>WNWK01000470.1:0-482134 GCA_009830355.1 Cherax destructor
TTTATTTCATGTTCTGTTGTGAACGTAATGGAAGGTACCAGACCATTGATTCTAGGTAAGAACTCATCAATGTTGTGATCTCTAGGCCAAAGGCAAAGAACATCATCTACGTATCTGAACCACCTAGCTTTATCTGACAGAATGTCTTTAAGAAGTCTAGTCTCATAGAATTCCATTTACAAGTTGCTGAGTAAGGGGCTGAGGGGATTTCCCATTGCCATACCTTGTTTTTGAGCGTAGTATTTCCCTTCAAAAACAAACTTGCAATCAGTAACTTAAAATTTGATCAATTCAATTATTATGTTCGTGAGGTAGGGCAGGGAGAAGTTTTCTAATTGAAGATACATAAGCATGTCAGGGACAGGGACTCTGATGGACAGGGCTGTGACATCAAAACTCACTAGGGTAAAGTCATGTGGGACATTTAATTTCTAAAGCCTTTCAGTAAGGTCAACATTATTTTTAATATGTGCATCCGAGATCCTACCGACCATGGGAGTTAGAAGTTTAACCATTCATTTAGATAGGTTATATGCTGTTGAGCCTACTTATGATAGGGCGGACTGGGTACAATGGTTTATGCCTCTTGATTTTCCCATAAAGTTATGGTAGAATTGCAGACCTAGCCGACAGATGTTTAGTTAATTCATCATTCATCTTCAAAAACTTTTTAAAGGCTGTTGACCAGGTCGATGGGGTTCTTAGTGAGCGGTTCATACATTATCACCCAATAAATGGTTCATTTTACCTAAATATTCGGATTTATTCGAAATAACAACTACGTTGGATATATCGCCTTTCGAGAGGTGCAGAGTCTGATCATTACTGAGCTCTCTATAAGCTTTTTTGAATCTTAATGGTCAGTTGAGAAGCACTGCTTGAGTAATGTCCCGTATACCATACCTTTGTATATATTAAATGTATCAGGTGTTAAGTCACCATGTTTTGTCCAGCATGCAAAATGATTTTGCTAAGTTTACAAAATTAACATCATTAGTTGAGGGCGCAAAGCTTAATCCAAACCCTAGTGTTGCCTGCTGGTCACTACTTAATTCCTTGCTAGACAGGTTCAAAACGAACTCCAGATTCGTATGTGTGGTTCAACCACTCTGTGTAGGTGACTGAACGGTGTAGTAGCTAGCCTGTTCTGCAGTAGGGATTTCGGTAGAACCTGTTCACTTAGGCACTTACTTAGAAATACTAACTTGAGTGCAGCTTTATGAGCTTTGAGGAGTGAGCGTTTGTAGGAGGTAACAGTAAAAGTCAAGGAATTAAACAAGCGGGAGAATTTGGAGAAGAGTTGGCGAGTGGCGTTCATAATGCAAACAATCGCAGAAAAGCCATCTTAACAATGCAAAAACAGCAACATGGGGTGGAAATCTTTAGCTCAAGTACTTTCACACTTCTCAGTGGGTCATCAGGAGCTATGTAATGTTGAAAGGCAGCAACTGAAGGATTGAGGGAAAGTTTTTCCACAGTGAAGCGCAGCGCGGGTTGACACCAGCCGCAGTCTCTCTTAATATGAGGCAACTACCTGTGTGCCACCCGCCCTACGACCCTCCACGTCCTACCCCCCTCCCCCCACATGGAGTAGGAGACGGTCTCTGGGTTTTCAGCAGTCAAGTTTCTGCATGAATACGGCAGTATCCTGAGGCATATTTTTACGAAAGTACTCAACCTTACTCTGGAAGACGAGCAGTTTGACCAAGCTACTCTTCCAGTCAGACTAGCAGGTATTGGTGTCTACAAGCTATCACAGATTGCACTACCTGCTTTCCTGTCCTCAGGTATTGCATCCAGTGGACTTGTAGCAGTGACTCTCCCTGAACACCATAGGGTCAATGTTGGAGTTCATGACCAAAAGTTTGTTGATGGAGCTACGCTGTGTGACAATCTAATGGGCTCTAAAACCAGACCTCCTTCACGCAACAACTACAAGCAGTCCCACTGGAATGACCAAATAGTAGAAAATATAGCCTTAACAATGCTTCAGAGTGTGTCGGGGAAGGATAGAGCCCGTCTCCTAGCAGTGAGAGCTACTCATGCAGGGCACTTCCGTTGGCTGTTCCCAATTCCTCCCTTGGCACGTGTCTCGACTCATAGACCATCCTCATTAGTGTTGCCCTTCGCCTTGCCGCCCCTATTCTCGCCGAACACAGGTGTATTTGCGGCAATGAATCGGCAGACTAATTTGGATAACATGGTCTTGTTTACCGTAGATCTGAGGGAAAGACTGTGAGACATGAAGAGTTTATCAACATCATTAAGAGGAGCTTCACAACATTCGGATGTCCAGCAATAAGGCAGCCACCCCAGCTATGCAGATCAGATGGTAACCACCCTTTAAGCCTGGATAGATGGCAAGCAGAGGTGAGGGACTGCACATGTGCATCCACATTATATGATATCTATCTCCAATACATCAGGGGAGAAAAGAAATGCAGCTGACCGCTTCAGGGAGTCCCAAAATTATAGAAAATATGGTGAACTTGCTCATCATTATACGTTTGTTCCAATAGGCTCAGAGACCCTTGACCAATAGGGAAAGTTCAGTAAGGAGCTAGGTAAAAGACTCATCAGGGTAACTAGGGATACCAGGGCAGCTGTTTTGTGTTCGTGTGACTCAGCGCTGCGGTTCAAAGTGGTAATGCCGGCTGTATTCTGGGTACGTGCCCCAACTCTGACGAGCCCACATGAGATTTTCTCATAATAATCCGTGACAAACACGTAGCAATATATACTTGAAAACCATCCCTCAAACCTCATGTACTGCATATGCTATCTTTGTACCATCAATTATCCTTTAAGTCTAGTGTACCATATTATGTAATAAAATATACCTATTGGTAAAAAAAAAATATTAAAAGATGGGGTTGTAGGGGAAATGGAATATTCAAATGGCTTCAGGAAGAAATACAAATATTTCCTTTATATATATTATTAACACATAGGCCGATTCCCACCAAGGCAGGGGGGCCTGAAAAAGAAAAACTTTCATCATCATTCACTCCATCACTGTCTTGCCAGAGGGGTGCTTTACACTACAGTTATAAAACTGCAACATTAACACCCCTCCTTCAGAGTGCAGACACTGTACTTCCCATCTCCAGGACTCAAGTCCGGCCTGCCGGTTTCCCTGAATCCCTTCATAATTGTTACTTTGCTCACACTCCAACAGCACGTCAAGTATTAAAAACCATTTGTCTCCATTCACTCCTATCAAATACGCTCAACACATGCTTGCTGGAAGTCTAAGCCCAATACATAATTATATATATATATATATATATATATATATATATATATATATATATATATATATATATATATATATATATATATATATCAAGACAACCACTATGAAAATATAGAAGAATTCCTTGGCTTCTGATACTCACATTATCAAGTTCCTTGATAATGTGAGTAGTCCTGAAGCGCTGGAATTCTTCTATTTTTCATAGTGGTTGTCTTGTATTTTGATATCACCTGTTTACTGTGATCTTTTTGCATATATATATATATATATATATATATATATATATATATATATATATATATATATATATATATATATATATATATATATATATATATATATATATATATATATTTGCATATAAATGCTTTATTAATAGACAGAATACATTTATAGAAAACACAAACACGAATACAATGGTACAATATGTCAAAGATTATGAATCTCCTCCAGTTCCTCCGAAGCCGGACGCGAGCCAAGTATGCAGCATGCGTTTCCCATCTGGATGGCCACACTGAGACGCTGGAACATGAACGTGGCTGCCCTTGGGTCCCTGGTGGTGTCGATGAGTCTTGAACCCAGTTCTTTAAGGAAACGTGTTGCATTTTTTCCCCACGCTCCCAAAGTCTCTGATCCCACTGGGACAAATTTATACTGTTGGCTTATGTCTCTGTACTTGCCGATCTTGTACTCCTCTCTGTGGTCAGCAGCTCCTCCCTGTCGCCCAACACTGTGATGGATATAGGTGTCAGCCAGTGTCGACACACAGGTATAATCCCATGCTAAGAGCTTGCCATTCTTCCAAGGATAGATGGTGATCCCGTCGGGGCGGTTTGCTGGGTTGTGGGCGTTGTTGGCTGCTAGTGATCGAGGCTCTCTCTCGGCTGGGCATCCAGCTGTAGCGAGGGTTCTCTTTATGATGTCGTTGACCTCATTGTGTCTTGCATGCCAACCCTTGGTTTTAGAACAGTTAAGACCATGTAGACCATATTGGTCGTCTTGTGCATCGCTGCAAATACACGTATATTCCGTGTGAATAGGGGCAGCAAGGCGCAGAGCCACTGCAATACGAAGGGTCTTAGGGTCCAGGCGTGTTCCCATGGCTGAAATGGGAACTGTTTGGAGGAAGTCCCCAGAGTGATGTGCACTCACAGCTAGGAGACGGGCAGTCTCCCTGTCTGATGTTACGGCCCTGAGCATATTGGCAAGTATTTTTTCAGCGATGGGGCCGTCCCAGCTTGACTGTTTGTAGGCCAGTTCTTCACTAGGTTTTGGTGTTGGAGCAGCAAGAGTGATGGCACTGGTGTAGCTAGGGTCCTGTATTCCTGCTGAATCACTGAGGTTGTCTGGAAGAATTTGTTTTATTAGCTCATTTGATGCTATGGAAGAGGATAAGAAGGCTGGTAGGGCAATCTGGGAGGATTTGCGTACTCCCAGCCCCCAAGTCTGACTGGAAGTGAGGCTTGCAACCACTGTCCATCATCGAGGGAAAGATTCAATACACTCTCTAGCATGGTCTTGAGGAGAGAGTCGTATTCCTCGAGTTTCGGGCTGTTGAAGGCTGGGGAGCATCTCAGGAAGTATGTAAGTTTTGGGATTGACAGGCACCTGGTGAGTAGGTAGAAGGCATCATGTGTATCGATGTCTTTCATCCTACCTTCCATCGTCCTGAGGTCGGAGATTTTTTTTTCCAGGACCAGATCGATGGCATTGGGCCCAAGAAGAGCACCAAGGAGAGTGCTGTTGGCTGGATCGATGGCTCGTGCCCCTGGTAAAACAGCCCTAATGTCCTGGATCATCTGTGGATTGGTGGAAACTAACTCACATTTGGTGGGGTTTAAAGATAGGCCCAGGCTACCTACCATATCTTTAATTTTCCTGATGTCTCCTATATGTCGTGCCGATTAGGTAAAACTGGTCAATTAGCAAGAACTCATCTAAAATTAAGTCCTTTCTAAAATTTTCTCTTATACGTTTAAAGATATATTTTTTCATTTATGTTAATGAAAAAAATTATAATTTTGTACCAAGAGAAACTTTGAAAACCTACCTAACCTTATTATAACAAGCGCAATTTAATTTAGTCTAACCCAACTAAATATATTTTAGATACTTCAACAATAATTTAATAATAAACAAACACAATGAAATATATTTTTTTCGTTAGGTTCAGAATGATTTTTGCGAAATTATTGCATACACAAATTTTCGCTTGTCTTATATGGCAAGGTGAGCCCTGCTATTTAACCAAAATCAAAGTTTTACCTAATCGGCACGACATAATATATATATATATATATATATATATATATATATATATATATATATATATATATATATATATATATATTTATATATATATATATATATATATGTCGTGCCGATTAGGTAAAACTGCTCAATTAGCAAAAACTCATCTAAAATTAAGTCCTTTCTAAAATATTCTCTTATACGTTTAAAGATATATTTTTTTCATTTATGTTAATGTAAAAATTTTTAATTTTGTACCAAGAGAAACTTTGAAAACCTACCTAACCTTATTACAACAAGCGCAATTTAATTTAGCCTAACGCAACTAAATATATTTTAGATACGTTAACATTAATTTAATAATAAACAAACACAATGAAACATATTTTTTTCGTTATGTTCAGAATGATTTTGGCGAAATTAGTGCATGCACAAATTTTCACTTGTCTTATATGGCAAGGTGAGCGTTGCTATTTAAGCCAAATGTAAGTTTACCTAATCGGCACGACATATATATATATATATATATATATATATATATATATATATATATATATATATATATATATATATATATATATATATATATATATGTCTGCGATTAGGTATATATATATATATATATATATATATATATATATATATATATATATATATGTCGTGCCGATTAGGTAAAACTGGTCAATTACCAAGAACTCATCTAAAATTAAGTCCTTTCTAAAATTTTCTTATACGTTTAAAAATATATTTTTATCATTTATGTTAATGTAAGAATTTATAATTTTGTACCAAGAGAAACTTTGAAAACCTACCTAACCTTATTACAACAAGCGCAATTTAATTTAGCCTAACCCAACTAAATATATTTAAAGATACGTTATATATATATATATATATATATATATATATATATATATATATATATATATATATATATATATATATATATATATATATATATATATATATATATATATATATATATATATATATATATATATATATATATATATATATATATATATATATATATATATATATAGTGACGCGTCCGCCGGCCTACCTAATCACACATCCCCCATTCCCCCTCTCCCCACTGCCCACCTCAAGGACGGAGACCTCTGCTCATCCACCACCACCATGAACCACATTCGGTATGTGTCATGTGCCATTTTCCCTACGGCCCCCCGGGCTTATTACACAGTTTGAGGTATGGCAGATGATGCAGCCAGCAGCCACAAAGCCAGGGAAACAGTGCACCCAACAATGAAAGAAGAGGCACATGTCAGGTGTGTGGAGAGTTTCGAGCACGCAACAGAGATGACCTTATTCGTGCACACAATGGGTGTGCAGGATCACATAGGCCCCCAGCAGAGAGCAACCCACAGCCTCCACAGGCAGAGGGCAATCCCAATGGCAACCTCCTCTCTTGCGAAAACCTTCTTCTGGCATTCAAATCCACTGCTAGCAGTACCCTATCCCACATTCCTAAAGCATCTCGCCCATATGCAGCAGGGAAATTCACAGACCTTCTAAGCAGGTGAATGGAGGCTCCACCAATTTAGAAGCCCGACGCACCATTAAAGCATGGCACAACCTACTCCTGTTTGGCAATGTTTGTCTTGCAGTTCCTGAAAGACGAGGCAAACTGCTAACCACTTCAGTCATCAAGGCGGTGCGCAACTACCAAAGACCATCGCAGGAATCACAGAGGTAGACCCAAGAAAAACTCCACTGAAAACGAGAAAATTTGTTCACAGGTTAGCAAAAAAATCGAAGAAGGCAACACAGTAGGTGCAATCAGAATAATTACAAGTGACGACACTGTTGCTCCCAAAGATGAGACCACAGCTCAAGCACTAAGAGACAAGCATCCGACAAGGGACACCATAGCCATCAACAACAACCCTGAAGGAGACCCCATCACTGAACAATTAATTTTGCCAGAATCAGAAGTCTATAAGGCTATAGTGTTATTTCCAGCAGGATCTGCAGGAGGTTACACTGGAATTCGACCACAACACCTCAAAGAGATGGTAAATTCAGTACTCGGAGCATCTGCATCAATTCTCCTCACCGAATTAACAACTGTTGTCAACAACTGCCTGGCTGGGCGAATCCCATAAGAAATTAAACCTTTTTTTTTTGGAGCCTCATTATGCGCTTTGAAGAAGAAGAATGGGGGAATCAGACCCATTGCTGTTGGTAACACCCTTCGCCGAATAGTTGCCAAAGCAGCAGTAAGAAACATTCGCCTAGAAGCTGCCAGTTTACTCCAGCCACACCAACTGGTCTTTGGGGTCTCTCAAGGCAGTGAAGCCGCAGCTCATGCGGCAAAGGCCTACACCAGGGACCTATCAGAAGACAAGGCCGTAGTCAAACTTGACTTTAGAAATGCCTTTAATATGGTGAAGAGAGATGTGGTCTTGCCAGCCGTTCGGGATCGTTTTCCCAGTCTCTTTCCCTTCATTTCAGCTGGCTACAGCAAACCCTCGACTCTTTTGTTTGGGGAACATGAAATTCCCTCATCTGATGGTGTTCAGCAGGGTGATCCACTCGCTCCACTTCTCTTCTGTTTGACAGTAAGAGAACTAACTTCCAGCCTACGCAGCGAGCTCAACATCTGGTACCTGGATGATGGCACTCTGGCAGGTACTGGGGAGTCCCTGTTAGAGGACCTACAATGGGCGAAGACACGGGGAGAAGCCTTAGGACTCATCCTTAATCCCTCAAAGTGTGAAATTATCACAACAAATCAGGAAATAATCAATGCGGTGCAAACAATCCTCCCAGAAGTCACTACTACCACTCCATCCAACAGTACCCTCCTGGGAGCACCGCTGGGTCACCACGCCATCGACACTGTTCTCAAGGACAAAGTGAATGACCTGAAAAGAATGGAGGAGAGAATAAGTGATCTTGATGCCCATGATGCCCTGTATCTCTTCACAAGGTGTCTTACTATGCCAAGACTCACTTACTTCTTGAGGTGCGCACCCTCTTTTGAAAACCCAACACTTGGCGAGTATGACGCACACCTGAGATCAACCTTCAAGAAGGCACTGAATCTGTCACTAGAGGATCAGCAATGGGAGCAGGCAACCCTCCCAGTGCGACTGGGAGGTATAGGGGTGGTGAAAGCAAGGCAGGTAGCGTTACCTGCATTTCTGTCATCGTGTTTGGCCTCCTGTGGATTAGTCAAGAGGATTGTCCCTGAACGTTTGAGAGGTGGGTGGGAGCTCAAGACCCCAAGTTCATTGAAGCAGCAGTGCAGTGGGACATCCTGGCAGACTCCTTCGTAGACCAGCCCCCCCCCCAAAGAGCACAAACAGTCCCACTGGGACAAACCGATCATGGAAAAAATTTCCAACACAATGCTCACCAACTTCAGGAAAGGACAAAGCTCGTCTCCTAGCGGTGAAGGCACCACCCCTAGGAGATTTCCTTCTTGTTTTTCCCCAAACCTCTCTGGGGACTCGACTCGACCCACAGGCCATTCGGATTGGTGTTGCTCTTCGCCCAGCCCCCATACTCACCGAACATAGGTGTATTTGCGGCAGGGCGACGGCTGACCAATCGGACTCATGGCCTAGTGTTCAAAATCAGAAGGGAAGTTGTAGACTTGAGGAGGTCAATGACATCATAAAGAGCGCCACAGCCCGGTTGCCCAGCTCAACGGGAACCCCAAGTGCAGAGGTCGATGGAAGTCAAAAGCGTCCTGATGGAGCCACCATGCTACCCTGAAGGATGGTAAGCAGATTGCTTGGGACTACACCGTGCTGCCACATTGGCAGACACCTACCTGCCACACTCCTTAGCCGAAGGGGTGGAGCTGCAGCCACAGGGAGACCCAGAAGACCCGCAAATATGAAGACCTTCCTCTTGCTATAACTTCATCCCAATAGGTCGGAGACCCATGGAGCATGGGGCAAGTGTGCTCTAAAGTTTCTCAAGGAGCTGGGTGGAAAACTCACAAGAAACCAAGGACCCAATGCGACCAGCTTCCTCTTTCAGAGACTCAGTGTTGCGATCCAGAGGGGAAATGCCTGCAGCATTCTGGGCACGCGGCCCACTGCCGGGGAGTTGGACGAAGTATTTGACATGTAGCTCTGAGTTGTTATCTTGTTTTTTACTCCCCATTGTATTTTTGTATTTTGTCTTGAAATAAAGTTTGTATAAAAAAAGATGGGTGGTAGGGAAGTGGAATATTCAAATGGCTTCAGAAAGAAATCTAAATATTCTTCCTGAAGTCTTTTTATCCACTTCTCCGAGGCAATGGGTCCCACAATTGACACCAGAGGTGGACCCCATCCTGTTTATATATATATATATATATATATATATATATATATATATATATATATATATATATATATATATATATATATATATATATATTCTATGGACCTTTTATTCATGTCAGCCTCCTTGGGGCGGGGAAGGTGGCAGACCAGAGTGGCCTCGCATCTATCTACCACCTGCCTCGTGCTGGTGGGGAACGTGGTAGGCCTGGGACCAGTTGGTCCCACCGCTGAGGGGTCCCCTCCCATGGGAGACATAGGTCTCTGATACTCCCACGCCAGGGAGCCGGAGCCGGGTCGCCATCTGGTAAGACCCGGCCGGGTGAATTCCCGGTGAATCAACACCTCCTCCTACTATATATAAAATGTATATATACATATACAAGTTATTACCGGCGAATCTACAACAACCATCTGACTAAGACCCGCGTCAGGAAACACTTGTCCTGTTTCTTGACGAATCTTACCTAACCTAAACAACAAGATATTTGACTATTACAAACTTATGCCGCACTCTGCACTATTCCAATATGGACATAAATACATAGGTAGAGAGAGGTTATTGAGTCTAGGAACCCAACCACTATCCTTCCCTCTTCTTCTATCCTTCCCATACCGTTTTCCACCCTTCCTACCTTGCCTATCCTTTCCTTTTTATGTTTATCTTCTCACTCATTCGTTTTTCACGTCCTACCATACCCAGGAATTCTCTCCTTCCCGTTCTTTCTTCTCTCCACTCCCTCTCTTCAATGTGTTGTGAACCAGGTAATGGAGACGACACTTTCTAAACGCCCTAATTGCTTCAGTTACTTTCCCTGGTGGGCAACACTGTGCTGGCACTAGCCAGTGTTTCCACACCACCATTACAATATTACCACACCCCTACTACCACATCACTACCACACTCCTACCACACCACTACCACACCACTAACACATTAACATCCTGCTAATACCATTAGCAAATTTTCAATATAGGTGACAGAATCCAGGCTCGTAAGTGAGGAAGCCAGAACCTTTCCTAGAAAAGAGAGGAGAGCGAAAGAGAGAGAGAGAGAGAGAGAGAGAGAGAGAGAGAGAGAGAGAGAGAGAGAGAGAGAGAGAGAGAGAGTTACTCTAAACTAGAACCAAGTTTTTCAGGCTCCCAACTGAAAAATATTTACGAAGAATGCATTAAGGGGTGTGAGGTTCGGGTGGGTGGGGGTTATGTAGCTGGTAAAGCCGGTACAATAGTCCACCATTAAAGTTATGAGAAAACTTAGCCTCCAAGGTACAAAAATATTAGGTAGGAGGAGAAAGGTAGATGAGCCAGCCAGCCAGGAGGAGAATAAGAGAAGAGGGTCACCGGGAGGCTGAGTTACGAGGCTATTATGAAAGTAGCTTGAAAGCATATACACACAAACACATACAAGCAGAGGTACATACTGTGACTACTTCTGCAACCACAAATAGATGAATACGCATACTATACGGAGAACCCCATAAACACACACACACACAACAGCACAAACTCACGGACGCCAATGCATGAGAAAACATACAAACATTCATACACAATGCTTTAATAGAAGGCCATATACATTTTGCATAAACTTGTACATGCAGTAACACATACTGGTACACATACAGTATATACACAGGCACATACACAAAGAAACGTATAAACACTGAAGAATATTTACTAGTATATACTCAAACACGCAGGTACATACACACACACATTCACACACAAGGGCCAGTCCTAGAGCCGGTGCCGTTTCTTGTATATGTGAATGAGGAATCTCTGTTCACAGACGACGTGAAACTAATGAGATTACAAGCGAACTAGGATCAGGAAAGACTACAGAGGGTTCTGGACAGGCTGCAAGCCTAGTCCGACAAATGGGTCCTGAGTTTAACCCCACCAAGCGCAAAGTTATGAAGCTTGGGAAGGACAAAGAAGACCGCAGACGGAGCACAGGCTCCGGGTGTCAAAGGCTGCAAACCTCACTCAAAGAAAAGGATCTTAGGGTGAGTATCACACCGAGCACATCTCCTGAGGCATACATCAATCAAATAATTGTTGCAGCATATAGGCGCCTGTCAAACCTACGAACAGCGCTTCGACATCTAAGTAAGGTGTTATTCACGACACTGTACACCGTGTACGTTTTGCACATATTGGAGTATGCAGCACCAGTATGGAACCCACACCTGGTAAAACAAGTAAAGAAATTGGAGAAAGTGCAACAAATTGCAACAAGACTAGTCCCGGAGCTAAGGGGTATGTCCTACGAGGAGAGGTTAAGGGAGCTCAACCTTAAGACACTCGAGGGCAGAAGGCATAGGGAAGACATGATAACGACGTATAAAATACTGAAAGGAATTGACAGGGTAGACATGGCCAGATATATCTTAGAGTAAAAATCAAACCAGACATCAGTAGCTTGTGATAGGTAAGCCAATCTCACAACAAGAGAGAGAGTAAGAGAGACAGACAGAGAGGAAGGAAGGGAAAAGGATGCGAGAGAGTTAGAGAAAGAGCTGGACTTGTTCGGTCAACATATAACAAAAAATTACTAACAGTAACCCGGGGATAATAATCAACTTGGTCAGACATCTTCAGGTCCAACAAAAAGTTTCCGACTCTCAATATTAGCACCTAACACCAAGCGACCAACTCAAGGTTCCTCTTATAACCAGGATCTACTTGGTTTTCTATACACCTACAATGACCATTTAGCGCTGTAAATGTCTTCACTTATCACAGGAGACTAAATTTACAGGTAAAAAATAATTTTGTTAGTTCTACAGAATGATGAAATGCAACCTGCCCTAAATCCGCCCGTCTCTCACACATTTGACATTAAACTCATTTTTTAGTTATTTATAACTGGAAAATTTCATGATTTTTTTTCATTTAAATTTCGTTATGAACATCGAGTGAAGTAAAGCAAAAGGACGATTACCTAACTTCTTTTTACCTCATTTGTTTAACTAATATATTTGACGTGACTAATAAGACGAGTCAGTTTAACAAGTGTTAAGTCTCGTGCTGTGTGTGTGTGTGTGTGTGTGTGTGTGTGTGTGTGTGTGTGTGTGTGTGTGTGTGTGTGTGTGTGTGTGTGTGTGTGTGTGTGTGTGTGTGTGTGTGTGTGTGTGTGTGTGTGTGTGTGTGTGTGTGTGTGTGTGTGTGTGTGTGTGTGTGTGTGTGTGTGTGTGTGTGTGTGTGTGTGTGGTGTGTGTGTGTGTGTTGTTTGCCTGCGTGTGTATGTTCTGGGACGTGCGCTACGTCGTGTACCAGTCGCACCAAAATGTAAATCGCTGCTGTACTTCACAGGGCTGAACAGCTTGGAAGGAGTTAGTGGGTGACTTAGTGGAAGTCAATAGTCTGCTTATGAGACGTTATCAAGATATACAGCAGATAAAATAAAGGAAGTCGTGAGTCAGGGCTGAGATGACACCAAGATGGCGTGCAACATCTGTGTCTGTGGTAATCTTGACCAATATTACAACAAGATGCTATTTAACGTCTGATCCTGCTTACGTCTTTGCTAAGATCACAACACTGGATCAGTGGGAGTCTTACCTTATGTGACACTAAGATGGTGTGTGACTTTTCAATTAACGTGAGTTTCGTGGGCGGTGGGCCCAGATAACATCTCTCCCTGGGTCCTGATAGAGGAAGATGATGCACTATATGTGCCACTAACAACATTCGTCAATAAATCCATTGAAACAGGGCAACTATCTGAGGTGTGGAAGAGTCCATGTTTTTAAGAAAGGTGAGTCAGGCAGCATTGGAATACAGACAAAGTGCAAAGCCATGAAGCTTGGGGAAGGACAAAGAAGACCGCAGACGGAGTGCATGCTCGTGGATCAAAGGATGCAAACCTCACTTAAGGTAAAGGATCTTGGGGTGAGCATCATATCAAGCACATCCCCAGAGGTGCGCATCAAACAAATAACCGCTACAGCATACGGGCGCCTGGCAAACCTAAGAATAGCGTTTTGACATCTAAGTAAGGAGTCACTCACTACACTGTACACCGTGTACGTCAGGCCCATGTTGGAGTATGCAGCACCAATCAAGAAATTAGAGAAAGGGCAAAAGTTTTCAAAAAGACTCGTCCCGGAGATAATGGAGCGTGCCCTATGAGAAACAGTTAAGGGAACTCAACCTGACGACACTGGAGGACTGGATTGGAGAGACATGATAACGTTTAAGATAGAGAAATTGACAAGGTGAACAGGGCCGGAATGTTTCACAGATGGGACACAGAAACAAGGGAACCCAGCTGGATGTTGAAAACTCAAATGAGCCTATGGATGTTAGGAAGTACTTCTTCAGCTTTAAAGTTGTCAGGAAGTGGAACAATCTGGAGGGTGAAGTAGTGGTGACAGGATCCATACATAGATTTAAGATGAGGTACGATAAGGGTCTTGGAGCCCGGAAAGAGTGGACCTAGTGGTGACCAGCAAAGAGGCGGGGCCAGGAGCTGTGACTCGATCCCTTCAACCACATATAGGTGAGTACACACACACACTCTGACAATATCCACAAAGATATCATCACATCATATTTCTTACTGGACGGTCAATACCCTTCATGTCATCAACTGAGAACCTTAGTGCCTCTCTTATGTTGCAGCTCAGCCTCTAGTGTCCCTCGCTCCTCTCTCCAACTGCCTCTCTCTCTCTCTCTCTCTCTCTCTCTCTCTCTCTCTCTCTCTCTCTCTCTATCTCACTTGCTGGTTTTCCCTTACCGCATCCTGCTTCTCTCTCACCGTCTGCTGCCTCTCACTCTTTCTGTTGTCCCTCAGTCACCTGTTTCCTCTCCTTCAATATTCTTTACATAAGAGTTGTTGTCCTGGTATAGGCTAAGATTTCCTATATTTGTTTACATACTGCGAACTGTTACAGAGCTCATAGTACTGAACTCGCAAATAGGAAACAGAACGAAGATGGTGTCAGCTGTGTTCCATTTTTTCATATATTGAACTAACTTCATTTTAATAATGTTTATATGTTGTGTGAACGTGTTCGTGACTAGAGTCATTCTATCAGTGAATGATTGATTGTGAAGGAAACAGCAAGAGGTTAGTTGCTGTTTGCCGTCCTTCATGTGATTTCTTAAGCTGGCTTCTCTCTGACTGCGAAGTTGGGTCAAGTGTACAAAATTATTAACATTGGCCATGTAATGTAACAGTGAGGTCACCCACATCTCAGGTGGTGACGGCTCTGTTGTAATGACAAAGCTATCCAGGAGACGAAAGACGCCTTGCATAGTTCTCTACTCAATTTAGAAGTCGTAGGTGTGATGGGAGGGGAAGGTGGGTCATTCAGACCAAGTAACAAGTACATTCGCCTCCTACAAAGTTTTGTAGCCGCCGCTGTCGAGGAGACACAAGATACACATTATCGCTGTGAGCGTCATGGTTGCCTTGCTTGTAAGATTTGCAGAGTGATTTTTTTCCCCACAGACATTGCAGAATCATACTTCACTCTGAGGATATCAACCCCATCACTATTCCATTCACTTTTACCACACAGCTCCAGTATTTACATCGTCCTGTCTGGAGACCATCATGGTTTGCGTTTTCCCAGAAGTAGGTGCAACCTGCCATCTTTTTTCCCCGAGATTGATATAGCTGTAAGCTGGTGATTGATGTGCCTGAGAGAAGCTGGTATTTCGCTCACATATATTAGAATACAGTCATATCTCTCTCTCTGCTCCTTTTTCTCTCTCTCTCTCTCTCTCTCTCTCTCTCCCCCCCCCCCCCCCCCCCTCTCTCTCTCTCTCTTCTCTCGGTGATCTGTCTGTCTGTCTGTCTGTGTTTTCTGTGTTAATCTGTCGGTCTGTTATGCAAAACAATGCAAAAATCTGAAGGCAGTATCAAGCACATTTGTAAAAGCCTCGCGGACACGCTGTCCATCATGCTCTGTCACCTGCTCATGTTCCTCATTCATCATCATCCTCTCTTATCCTCAATCATCCTCTCTGATCCTCTATCCTCCTGTCTGATTCTTTATCATCCTCTCTGAACCTGTATAATTTCTATGATCCTCTATCCTCCTCTGATTTTCAATTATTTGTCTGATTCTTCATCCTGCTTTCTGATCCTCCATTCTCCTCAGTGGAACTCCAGTCTCTTCTCTGATCCTCCATCCTGCTTTCTGATCCTCAATCCTCCTCTATGATCCTGCATCCTCCTCCCTAGTCCCTCCATCCTCCCTCTACTACTCCATCTTCAAGTGTCTCCTCTGATTCTGTCTCATCATCCTTCCTGATCCTTTATCATCTGCTCCGATCCTCTGCCATCCTCTCTAATTCTCCAGCATCCTCTTCGATCCTCCATTCTTTTTGATCCTCCATCATTATCCTTTCTGATCCTCTCTTCCCTCTGATCCTCCATCCTCTCCTATGATCCTCCATCCTCTCCAACGATTCTCCATATTCCTTTATGATCCTCCATCCTCTCCTTTGATCCTCCATGCTCCTCTCTGATACATCATCCTCTCCTATGATCCTCCATCAATGTTAATGAGTCGCCACAATCCACGAGCCTCAGTAACTAAACTAAACTTAATTTAACATACTCTAACCTAACTTAATTTAACATACTCTAACCTAACTTAATTTAACATACTCTAACCTAACTTAATTTAACATACTCTAACCTAACTTAATCAAACGAAACTTACTTAACCTATCGTTAACTAACGTAACCTTTCTTTAACCTAACTTATTGTTAAATAAACTACTGTAGTATAATATTACTGCTACCCACACTCTCTCCAACACTGCTACCTCACACTCTCTCCAACACTGCTACCCACAATCTCTCCAACACTGCTACCCCTCATTTTCTCCAACACTGCTACCCCACATTCCCTCCAACACTACTACCCACACACTCTCTCGAACACTGCTACCCACACACTCTCTCCAACACTGCTACCCACACACTCTCTCCAACACTGCTACCCACACACTCTCTCCAACACTGCTACCCACACACTCTCTCCAACACTGCTACCCACACAATCTCCAACACTGCTACCCACACACTCTCCAACACTGCTACCCACACACTCTCCAATACTGCTACCCACACACTCTCCAACACTGCTACCCACACACTCTACAACACTGCTACCCACACACTCTACAACACTGCTACCCACACTCTACAACACTGCTACCCACACACTCTACAACACTGCTACCCACACACTCTACAACACTGCTACCCACAACTCTCCAACACTGCTCCCACACTCTTTAACACTGCTACCCACACACTCTCCAACACTGCTCCCACACACTCTACAACACTGCTACCCACACAGTCTACAACACTGCTACCCACACACTCTACAACACTGCTACCCACACACTCTCCAACACTGCTACCCACACACTCTCCAACACTGCTACCCACACACTCTCCAACACTGCTACCCACACACTCTACAACACTGCTACCCACACACTCTCCAACACTGCTACCCACACACTCTCCAACACTGCTACCCACACACTCTACAACACTGCTACCCACAACTCTACAACACTGCTACCCACACGGTCTACAACACTGCTACCCACACACTCTACAACACTGCTCCCCACACACTCTACAACACTGCTACCCACACACTCTACAACACTGCTACCCACACACTCTCAACACTGCTCCACACACTCTACAACACTGCTACCCACACGTCTACAACACTGCTGCCCACACACTCTACAACACTGCTCCCACACTCTCCAACACTGCTCCCACACACTCTCCAACACTGCTACCCACACACTCTACAACACTGCTACCCACACACTTTTACAACACTGCTACCCACACACTCTCCAACACTGCTACCCACACATCTTTAACACTGCTACCCACACACTCTCCAACACTGCTACCCACACTCTACAACACTGCTACCCACACAGTCTACAACACTGCTACCCACACACTCTACAACACTGCTACCCACACACTCTCCAACACTGCTACCCACACACTCTCCAACACTGCTACCCACACACTCTCCAACACTGCTCCCACACACTCTACAACACTGCTACCCACACACTCTCCAACACTGCTACCCACACACTCTCCAACACTGCTACCCACACACTCTCAACACTGCTACCCACACACTCTCAACACTGCTACCCACACACTCTACAACACTGCTACCCACACACTCTACAACACTGCTACCCACACACTCTACAACACTGCTACCCACACACTCTACAACACTGCTACCCACACACTCTACAACACTGCTACCCACACACTCTACAACACTGCTACCCACACACTCTCCAACACTGCTACCCACACACTCTACAACACTGCTACCCACACAGTCTACAACACTGCTACCCACACACTCTACAACACTGCTACCCACACACTCTACAACACTGCTACCCACACACTCTACAACACTGCTACCCACACACTCTACAACACTGCTACCCACACACTCTACAACACTGCTACCCACACACTCTCCAACACTGCTACCACACACTCTTTAACACTGCTACCCACACACTCTCAACACTGCTACCCACACACTCTACAACACTGCTACCCACACAGTCTACAACACTGCTACCCACACATCTACAACACTGCTACCCACACACTCTCCAACACTGCTACCCACACACTCTCCAACACTGCTACCCACACACTCTCCAACACTGCTCCCACACTCTCAACACTGCTACCCACACACTCTCCAACACTGCTACCCACACATTTCCAACACTGCTACACACACACTCTACAACACTGCTACCACACACTCTACAACACTGCTACCCACACACTCTACAACACTGCTACCCACACACTCTACAACACTGCTACCCACACACTCTACAACACTGCTACCCACACACTCTACAACACTGCTACCCACACACTCTACAACACTGCTACCCACACACTCTACAACACTGTACCCACACACTCTACAACACTGCTACCACACACTCTACAACACTGCTACCCACACACTCTCCAACACTGCTACCCACACACTCTACAACACTGCTACCCACACACTCTACAACACTGCTACCCACCAGTGTCATTATCAAAATCGCGAGGAAAATGATAGGATGAAATACGAGGATCTTCAAAACAAAAGATGTGCAGCCAATGACAGTCGTCTTTCAGGTCACTTATCTCTCTCTGCTCTAATACTGCTGTACACAAAGAGTACATAAGAAAATAAGAATGGAGGAACACTGCAGCAGACCTACTGGCCCAGAGTAGGCAGGCTTTCCAAACTAGTATTTCAAATTCGGGCTAAACAGCAAACCTAGGGAGTATACATATTTTCCAAGGAGGAAAGGACTTAAAAATCTAAACCACTGGGAACGTTTGAAGTCCTTTCCTCCTTGGAAAATAGGCGAGAAAAATGCATCATAATTTACACCTGAAATTTTCTAGAGGTATTAGCCTCAAATCTGCATATAAAAATCAAAGAAGCGTGGAATAAAGTGCAAAATATTCCCGATGAAAAACGGATGTCATGGGTATACTAAGAGGTAATGCAATAAGTGTAAGGGTCCCAAAACTTTTTTAACGCCCTCCCATAATACATAAAAGGGATTACGAACAAACCCCTGGATGTCTTCAAGACGAAAGTTGGTAAATTGTTCAAGTGAGTGCCTGATGGACCGGGCTGTAATTAGTACACTGGAACTGCGTTTTGGTCATCAGTAAGTGCCTGGTTGATGAAACCTTGTTCCTCATGGAGGCCTAGTATAGGACTAGGTCACGGCTGGCGATGACTTCCGAAAAAATCCTTCATGAATCCAATACTGCCACCCACACACCGTCCAACAATGTATACACCAGACTATAACACTGCCACCCACACACACTCCAACACTGCCTCCCACACACACTCCAACACACTCCCCATCACACTCTCCATCACTGCCTCCAGCACTCAGATCTTGCCACATCAAAACTTAAGAAACATGTAAGCTAAAGTAATCACGTACCAAAAATATCGGACCTGAGCCAAACTTCATAACAAAGATGAGGACCGAAAACAAGAAGATGGTGAAGAAGAAGAAGAGAAAGAAACAGAAATAGGCAGAGAAACAGGAAGTGGCTGAAAAGAACAGGAAAAGGAGGGTGAGAAACAGGAAAAGAGGCACAAACAGGAAGAATAGGCAGATACTGAGAAACTGCAAGGAAATAAGAGGCAGAAAAACAGAAAGAAGAGGCTGAGAAATAGGAAGAGGAGGCAGCGAAACGGAAAGAGTCTGTGAAACAGGAAGAAGAGAAGGTAAAACAAGAAAAAACAGAGGAACAGGAAGAAGCTGAGAAACAGAAAGAGGCTGAGACAGGAAGAGGAAGCTAAGAGAAAGGAAGAATCAAGGAGACGGGAAGAGGAGGCTATGAAACAGGAAGAGGAGGCTATGAAATAGGAAGAAGAGTAAGTAAAGGAATTAGAGGCAGAAGAACAAAAAGATGAGGCAGTAAAGCAAGTAGAGGCAGAGGAACAGGAAGAGGCTGAGAAACTAGAAGTAGAAGCAGAGAAACAGGAAGAAAAAATATAAAAAAAAGAGAAACGGGGAAAATAGACAGGAGCAGTTGATTTAGGCACTGTCACAGGTAGAAGAGACCCGCCGATGGAGCCAGGTCATGCCTGAGAGTTGAGCCAGAGGTTACCAAGTGGTTGTGTAGACGTCCTACTTTCCATGATGCCAAGGCGTTGCTGTACCTCATCTGACTCCAGTATATAAGCGTCCATCTTCCTGCCAGTTACAAGTATAACCTTAATTTTTAAAGAAGTGGACCGGTAAGCCAGCAAAAGGCCTCGGTCAGATGACCAAATGCTCCAGCGGCGGATCACTAAAGGCTACACGCTAACTTTTTTCCCACCAAACAAGAACACTTCAGTCTCTACAATAGGGATTAAAAGGATTGTCTCAGCATATATATATATCCTGACCGAGTTATTCAACTTTACAAGAGTAAGATTAAGAGGTAACTTATTTAATGCAAATAATAATATTAATAATAATATTAATAGTAATAATAATAATAATAGCACTAAAGGTAAAAATAATAATTTAAAGTAGGCTGTAAGAAAGTCTGGATTATAATGCTTGTTTTTGTGCCTTGAGATGAGAGAAGAAAAGGAGAAAGAATTTAGGAGGTGTTAAATTTAAGCACTTTCCGTGTGGGAGAATAAATGCTGTGGGAGACTTAAGACCAACAAGCAAGACACCGTTGTATAGAACGTTGTAGAAAATCGAGAATCCTTAATTCAATTATGTTTGGAAAGAGGCTCAGCCATAGGTAATATATGTTTCAAAAAAGGAAATGAGAAATATGAGGAAGTGAATGTGGCTTCGTGAAAGATTATATTTGGTGGGGAAAGAAGGTGTTAAGATACTTGTAATGTCTTTAGAAAAGGTGGAGCAAGAGGATGTTTAAATCTTGGGTATATACCTTTGAAGAGTTTCTCTACTCTCTGAGCCCGGCCATGGGCCAGGCTCGTCTGGTGCTTGCCTGGTCAACCAGGCTGTTGCTGCTGGAGGCCCGCTGCCCCACACATCCGTCACAGCCTGGTTCATCTGGCACCTGGTGAAGATACTTGTCCAGTTTCCTCTTGAAGGCTTCTACACTTGTTCTAGCTGTGTTTCGGATAGTATCTTCTGGTAAGATGTTGAATAGTCTGGGACCCTGGATGTTGATACAGTGCTCCCTTATTGTCCCCACCGCACCCCTGCTTTTCACTGGGTTTATTTTGCACTTCCTCCCATATCTCTCACTCCAGTATGTTGTTATGGCTGTGTGCAGATTTGGGACCAGGCCCTCGAGTATTTTCCAGGTATATATTATCATGTATCTCTCTCTCCTCCGCTCCAATGAGTACATGTTCAAGACTTGAAGGCGTTCTCAATAATTCAGATGTTTCATTGGCTCAATGTGAGCCGTAAACGATCTCTGTATTTGTTCCAGCTCTGATATTTCTCCTGCCCTGAACGGGGCCGTCAGCACAGAGCAGTATTCTAAGTGAGGGAGCACTAGCGATTTGAATAGTGTCACCATCGGCATTATTTCCCTTGTTTTGAAAGTTCTCAATACCCACCCCGTCATCTTCCTGGCTGTTGTGATCTTTGTCTTGTTATGGTCTTTAAAAGAAAGATAAGCAAATAGGGGAGAAAACAGGATATATTCCAGGAAGAGTTGGTATGAGAGTTTGTGTACGAGTGAAATTGGAATACAGAAAAAAAAATTAATTTGAAGTACTCTTGGGAAATGGGGAAAATAGCCGGATTTGTGTTATGGAGGTGGAAAGTAGAGTGCCAAAACACACAAGTGGTATGGATACCACTGTTACCGTGATACCACTGTTACCGTAATACCACTGTTACCGTGATACCACTGTTACCGTGACACCACTGTTACCGTGATACCACTGTTACCGTGATACCACTGTTACCGTGATACTACTGTTACCGTGATACTACTGTTACCGTGATACTACTGTTACCGTGATACTACTGTTACCGTGATACTACTGTTACCGTGATACTACTGTTACCGTGATACTACTGTTACCGTGATACTACTGTTACCGTGATACTACTGTTACCGTGATACCACTGTTACCGTGATACTCATCCACCTCTTGCACGACAGCCACCGAATAAGTGTGATTGGTTGGTTAATGGGGTTTGAAGCCTATCGACTTCACTAAGGGTCATTAAGGTTCCCGGGTAACCTTCTTACCGCCAGACAAGAATACTGTAGTACCAAAAATAAGGATAAAAGTAAACTCTCAGTATATATACTCAGAGAAATATACCTCTCATGGTATACTTTCAGGACTCGTGACTGTCAATACGTTTATTTCTTTGGGTCACACTACTACCCTGGTGGATGCTGCTGCTGAGTGGTAAAAAAAATGTAAAATAAGAGTAAGATTAAGAAGAATAACAAGAAAAGGACTGAGGGAAAAAAGACGAAGAGAAAAATAACAAACTGAGGAGCGACAGAGTAAGAAAATGAGACGGGGACGAAGAAGAAGAAGAAGAAGGTTTTGAAGAAGGAGGAGAAGGAAAACAAAAGAATTATAATGAAAAATAAGTTGTTTACAGCCACATTAAAAATGTACCAAATCCAAGATAGCATCATTGTTATTGAGCTGAACTTGGTAGTGGGAGCATCTGCCAGAGACTGATTGAGGTCTTCAAGACAGTGAAGTCCATCACTCTCGTTCAGAGTCCCTCTGGTGAGAGAGAGGAAGGGAACAACCCTAACCATACACACCCATTTAAAAGTCAAGCTGCCAGCCTTTCAAAATCTTGTCTGCCACTATAAGGAGCCTCATCATCAGTGTCCAGAACACACTTCCTTGACTCGATCGCCATTGTTGACACATTTTTGACGAAATAACCAGAAATTTACAAATTCTAGCTTCTAATGAATTCGTCTAGACAGTCAGATCATTGTTGGTTACGTGGCTTATTAAAATTCTCACCAGCTTATTAATGTCGTCATTCCTAATCACCTCGAATTTGTGTTCTTCAGGCTATCATAAAACCCAGTACTATCTATTAGCATCTGCAATGTACAATCTGAATAATCAGTTATGTTACCTCATAATAATCACAGTCATGTTACCTCATAATAATCCACCTCAGGTTACCCTCATAATAATCCAGACTTTTAATTATGGTTTCTTAAGTTTAATGAGTAGATTGGTTCTTAAACTTTCATATTCTCATCGAAATTTCTTTTCTTCCTCTAAGTATCCTTACAACTGAGAACACTTATTCGATGGGCTCAAACCAACGCTGGCACTTATGGCAGCACACTTGGGTGCACTATATCTGGCAGCACCCTTGGTGCTTGAATATCTGGCAGCAATGGTATATCATATTCAGAATGGACCACTTGGTGCACTATAGTAGGCAGCACCCATTGGGTGCACTATATCTAGGGCAGCACCCACTTGGGTGCACTATATCTAGGGCAGCACCACTTGGGTGCACTATGTCTAGGGCACACCCACTTGCACTATATCTCAGGCAGCACCATTGGGTGCACTATACTAGGGCAGCACCCACTTGGGTGACACTATAAGGCAGCACCCACTTGGGTGCACTATATCTAGGCATCACCCACTTGGGTGCACTATATTGGTCAGCACCACTTGGGTGCACTATATCTAGGCAGCACCCACTTGGGTGCACTTATCTAGAGCACCCACTTGGGTGCACTATATCTAGGGCAGCACCCACTTGGGTGCACTATATCTAGGGCAGCACCCACTTGGGTGCACTATATCTAGGGCAGCACCCACTTGGGTGCACTATATCTAGGGCAGCACCCACTTGGGTGCACTATGGACAATGCTACACAAGCCACTCCTAGATTTTGTTTCTGTGTCATAACAAAAGCCTCATCAGTCTCAATTTTTCAACAATAATGTGTCTTTCTGTTACGGACATATTTCATTTTAGTGGGATTTGTAGCCTATAATTCAGTAATTTCATCAATAAAAAAATTGGAATATCGTATTTTGCTCTCTTAGACCACTGGGAATTTTTATTATAAAGCCGAAAAAACTAAACATATTAAAAACATTAAAATTTATCAGCAATTTCCCTTCTGTCATTTAGATAAAAAAAAATTATCTGAAATCTGCACCGAGTATTAAATATTTGGTAAAATTTAAAATATTTATTATTTTTTTATACGCTATTATGGTGTATTGGTTTCCGTGATATAAACAAGGGAAAAAAACTCATGAAAAAAAATTCATAGTCTCCGGAAACTGATTGATTTTTTAAGTAATTATTTTCAAGTTAAGTCAATGTACATGGTCCGGGAGCAACACTGAGTGATTGCCTTCAATTGTTTGTACATTGTACAAATATACATACGTATACATATACATAAGCGCGCGCACACACATAAACGCAGTTATACATACAGGCGCATGCATACATAGACACACAGACATAAATACGCATATCACATACATACATTTGTTCATGCATTCATACGAAACACACATACATATGCACATGAATACGTACGTAAAAGCTTATATACATACATGCATATACAGAATAAAATTATGAATACGTATTGCTACATTTGGTTGCCCTAGAATTCTTCTCAGCGTCACCCACTATTTCCTTTTGCACACATTGATGCAGAGGCGAGGCTTGTGGAATGTGGAAATACATTTCACGGACTGTGAAGCGGACGAAATACATCGTTAATATAAAAAAAATAGTAGTAATTATCAGATATCAAAAGGAAGAGCCAACTGATGGATATAAACTACAGATCAATGGCATTGTTGTCAGTTGTGGGTAAAATTGTTTCACAAATAACGAGAGGAATTTTTTTAGCATCACTTGCTACACTGTGACCAATATTATCATGTTTACCACTAGTTTCGTGAAATGTTGCTCAATATCTGAGCTTATGTATTATGTGGCGTCAGTCACTGTGAAGTTGGGATAAGCTTCTATAGTTTCACTAAATGTTGCTGGTGCTTGGCAGCGAATGTACTAGTGTAGGATCCAAGGACAATACATGCACTAGGAATTTATGAATCCGTTTTGCACATACTGGACAACTAACTTGATCTCTTAATTAAGACAAGTCTCAAAAAAGAGCAGAGGTTGAAAGTCACTTAACTGGTTTAACATACACGAAGGAGTGTCCTTGATCCCTTGCTCTGCACTGTAGAGTCAACGACCTGTCTATAAAGATGACTGCACTCTAACTTTCACTTATGCAAGAGAGGAGACGCCCGCTACACTGAGATGCATCAACCAGCATCTTGCTCCAAGCAGTAAGTGATCGAAAGCTTTATATGATGCTGAGAGAGCACAAGTGATGATAATTATATCGTAAAACATCAATAATTCATCCTTTTTTATCTAATTAGGTGTAAAATCTTGCTCTGTTTAACTCGCGGTTGTTGACCCATGGGTATACAACACCGGTGACTCAGTGGCTTAATCCCTGGTACCCACCACTGGTACACCAGCTGTTGCTTCATCACTGGTCTGGGCATCATTTAACAAAGACCCGAATCAGGGGACAATCCTCTTCCCTGCTGAACAAAACGCCACAACCACTCGTGGTCACCAGACAACGTGATATTACTATTCGTGTGAGACAGAGATGAAGAGACTTTAAGCTCAGTGATAAAGTTAATATCGTGGGGTTGAAATCTGGCATTGCATTTAATATAAATATTTATATGGTGATTCTTGCTGCCGAAACAAGCGATAAAATGTATAATATTATGGGATATTTCGAAAACATGGGATGAAAAACTCTCACTTATGCATGCTGCAGTCTCTGGAAGGACCTGCATGCTGCAGTCTCTGGAAGGACCTGCATGCTGCAGTCTCTGGAAGGACCTGCATGCTGCAGTCTCTGGAAGGACCTGCATGCTGCAGTCTCTGGAAGGACCTGCATGCTGCAGTCTCTGGAAGGACCTGCATGCTGCAGTCTCTGGAAGGACCTGCATGCTGCAGTCTCTGGAAGGACCTGCATGCTGCAGTCTCTGGAAGGACCTGCATGCTGCAGTCTCTAGAAGGACCTGCATGCTGCAGTCTCTGGAAGGACCTGCATGCTGCAGTCTCTGGAAGGACCTGCATGCTGCAGTCTCTGGAAGGACCTGCATGCTGCAGTCTCTGGAAGGACCTGCATGCTGCAGTCTCTGGAAGGACCTGCATGCTGCAGTCTCTGGAAGGACCTGCATGCTGCAGTCTCTGGAAGGACCTGCATGCTGCAGTCTCTGGAAGGACCTGCTAACCAATCATTCCATAACCGACTTCAAGACAAGGTTAGAGGAATTTGTAAGACGACTCTCGTCTTGCTCACTTGCCTTTGTCATTCAACGTCATCAAGATCAAAGAGATGTCGGAGACGTGGCACACACTTGCAAGGTTGTGAACCTGAACTACGTTCAAGTGCGGCAAAAAAGCAGGTATACCAGGTATACTGCAAGAGAGCCATCATCACTTTTATTACTGGTATTATGCTGCAAGACGGGCAGCCATTAACAGTTTCATTACAGGTATTATACTACAAGACGGGCAACCATCAGCAGTTTAATTTCAGGAATTATACTACAAGACGGGCAATCATCAGCAGTTTCATTTCAGGAATTATACTACAAGACGGGCAACCATCAGCAGTTTCAAACTAGAGAGAGAGAGAGAGAGAGAGAGAGAGAGAGAGAGAGAGAGAGAGAGAATTAAACCAGGATGCTGGTGGAAAAGCACCGGATAATTGGATATCGACTGTTACCCTGGCGCTCGGAATTCTCTCTTACAAGAGCAATTACACCGCAGATTTTGAGCTTATGGAGAAAAACAAAGTTGGAGCAACTTGACCAGCGGCCAATATAAAAAAAATCTCAAAAATTCCTTTAAAATTAAGACCGTTACTTGTGGAGAGAAACTGGAAAATCTTTGTCAAGTTAAGGACAAGTTTTAGACATGAAGCGATGAGGTGGGATCCATGAAGTGGGATCCAGAAGGTGGGATCCAGAAGGTGGAGATCCAGGAGGTAGGATCCAGAAGGTGGGGATCCAGGAGGTGGGATCCAGAAGGTGGGATCCAGGAGGTGGGATCCAGAAGGTGGGGATCCAGGAGGTGGGATCCAGAAGGTGGGATCCAGGAAGTGAGACCCAGAGAGGAGGGAGGTGCAGTAGTGGGTGGGAGGTGTAGTAGTGGGTGGGAGGGGCAGTAGTGGGTGGGAGGAGCAGTAGTGGGTGTGAGGAGGTGGAAGGTGCAGGAGGGGGTGGGAGGTGCAGTAATGGGTGAGGTGCAGTAATGGGTGAGGTGCAGTAATGGGTGTGAGGTGCGGTAGTGGGTGAGGTGCAGTAGTGGGTGAGGTGCAGTAGTGGGTGAGGTGCAGGAGGGGGCGTGAGGTGCAGTAGTGGGTGTGAGGAGATGGAAGGTGCAGGAGGGGGTGTGAGGTGCAGTAATGGGTGAGGTACAGTAATGGGTGAGGTGCAGTAATGGGTGAGGTGCAGTAGTGGGTGAGGTGCAGTAGTGGGTGTGAGGTGCAGGAGGGGCGTGAGGTGCAGGAGGGGGCGTGAGGTGCAGGAGGGGTGGGAGGTGCAGTAGTGGGTGTGAGGGGGGCGGTGATCCCCGCAGAACGAGGCAGTGTTGGTGGTAAGTGTTCTTTATGTTATCTGTGTCCCACACACTTCCCAGACTGCCTCGCTGCTACCCAACCTTTACAACACAATATATATATATATATATACATATATATATATATATATATATATATATATATATATATATATATATATATATATATATGCAAGAAAACCACTATGAAAAATAGAAGAATTCCAAGCGCTTGTGACTACTCACATTATCAAGTTCCTTGATAATGTGAGTAGTCACGAAGCCTTGAATTCTTCTATTTTTCATAGTGGTTTTCTTGCATATTTTGATATCACCTGTTTACTGTGATCTTTTTGCATATATATATATATATATATATATATATATATATATATGCACACACACACACACACACACACATATATATATATATATATATATATATATATATATATATATATATATATATATATATATATATATATATATATATATATATATATGCACACACACAGTGTTTGTCTGTTTTTCGTTTGTTATTTATGAGACACAATCCTCTTAAACCTCAGTGCAACCAAATATTGCAACGTTATAACCAAGAGCAGGTTTTAGGTTATGCGGCTCTCAAAATTTTTAATTTTTGGTTAAGAGCCCTCGAAGAAGTAGCATGTTTTTTTGCTGCATTATCTTGAGAGGCAAATAAATTTTCGAAAAATATTTGCCTTTCCAAAATTTTATGAAAAGGGGGGGAGGGGTGATCCGGGTAGTGACACTAGAGGAGGTACTTTTCCTTGCACTATGTTGAATGGTAAATTATCATTTAAAGGCTCTTTTATACGGATTTTGAATGGATAAATGACGTTTGCAATTTTATATTTCGGGAGAGAGAGGGAGAGTGTAGGAATGTCTTAGGGTTTTTTTCCGAAAAAGACAGGTGCATGAGTGTACGACCTTCTCACGCACCTCCTGACAAGGTGGGTGCAGGGTTGTGAGTTCCCTCTATCAATTTCCTAAAGCAGGGGCAGGGGTGAGATGCACCCCACCTGCCTCCTGACGACAAGATGTGTGTAACTGATGTCAACCCCCCCTTTCACCCACCTCCTAACAAGGCGGGTGTATGGACGTTAATCTCCCCTTTCTCCTCATAAGGTGTGTCATAGGGTGTCCCCCACATCAGCAGGAGTGTGAGTTTGACCACACTTGAATCCTGATAATTCAATTGCATGTGAGTGAGTCCCCCACACCAGCCTCCTGACAAGAATTATGTAGGGGTCTGATTCCTACACAGCAGCCTCCTAACATGAAGGATGTAGGGGTCTGAGTCCCCCACATCAGCCTCCTAACATGAAGGATGTAGGGGTCTGAGTCCCCCACATCAGCCTCCTAACATGAAGGATGTAGGGGTCTGAGTCCCCCACATCAGCCTCCTAACATGAAGGATGTAGGGGTCTGAGTCCCCCACATCAGCCTCCTAACATGAAGGATGTAGGGGTCTGGGTCCCCCACATCAGCCTCCTAACATGAAGGATGTAGGGGTCTGAGTCCTCCACATCAGCCTCCTGACATGAAGGATGTAGGGGTCTGAGTCCCCCACATCAGCCTCCTAACATGAAGGATGTAGGGGTCTGAGTCCCCCACATCAGCCTCCTAACATGAAGGATGTAGGGGTCTGAGTCCCCCACATCAGCCTCCTAACATGAAGGATGTAGGGGTCTGAGTCCCCACATCAGCCTCCTAACATGAAGGATGTAGAGGTCTGAGTCCCCCACATCAGCCTCCTAACATGAAGGATGTAGGGGTCTGAGTCCCCCACATCAGCCTCCTAACATGAAGGATGTAGGGGTCTGAGTCCCCCACATCAGCCTCCTAACATGAAGGATGTAGGGGTCTGAGTCCCCCACATCAGCCTCCTAACATGAAGGATGTAGGGGTCTGAGTCCCCACATCAGCCTCCTAACATGAAGGATGTAGGGTCTGAGTCCCCACATCAGCCTCCTGACATGAAGGATGTAGGGTCTGAGTCCCCCACATCAGCCTCCTAACATGAAGGATGTAGGGGTCTGAGTCCTCCACATCAGCCTCCTGACATGAAGGATGTAGGGGTCTGAGTCCCCCACATCAACCTCCTAACATGAAGGATGTAGGGGTCTGAGTCCCCCACATCAGCCTCCTGACATGAAGGATGTAGGGGTCTGAGTCCTCCACATCAGCCTCCTGACATGAAGGATGTAGGGGTCTGAGTCCCCCACATCAGCCTCCTGACATGAAGGATGTAGGGGTCTGAGTCCCCCACATCAGCCTCCTAACATGAAGGATGTAGGGGTCTGAGTCCCCCACATCAGCCTCCTAACATGAAGGATGTAGGGGTCTGAGTCCTCCACATCAGCTTCCTGACATGAAGGATGTAGGGGTCTGAGTCCCCCACATCAGCCTCCTAACATGAAGGATGTAGGGGTCTGAGTCCCCCACATCAGCCTCCTGACATGAAGGATGTAGGGTCTGAGTCCCCACACACCTCCTGACATGAAGGATGTAGGGGTCTGAGTCCCCCACATCAGCCTCCTGACATGAAGGATGTAGGGGTCTGAGTCCCCCACATCAACCTCCTGACATGAAGGATGTAGGGGTCTGAGTCCCCCACATCAGCCTCCTGACATGAAGGATGTAGGGGTCTGAGTCCCCCACATCAACCTCCTAACATGAAGGATGTAGGGGTCTGAGTCCTCCACACGAGCCTCCTGACATGAAGGATGTAGGGTCTGAGTCCCCACATCAGCCTCCTGACATGAAGGATGTAGGGGTCTGAGTCCCCACATCAACCTCCTGACATGAAGGATGTAGGGGTCTGAGTCCCCACATCAGCCTCCTGACATGAAGGATGTAGGGGTCTGAGTCCCCACATCAACCTCCTAACATGAAGGATGTAGGGGTCTGAGTCCTCCACACGAGCCTCCTGACATGAAGGATGTAGGGGTCTGAGTCCCCCACATCAGCCTCCTGACATGAAGGATGTAGGGGTCTGAGTCCCCCACATCAACCTCCTGACATGAAGGATGTAGGGGTCTGAGTCCTCCACACGAGCCTCCTGACATGAAGGATGTAGGGGTCTGAGTCCCCCACATCAGCCTCCTGACATGAAGGATGTAGGGGTCTGAGTCCTCCACACCAGCCTCCTGACATGAAGGATGTAGGGGTCTGAGTCCTCCACACCAGCCTCCTGCCATGAAGGATGAAGTTGTCTGAGTCCACACCAACCTCCTGACATGAAGGATGTAGGGGTCTGAGTCCCCCACATCAGCCTGAAGGCTGACTCCTTCAGGCTAGCCTTTTCAAATAATTCTGCTGTCTCACAACCCACAGTCTCCTGCCAGCAGCTGTTCCTTTCTCAAGATCTTCTCTAGCTGACCATCTGGCTTCTCTCACTCGCGTGGTAAACTCATAGGTCACTGACATCTTATGTAGTAGTGAGGAAAAGAGCTTGACTCCATACAATCATGTTCCTTTTACATTAAAATTAGTAAATAACAAAAATCGAAGCTAATATTGCAGTGAATTCTGCGCACTACTGAACAATCTACAAGTCTATTGCAAAATCATATTTACGCCGTATTTAAAGTAATCTAAGTCATTTATGATTTTTCACTGAGAATAATGCTCAATGCTAAGTCATAATAAGATTTTCAATTTACGTTTTAGTGGAGAAGCCTCAACCATCACCTTAACTAGCAAACTAAGCAAGAGTGAGACCTCTCTATTATTTAAAAAAATAATGCAAATATCGCAAACCAAGCGATACAGGATGCAAAACAACCATGGGGGGAGTAGAATGATAGCTTTAGGTCTTTCGTGTTGCAATCAACACATCATCAGGAGCTTGCAAACTTGCAGAAAAAATGAGGATACCAAGCAAATACGATCCCAAAGGATGTCTTTACTGGAGTGAAGCAGGTGATGGAGAAATTGGTAACTACTCCAGTTCTCTTCAGGATGAAACTATGACAATACCGACGTCTCTAGGTTTAGCCAGTTCCTGAGCTTCGTTCGTTATATGCAGGCTGATGCCATCAAAGGAGAAGTTGTATATTGCGATCCCCTTTTGGAAACTCACGGTCGTCGAAGTTCTCAAAATAGTGTTTTCTTTTTGTTTTCAAACAAAACTTTAGCTGCTTTCTACATCAGCAAACACTGTTGTCAGTGACTGACACAAGCCTCGTCTTCAACTTAGGTTAAATACAACATATGTTTCACATTCCATATAATTCGAGCAGCATTAAGAGTTTGCTGTCTTGTTAATCCGCACAATTTCAATATCTTTAAGAAAACATCCAGAGATGGCCACTAAGTTCTGCATACAAACAACAGGAGCGAGAAAGACAAGTTTCTTGTTTATACATTTTTTTCTTGTCAGATATAATTCTTTATTAAGGCTTCTATAATTAGTCTGAGCTCAGAAAAGCAATTTGCAATGCAAAAAAATTAAATAAAAATTAATTAACTAATTAATTCCCCTCAATTGCCAATGCTGTTCTAGTAAGGTAGAATGTTTCAACGATTACTTTCATTGATAAGGATATTTATTCCTCTCCTTCACAATTACATTAATTATATTTTTTGCAATTACTTTTGTGAAAGTATTTTCAAGATAAATGCCTTTTGCTTTGAGATTGTCGCTGCCGGAAAAAACTTATCAAATGTGATTTAATATTTATTTTGTTATCCTATTTTTTTATTGAAACTGAGCTTATTGACATATCTTTAGAATTTGGGAGCATTATTTTGTGTGTGTGTGAGTATGTTTATTTGTGGAGGTGTTGATCCACAGTTTTCATCAGATTTTGAAAGAAGTCTGTGACTTAACAGAGGTGAGGAAAGTCTTGGGGCAGCTTCTCAAAGTATTGCACCAGTTAATGCTTAGTACAAAACTCTTCATCCTCTAACCTTCCCATTTTCCCCACTCATTCCCCTTCTTCCTCAGCTGCAACAGCTTCACCATCCTTCCCTTCCTCCAACCTCCCTCCCTACTCTCTCCTCTGACTCCCTTCTAAACTCTTCTTTCCATCTTCTCTTCTGTCCTCCCATTAACCTTCAATCCTTTCGTTTTCACCATCTTTGCTAAGGGGTTTCAACAACGTGGTTATTAGCACAACCAAATATCATACAAATTACACTGGAGATTATATGTGGATTTCCGCTCTCGTGTTGTGAACACTAAGACGACTCTAAACACCTGTCTCCACCCAACACCATTACTAGGGAAGAGGAAAAAAACAGAAGAGATGAGAATCCCACACTGCGCCAACTGCTGTGATCCTCTTGCCTCGCCACCCACCTACGCAGTTCATCTCCGAAATCCTCTTGAGAAATTCACAGCCGGAGGTTAACGGGAGCGAATAATGGATACTAGTTCCTTAACGGACGAAGCTGTTTAGGTCAGATTGCAGCATCCTCTGCGACATAGAACTCAGGCAGGGGAGAGAAATAGGATTTTCTCCCTCCCGAAGCTGTTGAGAACGTTGAAAATCCTCTACTGACTCTAGAAGAGTATTAGATCCTTCTCCAAGTTAAAGCCATAAATATGGATATTTACAAAATTCTTAGCACAAACCAAGAGATATCACTGACGCCGTATAACATTAATGACGCAGAGACATAACAAAACAAAGTATAATTTACGCAGCAGAACACCAGTGTACAAGAAAACTTCTGTGACACGACGATAATTTCCCTGACAAACAAAATATCAGTATGAAACATTGGTGACTCAAAGAAACAAGACATTAGTGACTCAACAGAACAAGACATCAGAGACTCAACAGAACAAGACATCAGAGACTCAACAGAACAAGACATCAGAGACTCAACAGAACAAGACATCAGAGACTCAACAGAACAAGACATCAGAGACTCAACAGAACAAGACATCAGAGACTCAACAGAACAAGACATCAGAGACTCAACAGAACAAGACATCAGAGACTCAACAGAACAAGACATCAGAGACTCAACAGAACAAGACATCAGAGACTCAACAGAACAAGACATCAGTGACTCAACAGAACAAGACATCAGAGACTAGAAAACATCAGTGACTCAACAAGACATGAATGACACAAATGAACATCAGTGACACAACAAAACAAACCATCAGTGACATAAAACATCAGTGATACAAGAAAACAAATCTTCAGTGACACAAAACATGTGACATAACAGACCATCAGTGACACAAAACATGTGACATAACAGAACATCAGTGACACAAAACATGTGACATAACAGAACATCAGTGACGTTACATAACACTGCCACAACATGACACTTTCACATTCCAATTGTTTCACGAATCGAGGTTTTATTTCTCATAGTCCAGCATTGAATATTTAAAACTGATCGAATGAGGCGTCTTGTGGTGTGGGCGAAATGCCAACCAAAAGTTAGTGAAAAGCAGAAAAAACAGAGATAAAACGATAAAAAAATAAGGCAACTAATTTTTTTTCTTTATGGATACCCAATGACAGAAAACTAGACTCTGGAGATGGTAAACTAAAGCTATTTCAGAGTAAATAATTAATTTCAGAAGTTTTTTGATATGTAAACTTTCTAGAATTCTTAAATCCGGGTATTCTGTTTTAGCTATAACTTTAAAATTTGGACAATGACTGAGGCTCAGAATGAATTCTGAAGCTGAATGAGAATATTGGCCAGAGGAGGGAGGCTTCTTTATTATATTCACCTATGTTAACAAATTCTAGTCTTTAAAATCCAGAAAGTATTATCAACATATCTACCATATACTTTATTTTCATGAATTCATAAAAAAGAGTACGTTACATTTATTCGGCGCATGTACACACTCTCATATTAGGCTGTCTCTCCAATCAGCGAACCAGGTGCTAAGGGTCTGACGATAGGGGGCCCCATCGTCAGATCAGTACCTAGGTTCAGCCAATCATAACGTGGGTCTAGCAATTGTGAAGGTGATGTGGTATCACTCACGTTTTCACCCTTGTCATATTCATTCTGCTGGTTGAAACACAGTGGTCTCTCAGTCTTTTGGCTTCTATTGTTGCCTTGGCTTACCGTGGCGTGCACTTATATTACCTATTGCTGTACAAGTGTAGTGTACATAACTCTGTTGATACTTGAAGGAAAATACAATTCAAAGTTTTCAGCTGTGTTTATTTTGTTCCAAGCACCCTTTTACGACCAGGTTAACAGGGCTTGAGAACCTGAGTTTGTAATTAAAATATATGTAGCATCTTCCCTCTTTCGTTCTTAAATGCAAAATCTATTTGCTCTCCAAGTTTTGTTTCACTTAATACTCTCTTATTCATTCTTCTTTTGTACACTTGCACCACTCTCTCTCTCTTCTTTTTCCAATACTCTGTCTTCCGTAAATCATTTTTACATTGTAGAAACTAATCATGTGCTACCTTCCCATCCTCTTTACTTCATCACTCCACCAAGCATTTCTCTTCTCACTTGCACCCGCCCTTCTATAACCTCTGGTACACATTCTTGCACTGGCTTCTTAAACCTCATAGTTCTTAGACTTCCTCCTCATTATCTTTACTCATCTAACCAATCTTTCTTTCAATAATTCCTTATGCCTACCACTAACTGTCCTTGTATTCAATTCTTTCACTTTCGCCTTTCACCACTTGACATTATTCTTTTTGTAATTCCTACAGTTTTAAATGTATGCCTGCGAACCACCCATCCCTCTCTCTCTGTCTCACGTCTGTTACTTTGCCATAGAACTCCAGCAGGTTGGTAAGACAAGATTTGCTATCTCTAAACCCGTGATGGTTATTACCTGGAGTTTACCTGGAGAGGGTTTCGGGGGTCAACGCCCCCGCGGCTCGGTCTGAGACCAGGCTCATAAAATCGCTTCACTTCAAGTGTGCGCTCTCTTTTCTGATAATCTTTAACACCTTACATGATATACGTGTCAATGAAACTGGTTGGTAGTTCACTGCTGCTGCCACTCCCCTTCAATAAATACAAGGATAACATTCTCTGTCATCCAGATCTCTGTCTTATGTTCACTGATTTGCTGTAAATTTTAGCTACAGGTGGGTGTCCCTCTCACAGGATTCATGGTGACACTTTCTCATGTCCCATTGCCTCTGACAGCCAGGTCCATCAAAAGCTCCTTCACTTCTCACCCTGTTGTGTCTGGCGTCCAGTAACTGACGGTGTACCCTCTCTTCTAGGCAAGTAACAATAACCAAGTAACAATAACCAAGTAGCAATGACCAAGTAACAATGACAAAGTAACTATGGCAAAGTAACAACCAAGCAACAATGATCAAGTAACAATGACCAAGCAATAATGATCAAGTAACAATTATCAAGCAACAATGATCAAGTAACAATGACCAAGCAACAATGATCAAGTAACAATTATCAAGCAACAATGACCAAGTAACAATAATCAAGTAACAATTATTAAGCAACAATTATCAAGCAACAATTATCAAGCAACAATTATCAAGTAACAATGACCAAGTAACAATGACCAAGTAACAATGATCAAGTAACAATGATCAAGTAACAATGACCAAGTAGCAATGAGCAAGTAGCAATGACCAAGTAACAATGACAAAGTAACAATTATCAAGCAACAATGACCAAGTAACAATGATCAAGTAAAAATTATGAAGCAACAATGACCAAGTAACAATGATCAAGTAACAATTATTAAGCAACAATTATCAAGCAACAATTATCAAGCAACAATTATCAAGCAACAATTATCAAGCAACAATTATCAAGCAACAATGACCAAATAACAATGACCAAGTAACAATGACCAAGTAACAATGACAAGTAACAATGACCAAGTAGCAATGATCAAGTAACAATGATCAAGTAACAATGACCAAGAATGACCAAGTAACAATGACCGCATCGCTAAATAATGCAATAAACTCAAGATTAAAATTTCAGTTTTAAAGTCGCTGACGCTAAGGCATTTATCCTCGATTTTATGAGTCCCTCGTCTCCCAGTTCTCTGCCTTCTCTCCTTTCTTGTTACCTCTCCCTCTCTTGAGTCATACTCTCCCTCCCTCTGCTCTCTCTCTCTCTCTCTCTCTCTCTCTCTCTCTCTCTCTCTCTCTCTCTCTCTCTCTCTCTCTCTCTCTCTCTCTCTCTCTCTCTCTCTCTCTCTCTCTATCTCTCTGTCTCTTATTAGACTCGCATCTTGATTCATTCGAGTGCTTCAGTTGAGGGAGACAGAGTGAGAGAGATATGGGCATCCACAAGGAAGAGAGACAGCAGCAGTACTTGCTGAGGTCAAGATAATATATGCCAGATCAACCAGGCTGTGATGGATATGTGGGGCAGCGGGCCTCCAGCAGCAACAGCCTGGTTGACCAGGCAAGCACCAGACGAGCCTGGCCCATGGCCGAGCTCCGAGAGTAGTGAAACTTTCAAAACTCGTCAAAGATATATCAAAGGTAAAGGTGCTATCTCCTGGCCCTCAATTTTCCACAATCACACTTTAAGCAAAAAAAAAAAAATGGGCTGACGAGAAATACGTTATTGTATTGTAAAACTCACAAGATTTGAGTATAAAGGATTATACATGTTGATTTTACAATTAACACTGAGACTACTGTTGCTGCTGCTGCTGCTGCTGTTACTACTACTACTACTACTACTACTAATATTTAAGTAATAATCCTTCTGGTAATTAATTACCAGTTTCTTCAACTTTTCGATCTGCATTTATATCTCGACTTGTTTCAGATGTAAAATAATTTCTAGAAGTTGAACACCCAGATACCCAGTCAGATACCCACTCAGATACCCATTAGAGGTTCACTAATGGTGTTGAGAGGGATCCTTCGGGTTCCGCGGACCTTGATGGGGTTCCGTGGAGCATGTCGTGAGAGTATGAGGAGAGTCATGATCAAATAACATTGAGCATAACCACTGTTGGTTTCGTCATGTACCTTCAATTAAACTAATGCTACGATAATTAGATGTACTTAATGAAGTAATTAAAACCAACAGTTTTTATCAAAGTTCTGTCACTTCATTAGGATATTTATAAGAATAGTCTTTGAAAAATGGGAGGCTTGCTTGGAGCCCTGCTTAATGCACCAGTGCAAGACATTAATGTGACTAGTTTCATGATTCTGATACAGTGGATGATAATCAGCTGAAACTCAGACTTTGAGGAGTGTGTATTTCTGCCAGTGATTTTGATTTTTTTTTTCCAGATCATATTGATTTTTTTTATTAATGAAAAAAAATGTCTCTCAGTGAATATGTTAAAATTTTGTTGATATCCTTCCTATGTTTGTGCTACAATTACGGAACAGTTTCCACGTCGAACATAAACATTGCACTGGGTTCAAAATTCTTTTGTTGTATCTTAAGCTGTCTGGATTATCATTAAACGAGAAGGAACAACTTATATCATGTTTTCACTGACGTCACTTTAAAACAAAATTTCCCCACGTTGAACTGATTACTTCTTTAATTCAGATATTTAAAGAATATTCTGAAGTTGCCACACCAGCCTGGAAATATGTTCCTCACTTCGCAAGAGCATATATCTCAGTGAGAGATCCTTCTCTTTATATACGGCGAGAAAAAAATTATACAGATGTCGGGTAAATATAGAAAATCATCTCCGCTTGCAGGTAACATTTCCGGCTCCAAATATTAAACTTTTATCCAAGGAAAAGCAATCACGTCCAAGTAATTGAACGTTTGACTCTCGAAATTGTAATAACACTATTGTAAACAACTCAGAGGACGGACAGGGTTCGAACTCATGGCAAGCTAGTTCTAAATCTAGGAGGCCTGTGCGTTAATCACTGAAGGGATTTGAAGGGACTTGAGCTAGAGCTTGCTACCGTATTGTTGGTGTGAAATTTATCTGTATAAAAATGCATTTTATTCACAGCAGAGTCTGAGCTAATCTTTGTAAAGCATAAAAATATAACTAGTTGGATGGATCTTAAGCCAGCATGGTACAGTAGTTAACACACGGGCTTGCTGGCTTTTAGTCCTGGCTCACCATGGGTTGAACCCCATCCATTCTATAAGTTAGTTGAACATTTATTTCTTGGATATCTATCACAATTAACCCACCAATAACTTGATATAATTTGCCTCGTATCATTGAGATACTGTCCCGTATAAAGACAGTCTTCTTTATCGGCGAACGAATTATCAATAAAGGCGGAAAATTTGTCCCCTATATAATGAAACTTTATTTTCCCTAACCAATTTTTTTATGGGATATTTTTATCGAAGTTTTTCACAAAATCTGTAGGAACTTTGGAGGTCGACGTATTGGAATTTTGAATTAAAAAGAAATATAATAACGTCAATACGCATTTTTTTATTATAAATGACACGTTAAATTTTTAATAAGTTGTTAATTTCATGTCTTTTTACAAATTTGTTCTGACTGTGATTTTCATGAATTACTTGTGTTATACAGGTTGCATGTGTCTCTTGTCTCCTATTTTTTATAATACTACAGCAACACATGCTAGTCTACAGCTGTCAGGGACTTTCCAATTTTCTAATGGTGGGTTCTAAGTCAGGTATACATATTCATTCAAAATTCTTGCTGGCATATCGTCTGCCAAAAACTTTTTTTTTTATTTTCGGATTTTCTAAAATATTTTTGCGTATAATTTACAGCGCATGAAGAACAAGAGACGGAATAAACGGAAGACAAGAAAGGAAATGAACACTGAGGTGGCAAATGGGATGGAAAATGAGAAAGAAACTGAGAGAAGATATAACATACATTTGAAGACTGTAAAGGTTTCCGGGGAGCGCAGTTCGACCCTAGACTAGACGCTCCTGTTGACGGTTTTTAAAGGCATTATGACGATTCTCGGTGCAGTTGCAGACGAGCACCACAACACCACTCATGAGGAACTCTCCGCAAGAGCTTAACAAGACTCTAATGGTAATCTCCCTTACATCTTCAGGAGAGAAATGAAAAGTCTTCGATCATTAATTATTCCGGAGTTTATCACTTGTGCACGAATTCCACTCCTGTTATTCAGTGGATATGTTAGGTAAGACACATATGCAACACTTAGGTATCTTTATTTCGAGACGTTTCTCCTACACAGTAGGCTTCTTCAGTCATGTAGAGAAAAGTTGGTAGAAGCGGGAGAGATGTGAAGACGATGTCATCAGTCCATCACCTTTGAAGATCTAGTTTTGAGGTGGTCAGTCCCTCAGCCTGGAGAAGAGTATTTGTTCCATAGTCTGAAATAATGTGAAGTTGAAGTGACACTATGGAACCTTGTATACTGTCAGGACAGAATATAAGACCCCGTATTTTATACCATTTTAATATTCATTCAGTGGATATATTGAACAGTCTACTATGTCTTCTGGTCTCGTAAGGGGCAATTTAATTGTGCAGATTTGGAACTACCTCCAGTATCTTTCATGTATAAATTATAATACATATATTTCTCTCCTGAACTCCAGGAAGAACAGTATCAAAGATTTTAGGCGTCCCAGTAATACAGGTGTTTGACCCAGCATATACCGGAAGTTATTCGCTTGGTGATTGTTGTCTTGAAGTTTATTGTTCTGCAGTGGTGTTATCAACACTGTTGTCTTGAAGCTTGTTGTTCTGCAGTGGTGTTATCAACACTGTTGTCTTGAAGTTTATTGTTCTGCAGTGGTGTTATCAACACTGTTGTCTTGAAGCTTGTTGTTCTGCAGTGGTGTTATCAACACTGTTGTCTTGAAGTTTATTGTTCTGCAGTGGTGTTATCAACACTGTTGTCTTGAAGCTTGTTGTTCTGCAGTGATGTTATCGACACTGTTGTCTTGAAGTTTATTGTTCTGCAGTGGTGTTATCAACACTATTGTCTTGACGCTTATTGTTCTGCAGTGGTGTTATCGACACTGTTGTCTTGACGCTTATTGTTCTGCAGTGGTGTTATCAACACTGTTGTCTTGAAGTTTATTGTTCTGCAGTGGTGTTATCGACACTGTTGTCTTGACGCTTATTGTTCTGCAGTGGTGTTATCAACACTGTTGTCTTCCTTAAATGTAAAATCTTTCGATATTGTAACCTTTACGACAACTTCATTCTTTCAGTCTTAAGTCTTTAATATATTTTAAAGTTAAGTTTCCAAATAAAGTGATTATTAATAAAATCATTTAATGTAATATTAAAAATAATAATTATATTATTATTATTTATATTATTATTATTATTATTAGTGATAATCATAATAATGAAATAATTTAAAAAAATATTATTTATTTTAAATTTTTAATTTTTTAAGGAAATCTAATTAAAAAATTTAATATAAATACTGAATGAGCGTGACTTACAAGATTTTATTTTGTCTAAGGGACTGATAATTTATCTTATTCTCTTGAATGAAAGCTCCTCCTCCACTTATTTCTCCCTTTCTCTCTTATTTTCTTTATCTTCTCCTTCTCTTTCTCATGAAACTGCCACATTCTTTCTCCCAGGTGTATAAACTAGATGCAACCATCAACATGTCTGCCTGAGAAGAATGTCACTTCTAGGGGAAAATTGACCCAAGCACGCCTAAGAACGTAGAAAGTTAACCTTCTTACAGTTGCCAGCATCACATGAATATATATATATATATATATTATATAATGAATATATATATATATATATATATATATATATATATATATATATATATATATATATATATATATATTCACAAACACTAATCTCAAACCTATAAAACAAGGTACGCAGTGCTCTACCACCGTACCACACTGGTCCAATACCTTAGTGCCCAGCTAACACTAGACGTTAGATTAGTGTTTGTGAATATTTCACCTGTTCTGCGAATTCTAAACATTGTAAAAATCTCTCGTCGGTCGATGCATGCAGGGGATGAGATGAAAAGCTGAAAGCCACCTGCCTGAACGCTGGCTGCCTTGGACCTAAACGTATAGCGTTAGCTGGGCGCCAAGGTATTGGACCTGTGTGGTACGGTGGTAGAGCACTGCGTACCTTGTTCGTAAGTTCGAGTCTCCTTCGACCTGAGATTAGTGTTCGTGAATATTTCACATGTTCTTCGAATTCTACCCCAAAATAAATGGCTATACAGCCATGATTATTGCATGGCTTATAGTCTTGTTAGCTATGTAGAGTTGTGTGTCTCAGAGGGTGAAGTTCTTGAGCTCAAGGCCGGGCAAGTTGTGTTATGTTCTTTGCTCTATATTCCCTTGTTTCCATGGCTGCGTTGATCCTTGTACTGCACTTGGAGGCTTGTATTAACGGGAGGAAAATGATAGTCCTGTAGGTTTCCATCTGCCGAATAGTGGCCGGCGTTAGGGTAAAGCATAGCAAACAGTCTCGTTAATTATCTATCGTTATATGTGTTTGTGGTGTGATTGACGAAGAGATCAGTCAGGGGTCTGGTCAGCTACTCTCTTCCTGAAATTCCTGCGTTATAATCTCGCTCACTCGCAGTATGTTCTCGTGGACGCTGTCTACGAGTGTGGCTTAGCTCCCAAAGTGACTCCTTAAACCACTCGGCTAAAGATGCCTCATAACGTTACGTAGCCTGCTTGACTGCAAGCCATGTTTCTTCCAAACGCCGGACACAACAGTGAGCCTCAAACATGGTCTCCAGCTGTCTCATTCTCCTGTTCTGTAGAGGTGTTATCAACACTATTGTCTTCGATATTGTTACCTTTACGACAATTACATTCTTTCAGTCTTAAGTTGTTGATATATTTTAAAACTATCTTACCAAATAAAATTATTTTTGGGGCATGTAAAAATAATAATAATAATAATAATAATAATAATAATAATAATAATAATAATAATAATAATAATAATAATAATAATAATAATAATAATTAATAATAATACTAATAATTAATAATAATACTAATAATTAATAATAATTATCATAATGAACGGTGAATGTTGAAAATTATTACTCTTAGCTGTGAAGGAAAACTGATAATATATCATTATTAAATACTTGAATGAAGGACAATGACATACAAGACTCCAATATCGTGTCCCTCGGCTCTCCTCCCTCTCTCTCTCTCTTTCTCTCTCTCTCTCTCTCTCTCTCTCTCTCTCTCTCTCTCTCTCTCTCTCTCTCTCTCTCTCTCTCTCTCTCTCTCTCTCTTATCCAACACTGAACTAATCGTATAAATGATACAACTCACAGACTGTGAACATGCTCATGTATCAATGTATGCAACTCACTTGCACATGACCCCAAGTAAACATAGTGCATATATGTGCAGAACCATCATGCTGAAGCCTTGCAAAATAAAGTGGACAAATCAAAGACAAATCCATTCAATTCAAACAGACTGTGCCCACAAGGCATATCTTTTCCTGAAATCGAGTCTAGACCAGAGAAGCGATATGTTCAAAGCACGGGGCAAAAGTAATGGGAAACAAGCAAAAAGAGTCAAAGTCAGTCATAATATAGTATTACTGCAGGTAAATGCTCAGTCTGTCCACTCCAGACGTCCCAAAATCAGAAAAGTTAAGTCAAACAAGACCCAGTATTGACACCAAGTCCACAATAACATGATACAAAATTAATTTTAGTTAAAGTGACTCTTTATAGGTACCATGAACGAAGTTCTAAATGACGACAAGCCTTCCCAGCGGTGATGTCAACAATGTCGTTAAAACGACAAAGTCCACAATATGGACGTAGGTTGTAGACGATCAATAATGCAGAAATTCAAAGTCCCAAAATTGCTATTAAGAAAAAAGAATGTGTCAGTTGAGACTAAGCAATGTTAGTGTCTTTCCCAGTTGGCGACCGAATTATAACAAAATAATAATAATAATAATAAAATTAAGGAAGAAGAAGAACGTAAGTTTTCCAGAAGAAGACTTTCCACACTCAAGTACATGTCGATCACAAAACAAGACTCTCTTCCCTCCCCTCCACTTCCCCCCCTCCCCTCCAGGGCGACGCAGATTAATAAAACAATTTACTTGAGAGCCTCAGTGTTTAGAGTGACACGTGTCCGCCGCCATGACTGGTGATTGATGAGAAGATACTTGTATGAAACAGGGAGGGAGGGAAAGAGAGAGAGAGAAGCCTGTTGGCAAATGGAAGAAGTCTAAATATGGGCCATCTCTAAGTGGGAGGGTGATACAGAAAAAAAGGCATCAGGTAGAGTGGGCTCCAAATCCTGGTGGTCCTCTGTCAAGTACCGATAAGGTTATTCACCGGATGAAATTATTCCACCTCTAAATCGGCAGGATGGGACCGTCTGTACTATCAGTCTACGTGGCTCAGCTGCATGACCAGGCCTCGTGATGGATCAGGGCCTGATCGACCAGGCTGTTAATGCTGGACGCACGCAATCCAACATATGAACCACAGCCCCGCCGGTCAGGTACTGACTTTAGGTATCTGTCCAGCTAGCTTTTGAAGACAACCAGGGGGTCTATTGGTAATCCTCCTTTTGCATGCTGGGAAACAATTGAACAGTCTTGGGCCCTTGACACTTATTGTGTTATTTCTTAGTGTACTCACGGAACCATTGCTTTTCATTTGGGGGATGTTGCACTGTTTGCAGTGTCTTTTGCTTTCGTAGGAAGTGATTTATGTGTGCAGATTTGGGACCAGCCCCTCTAGGATTTTCCAGGTGTGAATTATGATGTATTTTTGTAGCCAACGTTCCAAGGAGTACAGGTCAAGAGACTTCAAACGGTCCCAGTAATTGAGGTGCTTGACTGTACAGTGAAAGTTCTCTAAATATTCTCTCGCCTGCTTTTATGTTAAACCAACGTCTGCCTAAGACTTAGGTGGGGGGTCAGCCTCTAAATATATGTTCGTTTCCCTATTGCTTCTTGCCCTAGACCCATTTTCTTTTATACAACGAAAGGAAGATTCTTAATGTTTAGTGCCAGATACTACTGGGATCAGAATATTAAATTCTTTTATAATGAAACATTATGGAATCTGACGGCGTGTTTGTGATAATTGACATGTCACTAATGTTGTGGTCGCTAGGTCATTACTAAATATTCATTAGTTATGGGCTTTATATTTGCTTTATTTTCATATTCTGTAATATACATTTGCTTTTTCTGGCACCCTTCCCTGCGCCTAGTCCTGTTATCTTTGGTACAAACATTCACATCAACGGAAAAGTGAAAAAGTGGTCAGATGGATCTTCAACTTTCTAACCAATAGAACACAAACAGTAATATTAAACAGAGTTAAATCGGAGGCTGCAAATAAAAAGTTCTCTTCTACCTGTTCTCACCCTCATCCTGTTCCTCATCCATATATCAGACAGAGACATAGATGTAAATCGTGTCTTCTTCTGCAGACGATACTAGAATCAGCATGAGTATTTAAAGTTTTCTAATGGGCCACGGAAAACAATATGATGTTCAATTAGGACAAATTCCAATTCCTCCGTTATAAAAACTTGTAGAAATAATAGCTAGAATGGAGTATACAACAAATTTTAACCACACAATAGAGTGAAAAACTAGTCTCAGAGGATCTCACTTTCAAGGATCACAACAGAACTTTCAAAACAAGGGATGCCATGCCAGTGATGATCCTCTTTAAGTCACTTGTTCTCTCTAGGCTGGACTACTGTTGTACACTAACAGCCACATTCAACACAGGCGAAATTGCGGATCTGGAGAATGTGCAGAGAACCTTCGCTGCAAGTATTAGTTCAGTCAAACACCTTAATTACTGGAAAAGTTAGAAGCCCCTTGACCTGTACTTCCTGAAACGCAGGCGAGAAAAATACATCATAATTTACACCTTTAAAATCCTAGAGCGACTGGTCCCAAATGTGCAACAGAAATCACTCCCTACGAAAGCGAAAGACTAGGCAGACGATGCAACATACCCTCAATGAAAAGCGGGGGTGTCATGAGTACACTAAAAGAGAACTCAATAAGTGTCATGGATCCAAGACTGTTCAACAGCCTCCTATCGTACATAAGGGAAATTACCAATAGACCCCCTGGCTGTCTTCAAGAGGGAGCTGGACAGATACTTAAAGTCGGTGCCTGATTAGCCGGGTTGTGGTTCGTTCGTTGGATTGCTTTCAGGCAGCAGTAACAGCCTGGTTGATCAGGCCCTGATCCACCAAGAGGAAGACCGGGCAGCGGGGACGTTGACCCCTGAAACGATCTCTAGGTAACCTCCAGGTAGGCCCATCCTAGTAGCATCCAGTACACAGCATCGTTATGGAACCCACATAAGAAAGAGCATGTAAAGAAGCTGGGAAAAGTGCAAAGGTTTGCAACGAGACTAGTTCCAGAGCTGAGGGGCATGAGCTGTTAGGAGACTAGTTCCAAAGCTGAGGGGTATGAGCTGTGAGGAGACTAGTTCCAAAGCTGAGGGGTATGAGCTGAGGGGTATGATCTGTGAGGAGAGGCTACAGGCGATAACCATAACCTAATGACAGAAAACATAATGACCAGAGTTATATGAGAGGAAATGGAAGCGTGGATAGGGAAAGTCTGTATGATAAGCGGATCCAACGTACACAAAGTTACAAACACACACACACACACATACACACACACACACACACACACACACACAGGAGCTATGAATCGACCCCTGCAACCACAACTAGGTGAGTACACACAAACACATACACAAGTATCTCCAGTTACAACACATGCCAACCATCAAGTCGGCTGCGGCCCACTAACAGCGATTCAAAAAAGCGATCCTCTCCAATAACATCAGCAAACACAGCAATAAATATGACCAGAAACACCCCAAAACTGTTATTCGTGTTGTAAATCTTCCGGCAAGAGTGTGAGGAAGATAGTAAGGGAGGGAGGGAGGTAGATTGTAAGGCAAGGTTCTCAGGGAGGGTAATGGAGGGTATAATGGTGTGAGAGATAATGCTAGTGAGGCTGAGGAAGGATGGTTGGGAGAGTGTGTGTAAATGAGAGGGTGAAGGAGTGTGGGAGGGTATGAGGGAGAGTGTGAGGAAGGTTGGGTGGGAGAATGCGAGGGTGTAGAGTGTGAAGGAGGGAGGGAAGGAGTGAGGGAGATCGTGAGAGAATGTAAAGAAGGGTGCAAGTGAGGCTGCCTCAGAAAACCACAACACCGGTATATTTAACCTCCCTGTCTCCAGGAGGAAGTAAACACGGACTGGCAGGGTCACTCCTTGCTGCCACTTACATACAAGGAGAGAGAGCAACTCTGGAGTATACCTGGAGGGGGTTTCGGGGGTCAACGCCCACAAGATTCTGAGGCAGATGCTGGTCTAACCATCAAGAAAACACGTAGGAAAAACAGTTCTTAATTCCTGGGTGTGGAGCTACTGGCTATGGGTATTGGTGTACCTGGGGGCACTTCCTGCCTCCTGCCTCATTCTCTAAAATCTCTCAAGAAAATATATTTTTATTTTTGAAAAATCCAGTTTTATAAAATTTGCCTCCAAATATGGGCAAATTGGCACCCACACAGTTCAAAATTAATAATAAAAAAAATACTTCTTATTATGATACAGCACCATTTAGGGTTTGAAGCCGATCAGAAGAAGCATTCACTAGTTATTGAACGGGAAGCAATTTGTTTAACAAAACAGGTAGTGACAAATTATGTTTTAATAAAATTCAACAATGATAAAAGTCTGAAGCCTATCAAACAAGTCATTCTTCAGTAACTGATCTGAATCCAACGATTCCACCTTTTTTTTTTTTTTAACTATTTCAGTATATAATTTAAAATTTGCATCTAATGGAACCGAACTCATAGTTTATTATCCTCATTATAAAATATATCGTCAATAATATTTTGAATCCAATCAGAAGTTATTGAATAAAATATAATATCACTATTTGTTAAATAATATTTGTAAATTTGGATTTATGTTCCCCATTATCAGCGTTATTATGTGTGTTCAGAAACCACACCAGAGGTCAAAGTTTGAAGTCGATTACATCAGTCATTCGCAAGATTTTTTTTTACTTTTACTGCAAACCTGGAAGCACGACTTAATAGGTATTATCCCGGCCCTAAGATACATCAACCATTAAATACTGAAGCTGAAAAATCTTCACTAATTTACCTCGTCGTATTTTTTGGCAACTTCTGAGCGTTTGAAACTATACCATTGACGATTTTGGAATTGATCCGAGCCATTGTAGGATTCTGAAATGTGAATATACTAGTTGTTCCAAGAATTTGGTCGCCGTTACCGTACACAAGTGTTGAAAAATTTGAAGTGGAATAGAGGCGGCGTTGTAGAGTTGTGTGCAAAATATAATCGAAAAGTTGGTGAAACAAAAAATGAATTCGGGCAGCCTCTTAGAGGTATCAGTTCGGGGATACATAATAATAATAATAATAATAATAATAATAATAATAATAATAATAATAATAATAATAATAATAATAATAATAATAATAATAATAATAATAATAATAATAATAATAATAATAATAATAATAATAATAATAATAATAATAATAAATAACAATAATAATAATAATAATAATAAAAATAATAAAAAGAAGGGCGCTCAGCAACTGTTCAACATTCTCCTCTTGGGTACACTGCCCTAACATTCTTGCACCAGTCAACTGCAACTCTACGAGAAATGTCATTGTTCCTGGTTACTAAATGAACATTTCCCTGTTCCAGTCATTGTTCCTGTTTAAATACTAAATACGAAAAAAACAGCCTAAAGGCGAAGGAAGGGAAGAAATATAGAATAACTTCTCAATATATTGCTAGTTTATAACTGGTAGTCTGCATTACCAGAGTTGACCTTCGACCTAATCTGCTTGTCATGTTCGATACATCCTATGAATGGGTCAGACGCTTTCCCATCAGCGCTCAGCGTTTGTGTTTTGTCTTGCTTCTCTTTATTGCCTTGTGCTGCAGTGAGGATTTCGTATGAGGGATGGCACCAGTGTCAGGCCCTCATAGATGGAGGGCCATGGTCAGCCGTGTCTGGCCTAATATGTGAACGCTTCTTACCAATGATATCGGCTTACATGCTCTCGATTTCTGGTGGCGAATTATCCACAGTTTGACAGTGGCCATTAATACTAAATAATGCAAAGGGGAAAGTAGATTTTTGAAGGATTTTGAGTGGTTAATTTATAACTACTGTGCACTACAGAAGTGTTTACGTGTTCCTTTTCAGTTAATTATCTTCTACCTGATGAGCAAAAATACATTTTTGGAAGGCGTATAATTTTTCTCAAAGTAAATAATTATAGTCTCAAAATCCATACAAATATAACCATCAACATCATCTAATGACAAAGTGATATGCACAGAAAAGTATATATCTATCAGTGCATATACACTGAGAGTTTAAAACCTGTTTTGGAGAATACAGTATCCTTGACCGGTGGTGTATGTGACATGAAGCTTTAATGACCGGTGGTGTATGTGACATGAAGCTTTAATGACCGGTGGTGTATGTGACATGAAGCTTTAATGACCGGTGGTGCATGTGACATGAAGCTTTAATGACCGGTGGTGTATGTGACATGAAGCTTTAATGACCGGTGGTGTATGTGACATGAAGCTTTAATGACCCTCGTGTAGTTGACAGACTTTAAATTCAATACAACAGCATTCCTGTTGAGAAGGTCGTACATAGAATGGAGAGTCGTATATATCTCAGTGTATACACAATTTCGGGGATTTAACTATTCTTGGCCGGGGTGCACGAGCTCTGGAAAATGTCGGATGCAGTTGAGAAAGTTATACCAAGCAGCAAAGAATAAAACAATAGCAAGAACAAAGTGAGCCCATGCATAGAGATAGAAGCTAGAAGAGTAAAGCAAGGGGAAATATAGAAATCAAAGAATAGAAGAAAACAGGGTAGCAAGCAGAAGAGGCAGAAACTAATAAAGGCCGAACGACAATTTGAAAATGACATAACATCGAAAGCAAAATCCAAACCAGAGTCACTATGCAACCACTTCAGAAGGAAAACAACAATAAACGACAATTTTCGAGATGGTAAATTCTGTCTCACAAATCTGCTAGAGTTCTATAACAAGACAACAAAAGTTAGGCAGGGGAGAGAGGGATGCGTTCTGGACTACAAGAAAGCGTTCCATACACTATCCCACAAGAGACTGTGACATAGGGTCCTGCGAGCCTCAGTAGGTAGACACTGTGCTTGTCTGTTGAGGAAATGCCAGACTGAAGTTCCTCTACAGACAAGCACAGTGTCTACCTACTGAGGCTCGCAGGACCCTAAGTCTAGCCCTTATACAATGTCATATTGACTACGCTTGCTCTTCATGGTACTCTGCCTTGACAAAAAAACTGAAAGATAAGCTGCAAATCACCCAGAACAAAATGGTAAGATTCATCCTGGACCTGGTACCAAGAGAGCATGTAGGCCAGGATGAATTACAACAATTGGATATGCTGAATATTGAAGACAGAGTAAAACAACTTAAATTAAATCAAGTTTATAAAATTGCTCACAAACAGTGTCCAGAATATCTTGCTGCCAATTTTGTCAAGGCTGGGAACCAAAGCAGTCATAGTACTAGGGGGAGAGAACACAATTTTGTAGTTCCCACAGTCAGTGGCCAGGCTTCAAACACCTTTTATTGTACAGCAATAAAGGAATGGAACAGACTGCCTGCACATGTCAAAGCCAGTCACAGCATGAGCCAGTTCAAGAAGAGAACCAAAAAGTACCTAATGAATGTAGCGACAGAAAGGGAGGAGAATTATTTTTTATTTTTTTAGTTAACACACATGTATATGTAAATAACTCTATTTACTTTATTCCTAGTATACATATATCCTTTATAATATAATGACATATATATCCTACAATGTAAAAATTAAGTATAAAAAGGACCCCAATGGAAATAAGTCACTCTGTCTGACATTTTTGGGTTATCCTAGGTTCTCTACACATATGCTGCTATGTATGATAATGTATGTAAATGTATTTGTGTATACCTGAATAAACTTACTTACTTACTTACTTACTTACTTACTTACTTACGAAGCTAAAGGAGGAAGCAAGAATAACAGGGAAAGAACTACGGTGGATATGATCTAAACTGAGAAGTGGTAGAGGCTTCAGCCATACATAGTTTTAAGAATAGATATGATAAGGCTTACGCAGCCAGGAGTGTGTGAACCCAGTAGCGGCCAGCGAAGAGGCGGGGCCAAGAGCTGAAACTCGACCCTGCAACCATAGTTAGGTGAGTAATCATCAGAGGAGTGCACACACACACCAGGGGCCAGGAGTTGTGACTCGACCCCTGCAACCACAAATAGGTGGGTAACACACACACACACACTCGTTTGGGAAAGCACACACACAAGAAAGCACACACACAAGAAAGCACACACACAAAAAAGCGTGCACACGCGTGAGCCATCGTAACAGTTGCAGTTCCCGCATATATTACAACATTCTCGCATACGACGCTGTTCAACAGCGAGCCAGTCCCGCCTAGTTTTAATTTCCAGGATCCAGAACCAGCCGTGGGAATGTAATGGAAATTCCAATACCTGTGTAGGGAGCTTCACCAACACCTTCAATACAACCAACTTATGGAAGTAGATCAATGTTAAATGTGTGCGTGTTTTACAGACCGTCCTCTTAACTATGTGGATTTCTCTCATTCGGTTTAGGTTAGGTTGTGTTGGCTGGTATTAATAATAATAACCATCTATAACATACCACCATGGAAAAACATAAATGTAAGATAAAGGGGATAAAAGTTGTGCGGAGTATAGGGAAAAAAATTAGCCACTGAGCGGGGAAGACATAACTATGTCAGATTTGCACTTTTTAAGGCCACTTCGTCAGTATAATGCTTGCCAGGAAATAGGACAAATCTGCTGTGGGTCATCATACGATGACCCACAGCTGGACCTTTTGGTCATCTGACCGAGGACTTCCGCTGGCTTACCGATCCACCTCTTTAAAAATCATGGTTAATTGTGTCATCGTCAGTGAAATGATGTGTCATTAAGAGGATGGACTGAGGACTGACAGGAGACTCCATCTCGGTATTAACACTTTCTCTCTCACAAAACCCAAGAGACAAATTTATGTGTAAAATAGTGAGAAATTGTTATTCCCGTTAAATTGTGTTAAATAAATGTCAGTTGATCTCTTCTGAACTGCTTCAGTATTTAATGACTGATACATCTTAGGGTCAGGTTGGTAATCTTTAAGTTTCGTGTGGGAGAAAATTTGTTTCCACCTCCACCACCAAACTTCCCCCCTACACCCCCACCACCACCCCCATCAGGCACATCAAGCGGGATGGGAGGAGCCACAACAATGTCCCACGAGACCCCGTCATCCTGGGGTTCCCAATTAGTGTCTTGGAGAGTGTGTGGCTCTCAACTCTGGCATCGACCCCCTCAGTGCCACTCCAACCTCCCTCACTCTCCTCATTATGCAAAGTCATTACTGTTGTTTCCGTCACTAACCTCAGATGACCCATTAAAGTCACTTCCACATGACCATTAAGGTCACCCTCAGATTACCCGTAAAGGTCTTGTCCAGATGACCTGTAACTTCACCCCAACTGACGTTCTTTTTCATTTCATAAATCTTGTTTACCAACATAGACCCGCGTCAGGAAACACTTGTCCTGTTTCCTGACAAACAAAACCAAAACTAACCTAACCTAACGTAACTAGTGCCGCTTCGTTTATAGCTTGATGCATAAATATCCGTCATTATATAAACGATATCTATTGACTTTTTATTTACCGTCTGTCTCATAAAGCTACGCAATTTATTTCTTAATAATTTAAATGGACAGTTACAATTATTTTTAAATATGGCAACCAGATGTATCTGCAGTCAGACTGAGCAGTGCCTACGCCCACGTCATCAGAATATCATGCACCAATTTACACACTTCTAATATCCCTGGAAAAACGTTGGTGTTCCTGGTTATCTGTTCACGGCCGGTGCGCAATTCCGTATTTTCATATCTGTCGTCCCTTCGCTTCCACCACCGCCATTTCCAGTGGAGTCCTCATTATCATTCCCATTCCGGATTTTCCAGGCCTGGAACACCGGGAATAAATTTCCGTTCTCTCTTTCCGGGAGTTCACAAGAGATAGAAAGTGGGAAGTTCGAAATCTAAATCTTGCAATCAAATATCTGTGGGCAAACTATCTGCCACATAGCTCCCCTATCCACCCTATACTGTGCCTTTTCAAAATCCATAGATAGAGCGAAAACCTCTGTATCCTTATCTAAATACTGTTCTACTATATTCTTCACTCCAAATACTTGGTCTGCACATCTCGTGTCCATTCTAAAGTCTTGTTCATCTGCAATCTTGCTTTCGGTCTTATCCTTAATTCTTTCAACGATTTATTTTCTTCTCCTATAATTCTAACACACTCTTTTGTCCCCTTTGCCTTTATACCTGTGAACTATTAATGTTGTCTGCTAATCCCTAGGTACCTTCCCCTCTTTCATACATTTATTAAATAAAAGCACCAACCATTCCAGAACTATATCTCCACCTGCCTTTAACATTTCTGTCCTGATCCCATCGATCCCAGCTGCTTTACCCCTTTCATTCTACCCACAGCCTCACGCACCTCCCCCACACTCACATCTGGCTCTTCCTCACTCCTACAAGATGTTATACCTCCATGGACAATGCACGAAACCACTGCTTTCCTATCTTCATCAACATTTAACAGTTCCTCTAACTCTCCATTTAATAACTCTCCTCTCCCATTGTTAACAATCAAATCCATTATTTCCCCAGACTTTCTCAACTTATTAATCTCACTCCAAAACTTATTCTTATTCTCAGCAAGATTTATTGACAGCATCTCACCCACCCTCTCATTTGCTCTCCTTTTACATTCCTTCATCACTCTTTTAACCTCTCTTTTTCTCTCCACATAGTCCTCCCTCCTTGCATCACTTACTACTCTCTCTACCTCATCATTCCAACAATCAAATAAGCCAAACTTCCTTAAAAAATAAACTTCAATAAAAGATTCTTTTACAGAAAGTGAGATCATTTTTTATTGACAATGATATAAATATTTTTGTTTTCGGACCAAAACCAACTTAAAAAACCCACTTAACCTCACTTAAATTAACGTAATTTTGGGGGACTAAATTCTGCTATATTTATCATAGGTCAGTGTTATGTCTCATCTATTTTCAGACCCTTGAAAGCCATATATAAATAATTGTCAATAAATAAACAGAAAAATATAGGGGATTTCAGAGAGAGAGAGAGAAAGAGAGATACAGAGTAAAAATAAGAAAAAATCAATTATTAAAAAGACAAAAAAAGTGTTGACATGGAAGACAGTATGGAGGGGCACCTCCCACGCTTGAAGAGCAAGTGTGGAGGTGGCACCTCCCACGCTTGAAGAGCAAGTGTGGAGGTGGCACCTCCCACGCTTGAAGAACCAGCATGGAGGGAGCACCTCCCACGCTTGAAGAGCCAGCATGGAGGTGGCACCTCCACGCTTGAAGAGCAGCATGGAGGAGCACTCCACGCTTGAAGAGCCAGCATGGAGGAGCACCTCCACGCTTGAAGAGCCAGCATGGAGGAGCACCTCCACGCTTGAGAGCAAGTGTGAGGTGGCACCTCCCACGCTTGAAGAGCCACTTAAATTAACGTAATTTTGGGGGACTAAATTCGCTATATTTATCATAGGTCAGTGTTATGTCTCATCTATTTTCAGACCCTTGAAAGCCATATATAAATAATTGTCATACATAAACAGAAAAATATGGGGGATTTCAGAGAGGAGGAGAAGAAGATACAGAGTAAAAATAAGAAAATCAATTATTAAAAAGACAAAAAAAGTGTTGACATGGAAGACAGTATGGAGGAGCACCTCCCACGCTTGAAGAGCCAGCATGGAGGTGGCACCTCCCACGCTTGAAGAGCCAGCATGGAGGTGGCACCTCCCACGCTTGAAGAGCCAGCCACCTCGAGCTGCTGACATCAATGCCAGTTCCATCGAAAACATACAACATCGTTATTTTAAACTGACTTTTACTTTTTAATTCCTGTGTAAAAAACTACATTTCTTTCCTCCTCTGACTTTTAATTTCCAAGAAACAGTCAGCACAATTCTTCTATTTGATTTACAGAAAAAGACTAGTAGTAAAATACAATCTACAATTTATCTATTTTTTCAGAAAAAATCTCCACACTGCTTTAAAGTAATGAGGTGTTAAGTTGTATTAATGTTGCTAGAATTACCGACGATATGTTCAGTAAAAGGACACAAGTGCAACTAATGTGACATTTTATTGTGGCAACGTTTCGCTCTCCAGGAGCTTGACAGCTGATAAAGCTCCTGGAGAGCGATACGTTGCCACAATAAAATGTCACATTAGTTGCATTTGTGTCCTTTTACTGAACCGGTTGTTGAGTGTCATGACTCAGGATGACAGGTTGAGAGAGCACAACTGTTGTGTGATTATTAAAATATTCACAACTCTGCTAGAGGATACCTAACTTATGACACTCGACTGTAACCATATACGAAAAAACATTCAGTATTTGCTAGAAGTTACTAAACATTTAGTATTAGATGGCGGCCAAGCATAAAAATTAGTATGTTTTGGAAGATACACTGGACGGATCATCGAAAGATTAAGACCCGTGCCAGAACTTTGTCTTGGCTAATATTATAAGAAGATATTACTAGAGCACTCCATTTGGAAGTGGAAAAGAATTCTTCCTCCGTAAGCCATGCGTGTCATAAGAGGCGACTAAAATGCCGGGAGCAAGGGGCTAGTAACCCCTTCTCCTATATAAATTACTAAATTTAAAAAGAAAAAAAACTTCAGTTTTTCGTTTTAAGTCACCCTGCCTCGGTGGGATACCAACCACTGCTACAGCAGTGGTTGGTAACTGTAGAAAAAGGAGTTACTTCTTTTGTTTACCTCTCAGTATAAAGTATTGGGATGTTCTTCAAGTGAGAGGTGGCATCCTGAGGTGTTGTATTAGACCTTATACAGAGATGGGCTCTGGTATGAGCCGAGGTAGAATAACAAACAGGTTTTTAAATAGCAAGTTGAACTGTGTAAGAAAAATAGAAAAATATGAGAAAGCAAAGCAATTTTGCGTTTAATTTTCGGCTCTTTTATATTCACGTGTAAAGAAACAATTGTGCCAACTGCTGTACTGAAGCACCGGAAGTCCACAAAGAAACCCCTTGTTCCATCTTCACTACTGAGGCAACAAAAGCTTATCAAGAAACCTTTGCTTTAACTTCAGTGCTGAAGCACAAAGGCGTTTACAAAGGAATTCAAACAGAAACAAGCCATTGGGCACAGAGACGCCTGTATATTTATCAAAAGCTGCTCAGTGCAAACAATACAAGAAGATCTAAATAAATGTATGTAAAGTAATAATCTCATTTACCGAATTTAAAAAAAAAAAATCTTCATGTTGACCGAGAGCTGTCTTGCGAATGTAATTCTAATCAATAAATTGATTACTCAGTCAAAAGAAACCACCTTGGACGGCTGGTAAAGCGACAAGCTTCGTAGAAATACACTCTCTACACAGCAAATATATCTTTAATACATAACATAAAAAAAATCGCATTGCTTGATTTTTATCATGGGCCAATAATATTAACACCACTTTTTTAAATTTTAGGTTTCGTAAAATTGGATAAAAGACTGAATTTAAAGACACCTCAGTCGTCGTCCTGCAGGACCAATTAAATTCAGCTCTTGTGAACGAGTTCCCTCTATCATGGACATGGTCCCTTGATGCTGGGTAGAGCGTCTATAATGCTCTATTATTTCTCGGATCAAACCTAATCACCTCTCAATTCACATGCGTTGACCCCCAGAATATCTGCTGGTAGCCTCCAGGTTGGTAGGTAAGGAGAGAATCTTGCAAGTGACAAGTTGAGAGACTGGTGCCAGGAGATAATACTCAACCCCTGCAACCACATGTAGGTGAGCACGCACGTGCACGCACACACACGCTCACACACACACTCCAATTCAGAGAACAGCTTTCTTATTATAGTTACCAGTCAAGCTTCCTTGTGGCTTGACCTGAAAGCTTATGTGTGTGTGCATATATACATTACTATTTGTTAATAGTTCAGGTAATCGTTACATCCGTGACCCAGCCCCTGACCAGTCATCCGTGACCCAGCCCCTGACCAGTCATCCGTGACCCAGCCCCTGACCAGTCATCCGTGACCCAGCCCCTGACCAGTCATCCGTGACCCAGCCCCTGACCAGTCATCCGTGACCCAGCCCCTGACCAGTCATCCGTGACCCAGCCCCTGACCAGTCATCTCTGGTGATGACTTGATCTGTGTGGCTATCGGTGCTTGATGCACGCAGACTTCTGTAAGCATCACAGCTCAACGGATCAGGAACTTCTTTCATCAACTGTGGTACCTGCATACTTCTGGTAACACAGCTATTGAACGAATGATGGTGAATGTGTTTTCCTCTTCATGTCATCTTAAGTTTGTGGAAGACTCCAGTATGGTAAAACAAAGGTCAAGAGATGCATAAAGGGTGTAGGGTAAGTACTTACCTATCGCCAGGAGGCCGACGAGGATGGGCAGGACTCCAGGAGTCATCATGGGTCCTGGCGGCGGCACACACCATGCCTGAGGAAGGCGAAGATCACAGGTCAGAGAAGGTATTACACCTGTCTAGAAAATCCTGTATTTCTCACTACAAACTGCGAAGCCTGAGCTGAGGAGTCTCAGAGGGAGTCTCAGAGGGAGTCTCAGAGGGAGTCTCAGAGGGAGTCTCAGAGGGAGTCTCAGAGGGAGTCTCAGAGGGAGTCTCAGAGGGAGTCTCAGAGGGAGTCTCAGAAGGAGTCTCAGAGGGAGTCTCAGAGGGAGTCTCAGAGGGAGTCTCAGAGGGAGTCTCAGAGGCAAGGTTGAGTTTATACATCTTTCCAGCATTAAAGAGTCTCTTATTCCCCTTGGTGCCCGACCATGTTGACAAATCCTTTACTTATCAAGTATTAAGTTAGTGTACGACACAATGTAAAGATTATTTCCTGAGCAAAGATCGTAATTTAGTCAGTTTAACTTAATAATAATGGATGTTAGATTTAAGAGTTATTAAAATTTATGATTTCCCTGCATTGACTTAGAAACGTTGGCAGAAGTGCCTGTGCCCTAATGTAAGGTGATAACAACAGACTTACAACCTCATTCTCGTCGTGGCGTAGACCAGGTGAACATGTGCCATGTCATGGAAAGTAAATAAGTGAGCAGTTAACCATATGGATTCTTAGCTGCAGTAGGGATATCACTGACCTCACGTGTATAAACTATGAGAGACTCAATCAAAAGCGTGTAACTCCAGTAGTCTTTGTGAATTGCCAGAATATAACAGCGAGTTTCATGGGTACAAGTGCTTCCTGGTGTGACTATAACCTCAGTCACTCTTGAGATGAGGCCTTGAACTAAGCCGCCATCTTGTTCTCAAACACCAACAAGCAGATATTGTTCTACTCAGGTCAGATCACTCCAATGGGCAGGTGTTGCAACACTGGTATGGGAGCAGGTAGCATTTATCTAAACCTATTAGAATTAGTTACCTTGGACCTGTCTAATGGTTATCAAGAACATTTCTCCACATGTTAAGTGTAGCGCCCCATATACAGCCACGTCGGGAGACAATTTTGAGCGGTGCAAACAATAGCATATAGTGGCTGGTACCTCTGCGTGAATAATTACTGTTAATTAACACTTGTTTGTCAGTATTTGTTCAATAGATTCCAGACACTCTAAGTCTTTGCTGATGGGAGGGAAGGGTGAGGCTGAGGGGCCTCTTCTATAAAACCATAGCATCAACATTCCCAGACCAGACGCCACCGAGAGAAGCTAAACAGTCCTTCACAACAACTCTATTGGCAAACACACATCTAAGATCTCGAACAGTAAAGTCAACATAGTCACCGCTGCCTCTACTACAATAAGAAACACCACCAATATTGCACAACAACAGTTGCAGGGACATACATCATCCAAGGTAGCAACTGTGGCAGTCTTTACATAAATGAGACATCGTGAGACCTCCAGAATATGCTAGATGAACAGATAATTTGACTAAAACCTGCATAACACATCGTAATTACAGAATTGCTACCTAGTAATTACCAATGAGGGCGCCACCCAGAGGAGTCCTTGAACTTGTCTTCTTCAGTATATCCAAAATACTCAGCCAGAACGACTGTTTCTGCAATTTACCCGAACTTCTTTCCAGAAAACTTGTGGGTCGTTTGGGTATCAACGTGATGTGAGGTGCATTCCCCTTGTTCTTCACCTCATCGCTGCTCATTGCTATATATATTTACTCATCCTCCCTTACCAGGTTTTCGTGTCTGTGACTTGATAAAGCACACCGCATGGGCGAAACACCGTCAATAAAGGCTCTATCATCGTGGCATCTCATACCACTACATACCCAAATCATGCCTTTAACATGTTAAAGAAATTCCATTACCAAAACCTTTCGTACATTTGTAAATACGATAAAGTAATAACCATTCCCCCCCTCCCACCCACAAAAAAAGACGTACTTTTGTTAATGTGGTAAAGTAGCTTCCTTGTCCGTAAGCGACATCGAAAAATAATTCAAAACACGGTCGTTAGCGTTCGCAAATGGCTAAATCATTTCCACAAATTAAATTTCAAGTCGTGTTCCAAAATAGTCTTGGTGAATCCATTACCTCGAAGTAATAGGATTTCTCCTACATGGACCTCGATGCTCTGCTCTTTGTTTATTCTTTTAATGAAACTTTGATGAGTTATGGGATCTATGGAGACGATTACAGTCATAGAACAATAATGGGAACCATGGAATATAGGACAGTCATACAGTAATGATGGAACCAGTGGAATCAAGAACAGTCTTACAGCAGTGCACGTCATTCACTTGTTAAATGACTGAAGAACATTCTCATGGGACAGGAATGCTCAAGTAGTTTACAACATTAAAAGTCCGATTTTCTCCTGTCAGTCTTGCCTGCATTGTCGTGGCACAGCATCCTGCAGCAGTCTGCCATCATCCTCCACTCCGGAAACCTTGATAGCGAATTTCCATAGCCTGTATTATGCTGATCTTTAACTGGCTGATTTTAATAGAGTGGCAGAGAATTAGGTAGAAAGGTCGATTTTTAGTTTGTATTTAAGAATTCATAAGCGAATATTACTCGCTTATAGGAGATCCTGGAGACATGATTAATAGAGAGAGAGATGGATGGTTTTTAGCCTCCGTTGTGAATTAAAAATGCACTGATTTTAATTAAAAAAAGTAATCAGGTAATCTAAAGTCCGCGTGATTGCTTGGTTGGTCGATTCTTGCAAGCAACGATGCAAGCGACATGCTCCGGAAGTACCCTAGGATATAGTTCCGTTTGAGCAATGGAAGTGACCCAGAATAGGTAAGAGTGACCAGAAATAATAGTTTTTTTGGCCGCATTCCCTCAGTGCCCTACCTTCCCTCAACCTTAATTCTAGGCCTCTGAAGGCCTCTGCCAACCCTCAGTCAGCACAGAACATTGTCAGGTATACGAATTATTCATCCTGATTATTTTTATGAAAAAGATTGATTTTTTTATTTGCTAAGTTTGTACAGCTTCAAATTTTGTTGGATTCTGTGCAAAAACTGGAGAATCTGTCATCTGGCAAATTATATTATAACTTGTGTTATGCTATTTTATAACTTATGTTACGTTATAACTTATGTTATCTTATAACTTATAATTTAGTAATAATAGTAGAATTACCGACAAAATGTTAGGTAAATGAACACAGATGCAACTAATGTGACATTTTACTGTGGCAACGTTTCGCTCTCCAGGAACTCTGTCAAGGCTTGACAAAGCTGCTGGAGAGCGAAACGTTGCCACAATAAAATAATCACGTTAGTTACATCTGTGTCCTAAGATGTTATAACTCGTGAATGCCTCGTCTGATTACCTTCAAACTTTCACTGCTAATATTAAGCTGAACTAGAAACTTGAGTCGCACTCTACACACTTCCTGTCACGTGACACGAGGAGCTGGAGTCACGTGGTGTGGGAATATCTTTCTCGAATCAGGTAGAGAAAAAAATGCATCTTTACGTTATGGGGGAAGTGGAGAAAGTCATCTGATTGGGTAGGTTGAAGGATGGGCAGAGTGTGAGGCCAAGAGAACAGATTTCTGGAGGCTGAGTTTTCCCTCATCTTGTGTCTTTCCCTCCAGATTGCTCTCTTTGATGTCCCCTTCTCTTCCTCCTCCGCTTCTCCTTCGTCCCTGCCTGCTTCATTTACTAGTGAACTTCTTTTTTAACGTTTTTTCGCCTTCTACCCTCCTCCACACTGTCCTTCTACCTTCCTCCACACTGTCCTTCTACCCTCCTCCACACTGTCCTTCTACCCTCCTCCACACTGTCCTTCTACTCTCCTCCACACTGTCCTTCTACCCTCCTCCACACTGTCCTTCTACCCTCCTCCACACTGTCCTCATCTCCACTGCCTCTACCTCTCCACACTGTCCTTCTACCCTCCTCCACACTGTCCTTCTACCCTCCTCCACACTGTCCTTCTACCCTCCTCCACACTGTCCTTCTACCCTCCTCCACACTGTCCTTCTACCCTCCTCCACACTGTCCTTCTACCCTCCTCCACACTGTCCTTCTACACTCCTCCACACTGTCCTTCTACTCTCCTCCACACTGTCCTTCTACTCTCCTCCACACTGTCCTTCTACTCTCCTCCACACTGTCCTTCTACTCTCCTCCACACTGTCCTTCTACTCTCCTCCACACTGTCCTTCTACTCTCCTCCACACTGTCCTTCTACTCTCCTCCACACTGTCCTTCTACCCTCCTCCACACTGTCCTTCTACCCTCCTCCACACTGTCCTTCTACTCTCCTCCACACTGTCCTTCTACCTCCTCCACACTGTCCTTCTCCTCCTCCACACTGTCCTTCCTCTCACACTGTCCTTCTACCCTCCTCCACACTGTCCTTCTACCCTCCTCCACACTGTCCTTCTACCCTCCTCCACACTGTCCTTCACTCCTCCACACTGTCCTTCTACCCTCCTCCACACTGTCCTTCTACCCTCCTCCACACTGTCCTTCTACTCCTCTCTCCACACTGTCCTTCTACCTCCTCCACACTGTCCTTCTACTCTCCTCACACTGTCCTCTACCTCCTCCACACTGTCCTTCTACTCCTCCACACTGTCCTTCTACTCTCCTCCACACTGTCCTTCTACTCCTCCACACTGTCCTTCTACCTCCTCACACTGTCCTTCTACTCTCCTCCACACTGTCCTTCTACCCTCCTCCACACTGTCCTTCTACCTCCTCCACACTGTCCTTTCTTACCCTCCTCCACACTGTCCTTCTACCCTCCTCCACACTGTCCTTCTACCCTCCTCCACACTGTCCTTCTACTCCTCCTCCACACTGTCCTTCTACCTCCTCCACACTGTCCTTCTACTCTCCTCCACACTGTCCTTCTACTCTCCTCCACACTGTCCTTCTACTCTCCTCCACACTGTCCTTCTACCCTCCTCCACACTGTCCTTCTCTCCTCCTCCACACTGTCCTTCTACTCTCCTCCACACTGTCCTTCACTCCTCCTCCACACTGTCCTTCTACCTCCTCCACACTGTCCTTCTACCCTCCTCCACACTGTCCTTCTACCCTCCTCCACACTGTCCTTCTACCCTCCTCCACACTGTCCTTCTCTCTCCTCCACACTGTCCTTCTATCCTCCTCCACACTGTCCTTCTACCTCCTCCACACTGTCCTTCTACCCTCCTCCACACTGTCCTTCTACCCTCCTCCACACTGTCCTTCTACCTTCCACTTTCCTCTCACACTGTCCTCTTCTATTCTCTCTCCTCCACACTGTCCTTCTACTTCCTCCACACTGTCCTTCTACTCTCCTCCACACTGTCCTTCTACCCTCCTCCACACTGTCCTTCTACCTCTCCTCCACACTGTCCTTCTACCCTCCTCCACACTGTCCTTCTACCTCCTCCACACTGTCCTTCTACCTCTCCTCCACACTGTCCTTCTACCCTCTCCACACTGTCCTTCTACTCTCCAACTGTCCTTCTACTCCTCCACACTGTCCTTCTACTCCTCTCCACACTGTCCTTCTACCCTCCTCCACACTGTCCTTCTACCTCCTCCACACTGTCCTTCTACCTCCTCCACACTGTCCTTCTACCCTCCTCCACACTGTCCTTCTACCTCCTCCACACTGTCCTTCTACCTCCTCCACACTGTCCTTCTACCCTCCTCCACACTGTCCTTCTACCTCCTCCACACTGTCCTTCTACCCTCCTCCACACTGTCCTTCTCTACCTCCTCCCCCACACTGTCCTTCTACTCTCCTCCACACTGTCCTTCTACTCTCCTCCACACTGTCCTTCTACCTTCTCCACACTGTCCTTCTACCCTCCTCCACACTGTCCTTCTACTCCTCCACACTGTCCTTCTACTCTCTCCACACTGTCCTTCTACCCTCCTCCACACTGTCCTTCTACCCTCCTCCACACTGTCCTTCTACCCTCCTCCACACTGTCCTTCTACCTCCTCCACACTGTCCTTCTACCCTCCTCCACACTGTCCTTCTACCCTCCTCCACACTGTCCTTCTACTCTCTCCTCACACTGTCCTTCTACTCCTCCACACTGCCCTTCTACTCTCCTCCACACTGTCCTTCTACTCTCCTCCACACTGTCCTTCTCTCCTCCACACTGTCCTTCTACTCTCCTCCACACTGTCCTTCTACTTCCTCCACACTGTCCTTCTACTCTCCTCCACACTGTCCTTCTACCCTCCTCCACACTGTCCTTCTACTCTCCTCCACACTGTCCTTCTACTCTCCTCCACACTGTCCTTCTACTCTCCTCCACACTGTCCTTCTACCTCCTCCACACTGTCCTTCTACTCCTCCACACTGTCCTTCTACTCTCCTCCACACTGTCCTTCTACTCTCCTCCACACTGTCCTTCTACTCTCCTCCACACTGTCCTTCTTCTCCTCCACACTGTCCTTCTACTCTCCTCCACACTGTCCTTCTACTTCCTCCACACTGTCCTTCTACTCTCCTCCACACTGTCCTTCTACTCTCCTCCACACTGTCCTTCTCTCTCTCTCCACACTGTCCTTCTACTCTCCTCCACACTGCTTCTACTTCTCACTGTCTCTCTCTCCTCCACACTGTCCTTCTACTCTCCTCCACACTGTCCTTCTACTCTCTCCACACTGTCCTTCTACTCTCCTCCACACTGTCCTTCTACCTCCTCCACACTGTCCTTCTACCCTCCTCCACACTGTCCTTCTACTCTCTCCACACTGTCCTTCTACTCCTCCACACTGTCCTTCTACCCTCCTCCACACTGTCCTTCTACTCTCCTCCACACTGTCCTTCTACCCTCCTCCACACTGTCCTTCTACCCTCCTCCACACTGTCCTTCTACTCTCCTCCACACTGTCCTTCTACTCTCCTCCACACTGTCCTTCTACTCTCCTCCACACTGTCTCCAGAGCTTACTCCAGCTTCCATTTAGTCTTCCAATCTTTGAGTTCTTTCTTCAACTATGATTTGTGTAATATAGATTTACAGGGAGTTTAGTTTTACAGGGAGTTTAGACAGTTTTACAGGGAGTTTAGACAGTTTTACAGGGAGTTTAGACAGTTTTACAGGGAGTTTAGACAGCTTTAAGGGAGTTTAGTTTTACAGGGAGTTTAGACAGTTTTACAGGGAGTTTAGACAGTTTTACAGGGAGTTTAGACAGCTTTACAGGGAGTTTAGACAGTTTTACAGGGAGTTTAGACAGTTTTACAGGGAGTTTAGACAGTTTTACAGGGAGTTTAGACAGTTTTACAGGGAGTTTCATTATATATTTATCTTCCACTATCTCCAATATGTAATCTCCAAATCGAATTGACATAGTCGTTGGTTCAAATTCAAATTCAAATTCAAATTCTTTATTTCATGTAATACAAGGTGGGGGGTACTTATAATTATACATTAAAGTTGATATTACAAGATGGCCAATAATATGCCTAGGTATGCCTAGGCTTTTCAGGCAGTCTTATGATAGGTCTTACTCAATAGCTATACAATGGATATACAGATTGTAAGGTTAGGTTAGGTTTACAAAATTTAGGTACTGGAATTTAAACATTGAGAATTTAACAATTAGTATAAAAAGTTAGCAATTAGTTTATATATTAATGATAAAGGTGATATATTGGCATAATATAGTTTCTATATTGGAGTATCTTAGGCAAACTTATGACTAGCTCAAGTATTATGGAGCAATAATTGTATTAGAATTTTGGTTAGAACTGTGCAAATTAAGGGGAATCACAGATATCAATAAGTGTATTTTGCTGTGGTTAGTAATGTGCAAATTAAAGAGAAACATCTTCATAAGAAAGCCACCTAAATTTGCACGGGTATTTTGTATGTTACTATCATGTCTCTTAAGGTTCTTGTGTCTTCCGGAGTCATTAGAGTCAGTTCTCTCGGTATCTCTCACTTCTTAGCTCTGGAACAAACCTCGTTGCATAATTTTGCACTTTTTCCATTTTCTTAATATTTTTTCAGATGTGGGTTCCATGCTGGTGCTGCATACTCTAAGTAGGGAATGTTGTATATAGCTCCAGGAATGACTTTTTGTAGAGATTTCTGATGACTTTTGTCTCCCCCGGTTTATACTCAGTGTCCGGTTTTTGTGGCATCTTCCCTAATCTTCGTATAAAACCTTGTATTTGCTGGGGTTTAATTCAAGCAACCACTTACCTGATTGAGGAAATTCTTTCTTGCATCCCTATGGGTTATCTGTTCCCTTGATCCAGACTCTCAATTCAGTCAGTGCTTATTATCCTCTCCTCAGAGCGCGTTTCTCTTTGATCTCATACTAGACGCCTGTCTCTCAACTCGATATTTCGAAAAACATGTCATTTTTAAGATTTTTTTTGGTTTGTGTGTGTGTGTGTGTGTGTGTGTGTGTTTGTGTGTGTGTGTGTGTGCGCGCGCGCATATGTGTGATTGCTCACGTTTATGTACTTATTCATATATGGTTCAGGGATCGTGTTTCAGCTCCTGGCCTGCCTCTCATCTTCCTGCATGCGAGTCACTTCCTCGTAGCCTCGTGGGCCCTGTCGTAACTGCTCATAAAACTGTGTATGATGCTTGCCTGTATGCACATCATTCATCCACCACCCTGTGGCTCATCAATTTCGTACCTCTTCTTAATGCTATGTATCCTTGATTGTTCATGTCGTTACACTTCCTGACAACTCTAAGGCTGAATAAATACTGCACAATGTCCCTGTGACTCATCCGTGTTTTCAGCTTCCAGCTGTGTCCTCTTGTTCCTGTTTCCCGCCTCTCTCACATCTGTACCTGTTCTCCCTATCAGTTAAGCTCAGAAGGTTGAACTTGTCATGCAATCTTCCCTTGTCCTCTGTCCTCCAGTGTATGTGTGTCTGTTTGTGGGGAGGGGGGAGAAACGGCAGACAGACAGACAAACACAGATAATACAGACACTAAGACAGAGACAGAGATAGAGAGTGAGAACAGAGTGAGAGAGAAAGAGAATATAATCCTCGTTATGCAAACAAATCTGCCACTAACAGCTACTGGTCTATTATGCAAATTGCTTGACATGGATGCTGATGAAGCGGTATAATTCCTGGGCGAGGGAAGTGGTCGCTGCTTGTTATCATTCCCAGACCCACAGGCCATGATTTTAATCCATGGAAGCGCACACACACACACACATAGGGCCTGTGACTCGACCCCTGTAACCACAAATAGGTGAGTACACAGACAGGAGGGATAGGGAGGACATGATAACGACGTATAAAATACTGAGAGGCATTGACAAGTTGAATAGGGACAGAATCTTAAGAGATAGGACACAGCAACATGAGAATACAACTGAAAGTTGAAAACTCAGGCAAGTCATACGGATGCTAGGAACCATTTCTTCAATCATAGAGTTGTCAGGAAGTGGAGCAATCTGTAGAGTGAAGTTGTGGAGGCAGGATCCAAAGCTCTGAAACAAAGAGTCCATCTAACCCCTACCCCACATCTTACTCAAAACCCTGTCTCCTCCCCATATAAATAAATAAATAAATAAATAAATTATATATATATATATATATATATATATATATATATATATATATATAATATATATATATATATATATATATATATATATATAATATATATATATATATATACATATATATGTATTTATATAGAAGTTCATGTCTAGGTGGGAGGCTGACACAAAAAGCTGGCTTCAGGTAGAGTGGGTTCCAAAATCTGGTAGTCATTGGTCAAGAACCGAAAAGGTTATTCACCAGATCAAATTATTTCGCCTCTAAATCGGCAGGATGGGTCAGTCTCTACCAGCAATCAGGAGAAAGGTGACCTCTTTGCTGAACACTTTACTGCCAAGTTGTAAGTTCCTGATCCAGCGTGGGACTCTTCATTGCTAGCCACAAGAACTGTGTCAAATTTGTCAATGGTGACAATAAAGCAGGATGAAGTACATCTTCTCTTTAAATACTTTGACCAAGAAAAGACCCTGAACCCAGATTAGATGGACCCAAGATTGCTGAGTAGATATACAGACCAGCTAGCATCGCTTCGAACTTGCATCTAGAAGTACTGCCTACCATAGTGTAAAATGCTTTTTATGTGGAAAGGGAAAATATAGTTCCTGTTCACAGAAAAAAAAACAGAACAGAAATCAGGCACCACAGACCAGTGTCACTCATATCAATCATTGGAAAGATTCTTGAGACAGCGTTTATCAACTAATACTCGCCTTTTTGTGACAATCAAAATTGTTTTAGACAAGTCACTCTGCTGTTAATCTGTTAAACATTTTTACTATTCGAAACCAGTCACTGAACGAATCCAAGGTCAGCGTTGTAGTAGCACCGGACATTGCTGGTGCTTTTGAACTGTTGACAAAGCTACAAACACTACGAGTTCTCTGGCTCTGCGCTATGCCTCCTTAGTGATTAATCTTAAGGTTGATCTCTAAGAGCAGTTCTCAGCAGGACAGAGTCCACAAGACACTCGCAAGAAGGCAACAACAAGTCATGGTACGTGACGAGGTGTCAGAGTTGGCGCCTCTGACGAGCGGAGTTCTTGGACCGGTGCTATTTTTGGTATATGTGAATGACATGACGGAAGGTATAGACTCCGTCGGTGCCAGTGTCCCACAGGAAAGTGTACTTGGGCCATTGAAATGGAATGCCTACTTCAATGGTCTTCCTCAACTCATTCCAGAATCCCATGCAGCCTATTCACTATTTGTACGTTTCATAACACTAAAAATGCTTCAAATGAGCTGAGGTAGATAACACCTCTTAGCTTGTAAATAACAGTAAGAACTCTTAACGTAACCCTGTAAAACACTTGTATAAATGAGAGAGAGAGAGAGAGAGAAGAGAAGAAGAGGAGAGAGAGAGAGAGAGAGAGAGAGAGAGAGAGAGATGAAGATAATAATAATAATAATAATAATAATAATAATAATAATAATAATAATAATAATAATAATAATAATAATAATAATAATCAATAAATAATAATTAATAATAATAATAATAATTTTTATTTTGATGCATATTACAAGTGTAACTGTTATTGGTAGTTACAATTTAAAACTGTACTACTGGATGCCAGGCTTGGGCATTATTCTAAAGACTATTCACTAAGTAGCTTCAATGCTAAAGATTGATTGAGTTTATTCTAGTCGTATATCTTTTCCCAAACATTCAGTTTATGTTTCCAGTTCATTCACAATACGTCAGAAATCGCTCTTAACCCCAAATCACAGAGATCTTCGTCTGGGAAACTTGAAAAGATTTTGATTAATGCCATTTTTCGTCTTGCTCGAGCGCACCTCCTAGTACTCTCAAGTCTCGCCTGGGAGGTTCGTCTTTGCTAGTTATCGTCGTAGTCATTGGTAGTGTATCTATTCTTTACAGATTAATTTATTTATTATTACACCAGCTGTGAACTACCTGTACACCAGCTGTGAACTACCTGTACACCAGCTGTAGTGGGGTGGGGGCTGACATAGAGAGGACGGGTCGTGGGTATAGCCAGGGATAAATGTATAAAGTAATAAAGAAAATATATGCAGACAGATAAGGAAACAAAATAAATGAAGGGAGTGGAGAGAGGTGATGGTGACTCAGGTCACCATAATAGTAATGGTTAAGAAATGTGTACTATTTTAACACTGTTTTCACTTTGTTTTTACATAAGATGTAAATTAAATTCCAGAAATAAATAATAACAGGGTGTGAAAACAGTTTGTGCATGGTTAAAGTCACTAGAAGTACGATCCTCAGGAAGGCAATGGCCTGCATGAAATGGTCTTTGCAGATTACATACACAGTTTTAAGAATAGATATGGGTGAGTTCAGGAGGGTGAGAAAGTGTGAGACATGAGTTCAACCTCGACCTCTGCTGCCACAAACACATGATTACGTTAGGTAAGATTTGTCAGGAAACACAACAAGTGTTTCTTGAAGTATGTCTTGTTCACATAACCCGCCACTAGAGTTTTGGCCATGTGACCGAGGCCTTCCGCTGGCTTACCCGTCCACCCCTTATAAATCAGAAAAATGGTTATAATTATAACCTTTATCTAATTTATAACCCATGATTGCACACTCCCACACTTCATTAAACATGTCCTGCTCGGGACAGTACATGGTTGACAAATTCTTTGTTCTTTTAATTCGTATTAATTTTTATATTTAGTTTATTTAGATTTTCAATATATACGTATAATACATATAATGTTCTTATTTTCCCTGTCAATCCCCCTTTCTCCTAATTTCCTTACTACTGCCTCTAACCTTCTTTCCCTAACACCTCGTCTTTCCCTTCCACTCTTATTTTCCCTTTACCCCTTCCTTCCTTCTGTACCACTGTCTTTCCCCTCCTTCCTACCACTTTCCCATACCCTCCTTACCACTCCCACTCCTTTCCTAACCTCTCTTGATCTTTCTCTTTTTTTTCCCCTTGCTTCACCTCATATATCCCATGCCCCTTCCCGCAACCCATTTATTTAAATCCTTAACTTCCTTCCTTTCCCTCCTCCCTCGAAGCCCTACTCATTTCTTCCATTTAACTCCTGTCACCTCCCTTTTTCCCCTTACTTCTTGCCCCTGACCGCGTCGCCCACCATCACTGCATTTATTGAACTTGAACGCTGACACCGCACTCTCCTCCCTCACTCCAAACTCAATATTAAACCTTGTGGTAATACTCCGCTGGACCTAACTCTCACTTCTTGCATTCTTAGTTAGGTTTAAATCCCATCTATGCACGTGGCTTAATAAAGCAAAAGTTCTTCTCTACACTGATATCACTAGTATTTTAATACATAAAATAGTGATTGTAGAAAACTCAGTGTGTATATTACAATGAAAATATACGTAGCTCTTCTTTTGTTCTGTTTTCCCCCACACTGTTATTCGTCTGCACCATTACATGGCATTAATAGCACTTTCGTCTTTTGATCTCTGAGAGAGTACATATATATTGAGAAGTATATGTATTCTACCCGATGTACCTCGTGAAAACTACCATCTTTCATAATGCTTGTAAATATTACTTACTGTTCACCTGATATTATTCTTCCCAACAGAGAGCAGCATCCATAATATCTGACAGCCACAGCAGAGCAGCATCCATAATATCTGACAGCCACAGCAGAGCAGCATCCATAATATCTGACAGCCACAGCAGAGCAGCATCCCTAATATCTGACAGCCACAGCAGAGCAGCATCCATAATATCTGACAGCCACAGCAGAGCAGCATCCCTGATATCTGACAGCCACAGCTTCCTGTACATCAGTGGGAGTAAGTCCAGCAGTTGTACCACAAAGACAACAAGCACTGACTTGAAAAATTACAGGTGTGAAATTTTTTAACAAGATGGAATGTGTATTATGTACATATATAAATGCCTAGTTTAACTATATAGTTAGATGTAGTGGTTATCACATTTAACACACACAAGGTCCCAGGTTCGATCCCTGGTGAGCATAATGACTTTAAAGGACCCAAATGGAAATACGTCACTGACCACTGACTTTTTTAGGTTATCCTAGGTTCTCTACACATATGCTGCTATGTATGATAATCTATGTAACTATTTGTGTTAACTTGATATATATATATATATATATATATATATATATATATATATATATATATATATATATATATATATATATATATATATATTATTTTACATGATGGTAGGATTGCTGGTGTCTTTTTCTGTCTCATAAACATGCAAGATTTCAGGTCATCTTGCTACTTCTACTTACACTTAGGTCACACTACACATTCATGTACAAGCATATTATATACACCCCTCTGGGTTTTCTTCTATTTTCTTACTAGTTCTTGTTCTTATTTCCTCTTATCTCCATGGGGAAGTGGAACAGAATTCTTCCTCTGTAAGCCATGCGTGTCGTAAGAGGCGACTAAAATGCCGGGAGCAAGGGGCTAGTAACCCCTTCTCCTGAATATATTACTAAATGTAAAAGGAGAAACTTTCGTTTTTCCTTTTGGGCCACCCTGCCTCGGTGGGAAACGGCCGACGTGTTGAAATTGGTAGGGTGTGTAAAAGAGGAAAATTGAAAGTGAATATAGGAAAGAGTAAGGTGATGAGGATAACAAAAAGAATAGGTGACAAAAGATTGGATATCAGATTGGAGGGAGAGAGTATGGAGGAGGTGAATGTATTCAGATATTTGGGAGTGGACATGTCGGCGGATGGGTCTATGAAGGATGAGGTGAATCATAGAATTGATGAGGGTAAAAGGGTGAGTGGAGCACTTCGGAGTCTGTGGAGACAAAGAACCTTGTCCATGGAAGTAAAGAGGGGAATGTATGAGAGTATAGTTATACCAACGCTCTTATATGGGTGTGAAGCATGGGTGATGAATGTTGCAACGAGGAGAAGGCTGGAGGCAGTGGAGATGTCATGTCTGAGGTCAATGTGTGGTGTGAATATAATGCAGAGAATTCGGAGTTTGGAAATTAGGAGGAGGTGCGGGATTACCAAAACGATTGTCCAGAGAGCTGAGGAGGGGTTGTTGAGGTGGTTTGGACATGTAGAGAGAATGGAACGAGACAGAGTGACTTCGAGAGTGTATAAATCTGTAGTGGAGGGAAGGCGGGGTAGGGGTCGGCCTAGGAAAGGTTGGAGGGAGGGGGTAAAGGAAGTTTTGTGTGCGAGGGGCTTGGACTTCCAGCAAGCATGTGTGAGCGTATTTGATAGTAGTGAATGGAGGCATATGGTTTTTAATACTTGACGTGCTGTTGGAGTGTGAGCAAAGTAACATTTATGAAGGGATTCAGGGAAACCGGCAGGCCAGACTTGAGTTCTGGAGATGGGAAGTACAGTGCCGGCACTCTGAAGGAGGGGTGTTAATGTTGCAGTTTTATAACTGTAGTGTAAAGCACCCTTCTGGCAAGACAGTGATGGAGTGAATGATGATGAAAGTTTTTCTTTTCGGCCACCCTGCCTTGGTGGAATCGGCCAATGTGTTAATAAAAAAAAAAATATATATATATATATATATATATATATATATATATATATATATATATATATATATATATATATATATATATATAAATTACCTTCATACAGTGTCTGTATTCTGAGGGAGGTGCAGTGTCGGCAAGCCTCTACCAAGATGTTAATGTGAACATTGTATTTTTTTCGGGTGGCCCAACCTAGGTGGGAGACGACCAGTGTGTTGAACATCTCACCAGCAGGTGATGGAAATGTACGATAAACAAAGAAAACTGAACTAGTACAGAAAGTTATCCAAAACAAAAGCTTGCAAGATTCATACAAGCCATTCAGAAGTACGGCTATGATGAAAGGATGGAATAGTGGTTTACACAGGAACTGTAAAGGGGCCTGAAACGAATTTCATATTATTATATTTAAAAAAAAGCTAAATGTGAAAGATAAAATGCGAAACGACGTAGTACATTAAAATAACTATAGAAGAAGCAAAGGAATTTTAACTAGAGAAGAAAAAATCATGAAAAAAATTACCCCGAGTTTTGAAGAAATGTGGAAAATTTGTATATATTCGGGATCCTTTATACATTATTGAAAATGGCAAACATTGTGCTCATATTTAATAAATATAATAAGAAAAAGCTTCTGACCTTTAGGTCAGTCTCAATAACAAGTGTTCAAGAAAATTTGGGAAAAGCGCCTACTTTACACGTAATAAAAAAAACTCAAAGATAACGAAAAAAATACCAAAGGTCTGGATGATATAGAGTTGAGAAACATGAAGAAGGTCACAAAATGCGCAACAAGAAGCAGCAATAACGGAGAACAAGAAGAAACAATAATACCATCAAAGAATTGACTGGTGTATGCAAGATAGAGAAATTCATGTTATTTAACATGGATGGAAGCAGAATGAGACATAAAGACAGATGAGTCTCATGGATGTGAGAAAACACTTCCACACTATTAAAGTATAAGTGAAGTGAGAAGACTGGGGGAACTATAGAGACTAGATTAAATTAGTTTTAATATCATAAAGATGAAAACTAGATTTTGTCAGCAAATTTAAGGATGAGAGGAGAACCAAGAGATAATATTATCAAGCTGGTTCAACTTAGCAATTATAACTTAACAATTATACCGACACATACGCAGACACAAGCAGGTGGGAACATAACTATGACACGTACGACACACATAACACATGGTATGTAGATAAACAGTTCAGAGAACCGACAAACTGATAAATTAAAACAGTACAGATACCCAGGTATTGCACATGTTTCTAATTTATCATTATGACACATTATACACGACACGCACCACACAGATTCATTATGACACATATACACGACACGCACGACACAGAAAGCAATGACTGGCATGAGCGAGAGAACGACAGCCCATTAGTGATAAGCTTACATGGTTAATGGTGTGAAAGCAGGAGGGAGGCCGCCTATTGACTAATGCTTGTGTGTGTGTGTTCACTATTTTCCATTACGGGTTATTTTTACTTGTGTCGGCAGTATGTTACGTGTATGGGTCACGTTTTGCCAGATGCGTCACATGTAGCAAAGTCTGACAATAACCAACAACATTCATCTTTAGAGGCGTTACTTGTCTTTGGGTTAGAGACACTATGCTCTAGTCTGGTGGCTTACTGTGGGTCAGAGACACTATGCTCTACTCTGGTGGCTTACTGTGGGTCAGAGACACTATGCTCTACTCTGGTGGCTTACTGTGGGTCAGAGACACTATGCTCTACTCTGGTGGCTTACTGTGGGTCAGAGACACTATGCTCTACTCTGGTGGCTTACTTGGGTCAGAGACACTATGCTCTACTCTGGTGGCTTACTTGGGTCAGAGACACTATGCTCTACTTCTTGTGGCTTACTTGGGTCAGAGACACTATGCTGTACTCTGGTGGCTTACTTTGGGTTAGAGACACTATGCTCTACTCTGGTGGCTTACTTTGGGTCAGAGACACTATGCTCTACTCTGGTGGCTTACTTTGGGTCAGAGACACTATGCTCTACTTTTGTGGCTTACTTTGGGTCAGAGACACTATGCTGTACTCTGGTGGCTTACTTTGGGTTAGAGACACTATGCTCTACTCTGGTGGCTTACTTTGGGTTAGAGACACTATGCTCTACTCTGGTGGCTTACTTTGGGTTAGAGACACTATGCTCTACTCTTGCATCAGCTCGGTATCATACAGAGTGGAGAAGAGAAACTTAAAATTTGTCTTTATAAAAAATGTATTGAAATCCATTCCGTAATTACTCCATAACAAATCTTTAATAATTTTATATATTATTTTGTAAACTTTTATATATATTTTATTAAATCTTATATATATATATATATATATATATATATATATATATATATATATATATATATATATATATATATATATATATATATATATATATATATATATATAGTCGTGCCGATTAGGTAAAACTGGTCAATTAGCAAGAACTCATTTAAAATTAAGTCCTTTCTAAAATTTTCTCTTATACGTTTAAAGATATATTTTTTTCATTTATGTTAATGTAAGAATTTATAATTTTGTACCAAGAGAAACTTTGAAAACCTACCTAACCTTATTACAACAAGCCCAATTTAATTTAGCCTAACCCAACTAAATATATTTTAGATACTTTAACATTAATTTAATAATAAACAAACACAATGAAATATATTTTTTTCGTTAGGTTCAGAATGATTTTTGCGAAATTATTGCATACACAAATTTTCACTTGTCTTATATGGCAAGGTGAGCGTTGCTATTTAAGCCAAAATCGCAAGTTTTACCTAATCGGCACGACATATATATATATATATATATATATATATATATATATATATATATATATATATATATATATATATATATATATATATATATTATACATATATATATATATATATATATATATATATATATATATATATATATAATATATATATATATATATATATATATATATAAATGTATAACACATATGCAAACTTGGGTATCTTTATTGAGAAACGTTTCGCCACACAGTGGCTTCATCAGTCCATACAAAGGAGAATCGTGAAGAATAGGAGGAGTGTGAGGTTGTCAGGCCCTCAATCTTGAGTCGATGTTGTCAGTCCATCAATCTCGAATAGAATAACAGCATATGAGCAGAGGAAGCTTATATACTGTAGACAGGAGAGGTGCAGCAGTTGTAGGAGGTGTCACATTTGTTCAATGTGGAAGTAGGTCGTGCCCAAGGAATAGGCAAGCGAAGAAATCCCTGTAAAACTAAATTCTCGAACAAAGGCTCCGTACATGGAGTGTTGTGCAGCTTTAGCCACAGGCTGATTGGACACCAGTCCAGTCACCACCTGCGTTACCGACTCCCACCTGGATTAAATCTCGGAGGTACTGCACTAGGAACTTAATCACTTGCACTGAGCGAATAGTAAGTGGTGTACCAAATGCTATTCACCGAGAACATTGAACAAATGTGACACCTCCTACAACTGCTGCACCTCTCCTGTCTACAGTATATAAGCTTCCTCTGCTCATATGCTGTTATTCTATTCAAGATTGATGGACTGACAACATCGACTCAAGATTGAGGGCCTGACAACCTCACACTCCTCCTATTCTTCACGATTCTCCTTTGTATGGACTGATGAAGCCACTGTGTGGCGAAACGTTTCCTCAATAAAGATACCCAAGTGTTGCATATGTGTCTAATTTACCAACTCGTCGGTTCTCTGAACCATTCATTCACATATATATATATATTGATTGTTAAGATCTGTTTGCGGTTTATTACATATATTATATATATATATATATATATATATATATATATATATATATATATATATATATATATATATATACATATATATGTAATAAACCGCAAACAGATCTTAACAATCAAGAACAAGCCACATGGTAATGGAAATCTTTAGCTCAAGATCTTTCGCACTATGTGCGTCGTCAGGAGCAATGCAGAGTTGCAAGCCTAGCAACAGATATTGAGAGGAAAAAATTGTGTGAGAGTGTGTGTGTTTGTGTGTATAGATCCACTTATGTGAATGTAGATACATTGGCCTACACAGAGACATCATCGCAGACGATGTAGGTCATATAATCTCACTTTATCAGGGTAAGACAACCTAATTAGTTGATGATGAGCTAAATAATTTGTGTTTTTTTGTTAAGTTTAAGAGCAGTTGGCTGCAGGCCAACACATTATGTCAGGAGCTTGTTCTCAAGTACGAGGAGGAGGAAGAGGAGGAAGAAGAAGGAGAGGAGGAGGAAGAAGAAGAAGGGAAGGAGGAGGAGGAGGAAGAAGGGGAGGAGGAGGAGGAAGAAGGGGAGGAGGAGGAGGAAGAAGAAGGGGAGGAGGAGGAAGAAGAAGAAGGGAAGGAGGAGGAGGAGGAAGAAGGGGAGGAGGAGGAAGAAGAGGAAGAAGAAGGGAAGGAGGAGGAGGAGGAAGAAGGAGGAGGAAGAAGAGGAGGAAGAAGAAGGGGAGGAAGAGGAGGAGGAAGAGTGTAATAAAGGATATGGGCTTCAGATTAAAGCAGACGCTTCGTGGAGGGAGTTCCGGGGGTCAGCGCCCCTGGGACCCGGTCCTTGACCAAGCCTCGACAAACTAATATCTCCAACGACGAAAAGTCAACACAGACCAAAGAAAAAAATTAAACCAATAACGGCAACAGTTATAAAATTACCAGCAATATGACGTTATTAACGGCGAAAAGAAGTAAACAGAGACTGAGTAATATAAAACAGCGGAGACAAACAGGAAGCAGTGTCAGCATCAGTGACATCGACACCAGTTAAAACAGCAATACTAAAACCAATATCATTTGTCGCATGAAAAATCCTTGTCATGCAGCCAGTAGTGAGGCAATTATTTGGGTCAGGTAATTCCCCCATAGGAAACATTACACCAGTGGCTCCCCCACCACTTACACTGACGGAAATTGGTATTTTTGTCCTGTACACTACTACCCACAACAGCTTCCACCTCAACCTCCAGCCCCACAACCCACACCCCACAACCCATACCCTACAACCCCCCCCTACAACCCCCCACAACCCACACCCTACAACCCACACACTACAACCCACACACTACAACCCACACCCTACAACCCACACCCTACAATCCTCACCCCACAACCCCACACCCTACAACCCACAACTCCAGACTCGTCGAAAATCGTGGCTAAATGACGTTATAAATCTGCCATAGTTTCACATCAGAGATTTATAACGCAATCAAAAATCGTAAATAAATTGATTTTTTTATTCAGCTGACGCCTCCGATGCTGATGACAGGTGTGTCTCCAACACTGATGACAGGTGTAGCTCCAACACTGATGACAGGTGTAGCTCCAACACTGATGACAGGTGTAGCTCCAACACTGATGACAGGTGTAGCTCCAACACTGATGACAGGTGTAGCTCCAACACTGATGACAGGTGTAGCTCCAACACTGATGACAGGTGTAGCTCCAACACTGATGACAGGTGTAGCTCCAACACTGGACTCAGGTGTGTGGTGGGAGTCACTCTGCCAGTGGCAGCAACTTTATCCTCTTCATTTAAATACAAAAACAAGAGTGTTTGTCGCCTTATTTGCTTCGACATTGACATTAAGATACGCCATTTGTGAGTGTTATGTCAGTCATCAACCAGGATCATATGAGTGGGATTCATCAACCAGGAACATGTGAGTGGGATTCATCAACCAGGATCATATGAGTGGGATTCATCAACCAGGAACATGTGAGTGGGATTCATCAACCAGGAACATTGGTGGATTCATCAACCAGGAACATGTAGTGATTCATCAACCAGGAACATGTGAGTGGGTTCATCAACCAGGAACATTGAGTGGGATTCATCAACCAGGAACATGTGAGTGGGATTCATCAACCAGGAACATGTGAGTGGGATTCATCAACCAGGAACATGTGAGTGGGATTCATCAACCAGGAACATGTGAGTGGGATTATCAACCAGGAACATGTGAGTGGGATTCATCAACCAGGAACATGTGAGTGGGATTCATCAACCAGGAACATGTGAGTGGGATTCATCAACCAGGAACATGTGAGTGGGATTCATCAACCAGGAACATGTGAGTGGGATTCATCAACCAGGAACATGTGAGTGGGATTTATCAACCAGGAACATGTGAGTGGGATTCATCAACCAGGAACATGTGAGTGGGATTCATCAACCAGGAACATGTGAGTGGATTCATCAACCAGGAACATGTGAGTGGGATTCATCAACCAGGAACATGTGAGTGGGATTCATCAACCAGGAACATGTGAGTGGGATTCATCAACCAGGAACATGTGAGTGGGATTCATCAACCAGGAACATGTGAGTGGGATTCATCAACCAGGAACATGTGAGTGGGATTCATCAACCAGGAACATGTGAGTGGGATTCACCGTCATAGAACGCATGTCTGATCTACCGAAGTATTTCATTACGCTAAAAGTTACTCACTCGGTTAACATAGCAACTATTTACTGGAGTACAAGAGTAGTACAAATAACTATTTATCTGCCTTAAAATACCAGACCTACATGCAATTATTGAGGCGACTTAACCCTTTGTGGGGTCTGTCATCCCCCCTGATGACCTGAACAAATGCTTTAGGTATTTGGAATGCTCATTGAAGATGACTCTCTCTACAGTCAAGTAATGTGTAGCAAGATATAAGAGAAGCACGTTAGCACACAGTGTGACACAGAGAGTAAGCGTTAAGACGTGACACACAGAGAGTGCTGTAAACAGAGTAACAGACCGTGGCACAAGTGTCAAGTGTGCACATAAAAGGTGAGCACAGAGAGCGGTGAGCACGTTGCACGTAGGACAAGAGAAGCAATAAGAGCGCAAAGAGACAGGTGCACGTAACAGGGAAGCGTGAAGAGGCACAAGTGACCAGAGTGAACAGTAGTACCGAGAGACAGTTGCCAGATGTCAACAAGATAGTACAAGCTACATTTAGACCAACTAGCTCAATGCATGAGATAAGAAGGTCTGCATTCCTACCAGCAAATGTAGCTAGAGCTAGCTCAGTAGTAGCAGCAGAGTAGTAGCAGCATAGTAGTGCTACAGCAAGTGTAGTAGAGTCAGTAGCAGCGAGTGCAGTAGTAGCAGCAGCAGTAGAGTACAGCTAGCGTAGTAGCAGCAGCAGCAGCAGCAGCTAGCTAGCAGCAGCAGTGTTAGCAGCAGTGGTAGAGCAGCAGCAGAGTAGTAGCAGCAGCAGCAGCAGTAGCTAGCGCAGTAGCAGCAGTTAGTTAGCAGCAGCAAGAGAGCAGCAGCAGCGTTAGCAGAGCTACGAGCGAGTAGTAGTGCAGCTAGCAGCGAGCAAGTAGCAGCAGCAGTAGTTGCAGCAGCAGTGTAGCAGCCAGCAGTGCTGCAGCATGCAGCAGCTAGTAAGTACAGCAGCAGCAGTCAGTAGTAGCAGTGTAGCAGCAGTAGTAGCAGCAGCAGTATGTTAGCAGACAGTAGCAGCAGTAGTAGTAGCAGAGTGATCAGTAGAGTACAGCAGCAGCAGATAGCAGCAGCAGCCAGTAGTGAGCAGGCAGTAGCAGCAGTGTGTAGCTGCAGCAGTGTAGCAGCAGCTAGTAGCAACAGAGTAGAGTACAGCAGCAGCAGTAGTAGTAGCAGCAGTGAGCAGTAGTCAGCAGCAGTAGCAGTAAAGCAGCAGCAGTAGTAGCTAGCAGCAGCAGTTAGTAGACAGTAGCAGACAGCAGTAGCAGTCAGTATCAGCAGCAGCAAGTAAGCAGCAGCAGTAAGCAGCAGTAGTAGCATGCAGCCAGCAGTAGCAGCAGCAGCATACGCAGCAGCAGCAGGGACAACAGCAGAGCAGTAGCGCAGCATGCAGCAGCAACATGCAGCAGTGCAGCAGTAGCAGCAGCAGCAGATAGCTGCAGCAGTAGCAGCAGCAGCAAGATAGTAGAGCATGCAGCAGATAACAGCAAGCAGTACAGCAGCAGTAGCAACAGCAGCAGCAGTAGCACAGAGTAGAGCAGCAGCGCAGAAAGCAGTAGCAGAACAGCAGCAGTAGCAACAGCAGAGTAGCAAACAGAGCAGTAACAGTGAGTAATAGCAGTAAAGCAGCAGCAGCAATAGCAGAGTAGAATAGCAGTAGAGTATAGCAGTAGCAGTAACAGCAGCAGCAGTAATAGCAGCAGTAGAATAGCAGTAGCAGAATAGCAGTAGAGTAAAGCAGTAGAATAGCAGTAGAGCAAGCAGAGAATACAGCAGCAGCAATAAAGCAGCAGTAGCAAACAGCAGTAGTAATAGCAAGCAGTAGTAAGCAGCAGAATACCAGTAGTAGAATAGCAGAGTAAGCAGGAGCAATAGCAGTAGTAGACAGCAGAGCAGTAGAACAGCAAGCAGGTAATAACAGTAGCAGTAGTAATAGCAGTAGTAATAGCAGTAGTAGTAATAGCAGCAGTACTTAGCAGTGGAACATTGCACTGTACACAGGTGACGAGTTACTCAAGCCAACACTCGTGATTATAACTTGGAACTGCAACCAGCGTCCACCCTACAATCTAGACCTGACCCTAACAATTATTGTTCATTGCAAAACACGAAGTGCGGTACGAGGCTCCCAGTGGCAGTGAACGTGAGGCAGGCCACAGTGGCAGTGAACGTGAGGCAGGCCACAGTGGCAGTGAACGTGAGGCAGGCCACAGTGGCAGTGAACGTGAGGCAGGCCACAGTGGCAGTGAACGTGAGGCTGGCCACAGTGGCAGTGAACGTGAGGCAGGCCACAGTGGCAGTGAACGTGAGGCAGGCCACAGTGGCAGTGAACGTGAGGCAGGCCACAGTGGCAGTGAACGTGAGGCAGGCCACAGTGGCAGTGAACGTGAGGCTGGCCACAGTGGCAGTGAACGTGAGGCAGGCCACAGTGGCAGTGAACGGAGGCAGGCCACAGTGGCAGTGAACGTGAGGCAGGCCACAGTGGCAGTGAACGTGAGGCTGGCCACAGTGGCAGTGAACGTGAGGCAGGCCACAGTGGCAGTGAACGTGAGGCAGGCCACAGTGGCAGTGAACGTGAGGCAGGCCACAGTGGCAGTGAACGTGAGGCAGGCCACAGTAGCAGTGAACGTGAGGCTGGCCACAGTGGCAGTGAACGTGAGGCAGGCCACAGTGGCAGTGAACGTGAGGCAGGCCACAGTGGCAGTGAACGTGAGGCAGGCCACAGTGGCAGTGAACGTGAGGCAGGCCACAGTGGCAGTGAACGTGAGGCAGGCCACAGTGTCATTGAACGTGAGGCAGGTCACAGTGGCAGTGAACGTGAGGCAGGCCACAGTGGCAGTGAACGTGAGGCAGACCACAGTGGCAGTGAACGTGAGGCAGGCCACAGTGGCAGTGAACGTGAGGCAGGCCACAGTAGCAGTGAACGTGAGGCAGGCCACAGTAGCAGTGAACGTGAGGCAGGCCACAGTAGCAGTGAACGTGAGGCAGGCCACAGTAGCAGTGAACGTGAGGCAGGCCACAGTGGCAGTGAACGTGAGGCAGGCCACAGTAGCAGTGAACGTGAGGCAGGCCACAGTAGCAGTGAACGTGAGGCAGGCCACAGTGGCAGTGAACGTGAGGCAGGCCACAGTAGCAGTGAACGTGAGGCAGGCCACAGTGGCAGTGAACGTGAGGCAGGCCACAGTGGCAGTGAACGTGAGGCAGGCCACAGTAGCAGTGAACGTGAGGCAGGCCACAGTAGCAGTGAACGTGAGGCAGGCCACAGTGGCAGTGAACGTGAGGCAGGCCACAGTAGCAGTGAACGTGAGGCAGGCCACAGTGGCAGTGAACGTGAGGCAGGCCACAGTAGCAGTGAACGTGAGGCAGGCCACAGTAGCAGTGAACGTGAGGCAGGCCACAGTGGCAGTGAACGTGAGAAGCCAGAGAGAAAAGTTTAGACTGACCAGCCTAAAACTTACATGTAATAGTCGTATTATCTTACTTTATTATATCCTAAAGACAAACAAACAAACATTGCTTGTTGTTTATATTATGTTTACATGTTTCTTAAATGATAAAAAATAACACGTCAGCTGCGTATACTAACTTGGCTCTCACATTCTTAATAAAAAAATATATTTACCGCATCTACATAATGATCATCATAGATCTTTCCAATACTTTGTCGGGAATAATGACTTGCATACAACGTGTTGCACTCTCCCAGTATCAATTACATGCACTATAAAGAGAAGTAATATCCAGGAGAGATAAACAGAGGTAATGAAGCCACAAACATTAGCGGAGAAAATAGCGTACTGTATTTTACGGCATATAAGGCGCACCTTTATTCCCACAAAAGTCTTGGAAAATCACCCTGCGTCTTATATGCTCAATGTCAGGGTCAAGGGTAGGCTTTATGTTACGCTTTAGCGTGCGCCTTATATGCCAGAAAATACGGTAACTCCTTTAAGAAATTTAGAGAGAGAGAAACACAAACAAGCTATTAACCTGAATGGCAAATTAGAATTACTCTTTACACTGAAGCAAACTTGTGCGTGTAACCTAGGGAATCAAAAGTAAGTTCTTCCATTAAACGCTATTATTTTACTTGTTTTCTTGGTGGGGGGGGGGTAGAAGGTTTTTACTTATACTGGAAAAGTAAAACCGCCAATTAAAAAAAAAACATTGATTTAGATTCATAAGAAAACTGATTTCCCACAAGACAACACTGGTTTCTCACAAGACAACACTGATTTCTCACAAGACAACACTGGCTTCTTACAAGACAACACTGGCTTCCCACAAGACAACACTGGCTTCCCACAAGACAACACTGGCTTCCCACAAGACAACACTGGCTTCCCACAAGACAACACTGGCTTCCCACAAGACAACACTGGCTTCCCACAAGACAACAATGGCTTTCCACAAGACAACACTGGCTTCCCACAAGACAACACTGGCTTCCCACAAGACAACACTGGCTTCCCACAAGACAACACTGGCTTCTCACAAGACAACACTGGCTTCTCACAAAAACTACTTGATGTTGACAAGAAAACATTAGCTTCTCGAAAGAAAACAATGGCATCTCACAAGAAATATATTACCACAAAACAACATCGTCTTTTCACAAGTAAACATTGGTGTCTCACAAATAATGGCTTGTCATAAAAAAAAAAAGAGATGCATTCTCTTCAAAAAAAATGATAGCATCTCACAAGTAAAAAAAAATGACTCTTCCCAAGAAAATATTCTCTTCCTACTAGAAAACAATGACCTCACCTAACAGAAAAAAACAACAATGACTTCCCAAAACAAGGCAACACTGATGTCACAAACGCCGTTGACATTATGCAACAATAAAAACCCAAACAAAAAACTTTTCCGAACACAGACAAATGGTTTAACTCTATCGGAAAATAAAAAATTCTATAACAGGGAAACATATTCCTTACAAATAGGAAAAAAAGCCTCATTTTTCCCCACTACATAGCATTACGTTGCTTACAGCGACGGGAAGGCGTCCTTAAACACCCAGGAAAAATGAAAATCATCTCCCATAACCAGAAAGCCCAAAGTGATAACACCAAATAACATTTTTCAATATAAAAATGCCTAGTGACGCCATTTTTTCCCCTCAGCCGATAAAAAAAATGAAATAACAATAAAAATATAGAAATGGTTATCTATAAACGTCAGCAAAATGCTAGATGATAAGACTGACCGCTGGAGTGATGGAGGGAGAGGGAATTAGATAATGTAGCAGGGATGGAAAGAGAAGCGTGAAGAGATGATAGACTAATGGACAGGAGGGAAAGATACAGGGCGAGAGAAAGAGAGAAGAGAAAGGTACGGAGAAGGGAGACAGAAATGAACGAACAGACTGGTATAAAATTGAACATTCAGTACTAGGTTACAGCAGCTGTTGAAGAAATAGACTATGATGACAATCTCTTGACACTACAACAAATCTACCAGGAAGAATGAGATACTTTGTTCAGTGTTGAGGAAGATAAAAAGTGACCTTTAAATATAGTGAATGTAGCAGCATTTATCTGACACTGGTAAAAAAAAAAAAAATCTTGGCCTTCCTCCCATGGAGTCAACAGTGAAATTTCTTTCGTGTGATGATTCAATTAACTACTGATGACTGGGAATCATTGTGCAACTTGCAGCGGTAACGTGCATCTTGCTGGTTCAACGAGTGTAAAATTTTATGCGTGATGCAGATTTAATCATAATAAATCAAATTGTTTGTCTTGGTTATTATCCCCTTCAACGATATGATGACACAAGGGTGAAGATCTTTATCCAAAGTGGTGCAACTGCCCACCTTTTACCATGGACCGAGTCTTGTTGCCTCCCGTTGTAGGAAGGCAACAAGAATCAGTAGTAGCAATAATAGTAATAGCAGTAATAGTAATAGCAGCAACAGCGGCGCCGGATTTACCTATAGACTTGGTAGACTGAAGCCAACGGCCTCAAAATCTAGGAGGCCTCCGGCCAAGGTGTATAGTATTTTTGACACATTTCTATCTTACACATGCTGTCATATCACTGTAGTCTCTAGACAATCCTTCAGTAATGTTCCTTTCACTCCACTTCAGTAATGTTCCTTGCACTCCACTTCAGTAATGTTCCTTTCACTCCACTTCAGTAATGTTCCTTTCACTCCACTTCAGTAATGTTCCTTGCACTCCACTTCAGTAATGTTCCTTTCACTCCACTTCAGTAATGTTCCTTGCACTCCACTTCAGTAATGTTCCTTGCACTCCACTTCAGTAATGTTCCTTTCACTCCACTTCAGTAATGTTCCTTGCTCTCCACTTCAGTAATGTTCCTTGCACTCCACTTCAGTAATGTTCCTTTCACTCCACTTCAGTAATGTTCCTTGCACTCCACTTCAGTAATGTTCCTTGCACTCCACTTCAGTAATGTTCCTTGCACTCCACTTCAGTAATGTTCCTTGCACTCCACTTCAGTAATGTTCCTTTCACTCCACTTCAGTAATGTTCCTTGCTCTCCACTTCAGTAATGTTCCTTGCACTCCACTTCAGTAATGTTCCTTTCACTCCACTTCAGTAATGTTCCTTTCACTCCACTTCAGTAATGTTCCTTTCACTCCACTTCAGTAATGTTCCTTTCACTCCACTTCAGTAATGTTCCTTGCACTCCACTTCAGTAATGTTCCTTGCTCTCCACTTCAGTAATGTTCCTTGCACTCCACTTCAGTAATGTTCCTTGCACTCCACTTCAGTAATGTTCCTTTCACTCCACTTCAGTAATGTTCCTTTCACTCCACTTCAGTAATGTTCCTTGCACTCCACTTCAGTAATGTTCCTTGCTCTCCACTTCAGTAATGTTCCTTGCACTCCACTTCAGTAATGTTCCTTTCACTCCACTTCAGTAATGTTCCTTTCACTCCACTTCAGTAATGTTCCTTGCACTCCACTTCAGTAATGTTCCTTTCACTCCACTTCAGTAATGTTCCTTTCACTCCACTTCAGTAATGTTCCTTGCACTCCACTTCAGTAATGTTCCTTGCACTCCACTTCAGTAATGTTCCTTGCACTCCACTTCAGTAATGTTCCTTTCACTCCACTTCAGTAATGTTCCTTGCACTCCACTTCAGTAATGTTCCTTTCACTCCACTTCAGTAATGTTCCTTGCCCTCCACTTCAGTAATGTTCCTTTCACTCCACTTCAGTAATGTTCCTTTCACTCCACTTCAGTAATGTTCCTTGCTCTCCACTTCAGAATAATACTGCCTTAAGCCTATAACTCGACACTAGCATTCATTTCTGTATTGATTTTGTCCTGGAAGTACAAAATCAATACAGAAATAAGCAATTCGGAGTACAAATGACTGAGGCCCTCAGTCACTTGCACTCTGATGTTAATGAGAAAGGTGATACTAGGCTCCAAGCTAAGAATCTTTTGCAGAAAAAAAAATTGGAATTTGTGTTCATGCTTCATTTTTGGACCCGTATGCTAGGTCATTTTCTCAAGGTCAGCAGAGCCATTCAGAAACCAGAACTGAGTACTTGTGCAATGTTTGTACAGCTCACTTCAGGATATTTTAAGCAAAATTAGAGAAGATTTTGATGAGCTTGACCAACAAGCAAAGGCCACCTTGCCAAATGTTAACAGAACTGTCACAAGGAGACACAGCGTAAGGAAACGGCAAGGAAATGGCGGCGGAAATTCAGATAGTCCTGATGCCTTAGATGAACTCTCTTCAGGAGATAAGTTTAGGATAAAATCTATTATTGCTGTACTAGATGCACTTGAAGCCAGTTTAAAAGGAGCTACTGTGTACAGTGATGCTGAACGTGTTTCCCTTTCTTGCTAATCTGACATCATCTAAGCAAGAAATTCATCAAGGTGTTGAAGGGTTGATGGCAGCATATTACCCAGATGTTCACCTGAAACTTACTCATGAACTTCTACACTTCCACTTGTACGTGAGACAAAGCCATAGGCCTAAAGAAAAGCAGTCTGTCTCATACAGACCTTTATCAAAATATATACACGGAAAAAATTACGATGGCCTTCCCTAATGTGGAAGCAATCTTATGTCTATTTCTTAACTTAATGGTCACTAACTGCTCGGGAGAGATGTCTTTTACAAGCCTCAAAAAGAATTAAAAATGAATCCAAGACACGTGTGTAGATGCGGTATTTAATGGCTGATGCATATTATGGTCAGAAAAAAAAAAATATTTAGCTGCATTAGAAACTTATGCCACATTCTGCACTAATCTCATCGTGTGCATTCACTTGCAGGGAACTAGGGTTACGAAGTCCTGGGATACTATTCTTCGATTGCACAGTGACCAAAAAACATCTCGTTTTGCTTTGAATTTGTAAAATATTTTCTTATCTTTATTTCACGCAGCTAAATCTCTGTAAGACACTGTGGCATTAGTGGTGTTTATGTAATATGTAATGTGAGAGGAACAACTAACACAAGAATCCAAAACAGTGACAAAAGCGATGAAATGATGTACATCATAGCAGAAAGGAGAAACAGCCAGCAGGGGGCCTTCAAGCTCAGCATAACAGAGGCTACACTCGGCGATAACTTGAAACAATAAGCGTCGCACATTTGCATATAGATCCTCGGGACTTACCAAGTATTTGTGAAGGAAATTTCGTCTTACAGCTGCTGGTAAAATAAGCCAGACAAGTGGTGCAGATCACTGCACATAAACCCAGTGTAAACCTCTATCTTCCCTCCACCGCTGCAACTCTCAGGATACTCAACCTTATTGTCTATCAAATTATACAAATGTTTAAAATTGAAAGGTGAGCTTAACGGAATACAAATAAAAATACTTTTGTAGAATTTCATTGTTTCCAAAATTACTAAGCATAAAATTTTGACTTGTGTTCATTATATATCAGATGAAACACGCGATGGTTGCCACATATTTCCTACAAGATTTTTGTAAGAAATTCAGCAGCCATATAAATTCTTTATGGTTCTTTGTCTTGGCTTCTTTACTGCAATAAATATTAACCTTACATGCTTGTTGATCAGCTGATCTAAACTTGCTAACAGTGTTAGAGAAATTATAGAGTTCTACTGAGAACATGACATTGTTGCAATAAAAGCTTGTTTTATTGCAGATGTTACCAGAGGTTATTCTCGTAGTGTTGAACACTACACCACTGAGTCCAAAGCTTCAACCTGTGAGACAACATGATATAATGATCAAATACTGAGCTCTGAGCAGCAATGGTGTAACGTAGAGTACTGAGCATTAAACTGCCATGCAAGAGATAAAAAGAGTCGAGCTATCAAGTATTGTTCTTATAAACACTCCGGATACATCATAATACTGTACTTAAGATACTGTTAAATACCGTATTGCTTGAGATCCTTATAGTGTTCTAATTACCTCAAGATGCAGCCTACGTCTTAAAAATGGGTTCGTTCTTCTGTAAGACGAAGGTAAAATGAGGCTCACTTGCTCTCTGTATGACGCCACAACAAGGAGAGCAGTATAAGGTACTCAACCTGTGTCATGTACGCTCATAGTAATGACTGATTCTGCAGCGCTGATATAAACTGACGGTCTTGAACAATGCGAGAAAGCAACTCCGTCGCTCTGTTCTTTTAAGTAAAAGGACACAAATGCAACTAATGTGACATTTTATTGTGGCAACGTTTCGCTCTCCAGGAGCTTTCTCAAGCCGTTACCTGTGTCTGTTGCGAAGGCTGTGAGCGCGAAGAAGGGTGTCCAAATAGCGTCTGCAAGAAATGTCCATTTTGTTGCGGTGTCCGACAGAATGTAATAATATTGGTAACGGCTTGAGAAAGCTCCTGGAGAGCGAAACGTTGCCACAATAAAATGTCACATTAGTTGCATTTGTGTCCTTTTACTTAACATATTGTCGGTAATTCTACCAATATTATTACGCTCTGTTCTTTCAAGATCCTTGTTCTTCAAGTTACTATCTTGTTCACATGACTCACGAAATCGTAATGACACGATTGCAAACAAACCATACCACGGGTGGTTCGAACCCGCGGTCAGAGAGTCTCAAACTCTGACCGTCGCGTAAGCCACTAGGCCAGCTAGCTTGGATGAATCTTATTGAAGCTAGCTGGCCTAGTGTTACGCACGTCTTGAGTTTTGAGACTCTTGACCGGTTCACCAGTGTATGGTTTATCTTGTTCAATTTACGACCTCCTCAATACTCTCCATTGTTTCTTTACTGTACTGACCTGTCGTACTTATTCTTGAAGCTGGGTATTGTGTTGCTTCTACAATTGTTTCAACCTTTGCCTCAAATTACTTATTACACATCCTGATCAATATTTATTAATTTTCTCACATCAAGTTCCTAACATCATTGTGACTCATTTGCGTCCTAAACTTAAATTTGATCTTTCCTCCAGCGATGAATGCGAGGAATGAGGTCAGGTTAGGTAAGGTTCGTCAGGAAACAGGACAAGTGTTTCCTGACGCGGATCGTAGTTGTATGATGACCCACAGCTGGAGCTTTTGGTAATCTGACCGATGCCTTCCACTGGCTTACCCCTCCATCCCTTTAAAAATTATGGTTATGATTATAACCACGTTTACCATACACGGCCGTTTGTTCAACATCTTGAAATTTCGTAGCTGAGAATATACGTTTTCACGCTGTCTTTCGAAATTTACTGGTGATAATTTACTGCCAGACCTCGTCTGGAAATTACCTTGCAGCCACATCCGGCGACAGGTTGCACCACCCAGCGGCTGATATTGAAATATTGTTTGGGGGACAGTAAATCATGAATGGTTTTGCGTTTTCTTCGTAAATTTCGAGGTGGCGTTTTTTCCCCAATACCTCGTCTGGGATTTTATTCCAGTCGCAGGTGGCGCCGTCTGAGCACCTTGACACCTGCGTTGTTTGTCAGGTGAAAACATCTGTTGCACATTAGACACCATTTGTCGATTGTTTTTTCATTATTTTCATTCCTGGCAGAGAATAACAGTAGAGCGCAATAAAAGCTGACATATGCTCTAGCATGTGCTGCCGTCATATGCTTTATCAAATGCTGCAGCGTATGATCTATTATGTTGCAGCGTAACCCCTTAATTAAGGGGTTACAGAGAATAGGAAGCCATATGTATATTAACCACTGTGAAACGTATTTTCTTAAGTCACATGACTTGTTCTAGGCGACTAGAAGCTTTGGGTTGGCTGTTGTATTTTCTAATTTCCTATTCCTTGACTTCTGAAAACCCAGAGGCTCTCTCCTGCCCCATGTGTCTTGGAGGACGGAGAGGGTCGTGGGGTAAGGGGGGTTGGCACACAAGCAGTTGCCTCACATCATTCAACACTTTCACCTCACTCATACATAATCACTGTCTTTGCAGAAGCGCTCAGATACGACAGTTTACAATAGTCCCTCTAAACTGCCAATATCCCAGACCCCTCCTTTAAAGTGCAGGCATTGTACTTCCCATTTCCAGGACTCAAGTCCAGCTAAATCTATAATAACTGGTTTCCCTGAATCCCTTCACTAAATATTACCCTGCTCACACTCCATATTATATAATATATATAAAGTATGTATATGTGTATGTATATATATATATATATATATATATATATATATATATATATATATATATATATATATATATATATATATATATATATATATATATATATATATATATATATATATATATATATATATATATATATATATATATATATATATATATATATATATACCAACCAGGCTACTGTCTGATAAGTGTGAAACTGAAACCTATAATTATTTTACTCAGTGGCAGGATTGACTTTGTCTCATTAACATAAATGGTTTCGCTTCAGGGATACCTAATAAGCGTCGCACATTTACAGGACTTTCACACGTTAGATGGTGTAGCTTTTCCTATTTTTTTCGCAATAAATTCACGTAGAACTTTACATATTTCTAGTTGTTCAAACTCATTGTATTATAATATCTGTATAACAGTTTACATGTTTAGAAACTCAATAAATTATTTTAGAAACAGTATTTTTCTCAAATCTACGTCAAGATGTATTTCTTTTACCTACATTGGTTACACAGCTGCTGCCTGACCTCTGATACACTCTCCTCTAATCTTTTAGTTTCGTTCTTAAGTTGGCTCCAGGTGCGTAATATTTAAGATAATGGTAATTAATGTTTGAGCTCCTTGATAATACTTTCCAGAATGAAGTGTTGAATGTAACTCACAGTGCAGTGTATTAACTAACAATAGTCTCGTTACAAAGCCAAAGCAGAATGAGGCCACATTGCTCTCCGTCTTAACACAATGAGAAGATGAAGTCCCTCGAGTCCCAGCCATTGTTGTGTGCAATGTTAAGACTGTTTATCTTACTGTATTTATGTGATGAGGTCAGCTGGAGGGACTGATAAAGTGTAACAAACCCAATATCTTCGGCAGCTTTGAGTATTATATTTGTTAATAGTAAGAGATAATAATTATTTATTCCTTGATAAGCTGGTAAAATTATCATTTATTGCAACCCATCAATCTTATGTTCCTCTGCAAAGTAAATGATACTGATGCATTGTCACATTGCAAGATACTGATGCATTGTCACATTGCAAGATACTGATGCATTGTCACATTGCAAGATACTGATGCATTGTCACATTGCAAGATACTGATGCATTGTCACATTGCAAGATACTGATGCATTGTCACATTGCAAGATACTGATGCATTGTCACATTGCAAGATACTGATGCATTGTCACATTGCAAGATACTGATGCATTGTCACATTGCAAGATCACGAAATTGGGAGACAGGTTGTGTAGACATTTGCTGAAATATATATGGATTAATGTAATAAATATTTTCACACTGCCCTAGCACAGTGAGTTAATTGAATTTTAGCACTTGAGCTTCACGAGTGTTGACTCATGGGCCTTTTGTGGGGGTTGAACTATACCTCCTGGACTTACCGAGCTACAGTTCTGGGTCTCTCAATTGAGCTAATGATACTTTGCTCCTTTGAGGATGTTGAGCTATGATTCTGGGTCAGTGGAGGATGTTGTGTTCACAGCTTTCCAGCTCCTGGAGGGTGTTGAGCTATAGCTCTTGGGCCTCATGAAAGTATTGTATACCATTCTTGTACAACAAAGCTATAGCTATTGATCCACACAAGGGTGTACAGCTACGTACAGATCCTGGGCTTAAGAACATAAGAACATAAGAAAGAAGGAACACTGCAGCAGGCCTACTGGCCCATGCGAGGCAAGTCCAAGTCTCCCGCCGGCTTAAGCCAATGCCCTGACCCAGCCAGGTCAGGTTACATTCACTTAAGGAAGGAGCACGGCATCTGACCTAGTAGCACAAACTAGTCAGGTCTAACTCACACCCACCCGCACCCACTCATATATTTATCTAGCCTATTTTTAAAACTACACAACGTTTTAGCCTCTATAACTGTACTCGGGAGTTTGTTCCACTCATCGACAACTCTATTACCAAACCAATGCTTTCCTATATCCCTTCTGAATCTGAATTTATCCAACTTAAAGCCATTGCTTCGAGTCCTGTCAATACAAGATATTTTTAGCACGCTATTTACATCCCCTTTATTTATTCCTGTTTTCCATTTATATACCTCAATCATATCCCCCCTAATTCTACGCCTTTCTAGAGAGTGCAGATTCAGGACCCTCAGTCTATCCTCATAGGGAAGATTTCTGATACATGGAATCAACTTAGTCATCCTCCTTTGTACGTTTTCCAGAGCATTTATATCCATTCTGTAATACGGTGACCAAAACTGTGCAGCATAATCTAGATGAGGCCTAACCAAGGAGATATAGAGTTGAAGAACAACCTGAGGACTCCTATTATTTATGCTTCCTGATATGAAGCCAAGGATTCTGTTTGCTTTATTGCGAACACTTATGCACTGCTGTCTTGGTTTTAGATTACTGCTAACCAGAACTCCTAAATCCTTTTCGCAATCAGTAGTATTAAGATCTACATTATTTAGTTTATATGTGGCATGGTTATTGTCCTGTCCAATATTTAGAACTTTGCATTTATCTATATTAAACTGCATCTGCCACTTTTCCGACCACTGCATCAGTCTATTCAAATCTTCCTGGAGTGCTCTAATGTCCTCATTTGAATGAATTGGACGGCCTATTTTGGTGTCATCGGCAAACTTGCTTATGTCGCTATTTATTCCCTCATCTATGTCGTTTATGTAGATTGTGAACAACAAGGGGCCCAATACTGACCCTGTGGAACACCACTTGTGACGCTTCCCCACTCTGATTTCTCCCCATTTATGCAAACTCTCTGCTGCCTATTTGTCAACCATGCCTCTATCCAGGAAAAAATTTCTCCTCCTATTCCGTGTGCCTTAATTTTCCTCAATAGTCTCTGATGTGGGACTCTATCAAAGCCTTACTGAAGTCCATATACACAATATCATATTCATTACCATGATCTACCTCCTCAAATACCTTAGTGAAAAAGTTATTAAATTTGTAAGGCAGGAACGCCCTTTTGTAAAACCGTGCTGAGATTCGTTGATTAATTTATGCTTTTCAAGATGGCTGCGAATTGCCTCGGCAATTATTGATTCCATAAATTTTCCCACTATTGAGGTTAGGCTTATTGGTTTATAGTTCGAAGCTAAGGACCTGTCTCCTGCTTTGAAAATAGGTATTACATTTGCAATTTTCCACTTATCTGGCACCATGCCAGTTTGCAGTGATATGTTGAAAAGATTAGCCATAGGTTTGCTAAGCTCCTCTTTACATTCCTTTAGAACCCTTGCATACAGTTCATCTGGGCCTGGGGATTTGTTAGGTTTTAATTTATCTATTTGTCTAAGGACCATGTCACTTGTGACCCTGATCGTGCATAGTTTACTATCGTCCTGGTCTACATAATTTATTATTTCTGGAATATCGCTATTATCTTCCTGTGTAAAAACTGAGAGGAAGTAAGTGTTAAAATTCTACACATTTCCTTATCACTGACAGTGAGCTGACCTGAGTAACTTTTGAGTGGGCCTATCTTGTCCCTAATCTTACTTCTGTATACCTGAAAAATCCTTTTGGGTTAGTTTTCGATTCTCTTGCAACTTTAACCTCATAGTCTCTTTTGCTTTTCTTATTCCCTTTTTATTTCTCTCTTTAACTGAATATATTGATTACTTAATTTCCCTCTCCTCTTTTGATTCGCCTATATATGCCTCTCTTTTGACCAATGAGATGTTTTAATCTATTGTTCATCCATTTAGGATCATTTTTGTTTGATCTGATTTCCTAATAGGAACATAAGTTGTCTGAGCAGCTAGAACTATTCTCTGGAAAACGTCATATTGGCAATCACCACCTACCTGACCCACTGTCAGGTCATTCCAGTTCAGCCCACCCAGGTAATTTTTCAGTCCTATGAAATCAGCCAGGCGGAAGTCAGGGACAGAGACTTGATTGTCATTATTAGGGTAATTCCATGATATATTAAAACTGAGTGATTTGTGATCACTTTCCCCAAGCTCATCATTAACCTCAAGATTATTAATTAGCGATTCCCTGCTGGCAAGAACCAAGTCTAGCAGGTTATTTCCTCTAGTTGGTTCTGTCACCAACTGTTTCAAAAAACAATCCTGAATCGTATCAAGAAAGTCACTTGATTCTAAATTTCCTGTCAAATTGCTCCAGTCAATTTGTCTAAAGTTGAAATCTCCCATCAGCACAACATTTTCATGTGTAGATGCCTTACGAATTTCATCCCATAGAAGTTTACTGCACTCCCTATCAAGATTTGGGGGCCTGTAAATCACACCCAAAATAAGTTTTACACGGCCTTCAAGAAGCTGTAACCAAACAGATTCAGTGGCTGACGCTTCTAATTTTATATCTTGTCTAACACAACAGTTTAAATTGTCTCTGACATACATCGCTACTCCACCACCCTTCCTGTTGTGTACTGATCTACAGTTTCAGAGTTTAAATGTATGTTCCAGCTATTGCATCCCTGAATGTTGAGCTACAGCTTCCGGCCTCATGTAGTATGAATAACCTGTGCCAGACCCTCTATGACTGACAAGTGGTATAATGTTTGAGGGACTACCAGTACAAAATCCAGCTAACTTAGCACAACAGAGGCTACACTACGATAATTTGAAACAATAAGCGGTCTTACATTTGCATATAGATCCTCGGGACTTACCAAGTATTTGTAAAGGAAATTCGCTCGTAGAGCTGCTGCTAAAATAAGCCAGACAAGTGGTACATATCACTGCATATACACCAGCGAAAACCCTTTGTTACGAACAGGTCCTGTGGCCCACTTCACTACAGTGTTACGAAGAGGTCCTGTGGCCCACTTCACTACAGTGTTACGAAGAGGTCCTGTGGCCCACTTCACTACAGTGTTACGAAGAGGTCCTGTGGCCCACTTCACTACAGTGTTACGAAGAGGTCCTGTGGCCCACTTCACTACAGTGTTACGAAGAGGTCCTGTGGCCCACTTCACTACAGTGTTACGAACAGGTCCTGTGGCCCACTTCACTACAGTGTTTCACGTAACAAACTCATAAAAAGAACATGATTATCTCGTCTAGGGGTCATCATACACAGGCTTCACTTATTTAGGAAAAGGAATCTTTATAGTTTGTTTTATTAACTGTATTAATAATCACATAAGGTTTCTATTATGAATTAAATAATTAAATCTTTAACACAGAACTTCTCATATCGTAATCACTACGAGTAAAGACATGTATCATTAACCTTATTATAACATCACTGTAATACGTTAAATATTTACAAGCAGCTCTAGACAGAGTTTCTAGACTCAATCACAATGAGTAAATACACAGGCATTTTACAAACTTAAAAGCCACACTGATGCATATAACAGTTCTTCCTCGGGGATCATTCTACAATAATCCCTTTCTAGATCAGAGTCTATAAACGGCGTAACACTTAGACTCGTTCACTTATTCCTATTTTCCTCAAGAGTTCCTCCACCTCCTTCTCAGACCGAGATATACCCTAGTTAAGGGATTCCAAAATTCCTGGTAACTTCTGGGGAAGTGTAGTGTGACTTAAAGTCAAACTCTCCACCAGACCTTCCTTGACAAGTGGAAGGTATATACTACTCTAGGTAAGGTTTTAACATGGCTAGCTGCTGCAGTGTTTTAAAACGTGGGGTTGGAGTGTTGAAGAAGGAGGTCCTGCTTCTCCAGGAGGAATTTAGGAGGCTGAAGGTTCACCTCAATAAGTTTGGAAGTGAGAGTGAGGTCCTGCTTCTCCAGGAGGAAATTAGGAGGTTGAAGGTTCACCTGAATGGGTTTGAGAGTGATGTGGCTGGAGTGGTGGAGGAGAATAGGGATACCAGTAGTGAGGTGCAGTCTGCCACTCCCTGCGAGGAGGGTGAAGGGGGGGAGGAAGAAAAGGCTACCAGGAGTGAGGTGCAGTCCAGCACCTGCTACAAGTGGCAAGTGGTTCCCAGTAATGGCAGGAACATCAAAATAAGGAAAGTTAAGAGAGAAGATTTGAAGGTAGGAAATCGCTTCTCTGTTCTTCAGGATGAGTGTACTCCAGTGGCCAGTGAAGGTAAAGGTACTACTTCCCCTGCAAATAGAGGTAAGCGAATTCTTGTGGTAGGTGACTCACAGGTAAGATATATGGACCGTGCTTTCTGTAATAAGAATAGGGAGGTGAGAGAGAGGGTGTGCTTCCCTGGAGCTGGTGTTGGAGACATAGTCGACAGGTTAGATAATATCATGTCAGGTAATGGGAACAAGCCCATTATCTGTCTCAGTGCTGGTGGAAATGATATTGGGAAGGGTAGGAGAGAAGAGCTGCTAGATAAGTACAGGTCAGCTATAGATCTAATTAAGTCTAAGGGAGGGGTCCCAATCATATGTAGCATCTTGCCTAGAAGGGGAGTGGGAAATGAATGGTTGTCTAGGGCAATTGGTGCAAATTGCTGGCTAGACAGATACTGCAAGGAACTTGCAATCCCATTCATTGACAACTGGGACAACTTTATGGCAAACATGATATGTATGCAAGGGATGGGGTACATCTCTCTGGGACAGGGTGGAAGCACTTGCCAACTCGATCGAGAGGTCCATTGTTGACATGCCTAGGATTTTAAACTGATAGAAGATAGAGGTATGGGTGTGTGTGGGAAACAGTCAGTTAGCAACACTAGGGCTGAAAACAGTAAGTGTATAAAAGAAATTCATCATAAAGTTACAAATAAGGACAATGGATCAGGTCAGCAAACAAAGGGAGACAGCAGAGGGAAACAAGAGACTAGCTCCTTAAGGTTTACTATACTAATAGCAGGAGTGTAAGAAATAAGATAGATGAGCTAAGATTAATTGCAAGTGCAGGAAACATAGATATTATTGCTATAACAGAGACCTGGCTCAATCTGAAAGATAGAGAGTTGCCTTCTGAATGTCACATACAAGGCTATATATTATTCCACACTGATAGGGTCAACAGGAAGGGTGGTGGAGTAGCGATGTATGTCAGAGACAATTTAAATTGTTGTGTTAGACAAGATATAAAATTAGAAGCGTCAGCCACTGAATCTGTTTGGTTACAGCTTCTTGAGGGCCGTGTAAAACTTATCTTGGGTGTGATTTACAGGCCCCCAAATCTTGATAGGGAGTGCAGTAAACTTCTATGGGATGAAATTCGTAAGGCATCTACACATGAAAATGTTGTGCTAATGGGTGATTTCAACTTTAGACAAATTGACTGGAGCAATTTGACAGGAAATTTAGAGTCAAATGACTTTCTTGATACGATTCAGGATTGTTTTTTGAAACAGTTGGTGACAGAACCAACTAGAGGAAATAACCTGCTAGACTTGGTTCTTGCCAGCAGGGAATCGCTAATTAATAATCTTGAGGTTAATGATGAGCTTGGGAAAGTGATCACAAATCACTCAGTTTTAATATATCATGGAATTACCCTAATAATGGCAATCAAGTCTCTGTCCCTGACTTCCGCCTGGCTGATTTCATAGGACTGAAAAATTACCTGGGTAGGTTAAACTGGAATGACCAGACAGTGGGTCAGGTAGGTGGTGATTGCCAATATGACGTTTTCCAGAGAATAGTTCTAGCTGCTCAGACAACTTATGTTCCTAATAGGAAATCAGATCAAACAAAAATGATCCTAAATGGATGAACAATAGATTAAAACATCTCATTGGTCAAAAGAGAGGCATATATAGGCAAATCATAAGAGGAGAGGGGCAATTAAGTAATAAATATATTCAGTTAAAGAGAGAAATAAAAAAGGGAATAAGAAAAGCAAAAAGAGACTATGAGGTTAAAGTTGCAAGAGAATCGAAGACTAACCCAAAAGGATTTTTTCAGGTATACAGAAGTAAGATTAGGGACAAGATAGGCCCACTCAAAAGTTACTCAGGTCAGCTCACCGTCAGTGATAAGGAAATGTGTAGAGTGTTTAACACTTACTTCCTCTCAGTTTTTACACAGGAAGATACTAGCGATATTCCAGAAATAATAAATTATGTAGAACAGGACGATAGTAAACTATGCACGATTAGGGTCACAAGTGACATGGTCCTTAGACAAATAGATAAATTAAAACCTAACAAATCCCCAGGCCCAGATGAACTGTATGCAAGGGTTCTAAAGGAATGTAAAGAGGAGCTTATCAAACCGTTGGCTAATCTTTTCAACATATCACTGCAAACTGGCATGGTGCCAGATAAGTGGAAAATGGCAAATGTAATACCTATTTTCAAAGCAGGTGACAGGTCCTTAGCTTCGAACTATAGACCAATAAGCCTAACCTCCATAGTGGGAAAATTTATGGAATCAATAATTGCCGAGGCAATTCGCAGCCATCTTGAAAAGCATAAATTAATCAACGAATCTCAGCACGGTTTTACAAAAGGGCGTTCCTGCCTTACAAATTTAATAACTTTTTTCACTAAGGTGTTTGAGGAGGTAGATCATGGTAATGTATATGATATTGTGTATATGGACTTCAGTAAGGCTTTTGATAGAGTCCCACATCAGAGACTATTGAGGAAAATTAAGGCACACGGAATAGGAGGAGAAATTTTTTCCTGGATAGATGCATGGTTGACAAATAGGCAGCAGAGAGTTTGCATAAATGGAGAGAAATCAGAGTGGGGAAGCGTCACAAGCGGTGTTCCACAGGGGTCGGTATTGGGCCCCTTGTTGTTCACAATCTACATAAACGACATAGATGAGGGAATAAATAGCGACATAAGCAAGTTTGCCGATGACACCAAAATAGGCCGTCCAATTCATTCAAATGAGGACATTAGAGCACTCCAAGAAGATTTGAATAGACTGATGCAGTGGTCGGAAAAGTGGCAGATGCAGTTTAATATAGATAAATGCAAAGTTCTAAATATTGGACAGGACAATAACCATGCCACATATAAACTAAATAATGTAGATCTTAATACTACTGATTGCGAAAAGGATTTAGGAGTTCTGGTTAGCAGTAATCTAAAACCAAGACAGCAGTGCATAAGTGTTCGCAATAAAGCAAACAGAATCCTTCGCTTCATATCAAGAAGCATAAATAATAGGAGTCCTCAGGTTGTTCTTCAACTCTATATATCCTTGGTTAGGCCTCATCTAGATTATGCTGCACAGTTTTGGTCACCGTATTACAGAATGGATATAAATGCTCTGGAAAACGTACAAAGGAGGATGACTAAGTTGATTCCATGTATCAGAAGTCTTCCCTATGAGGATAGACTGAGGGCCCTGAATCTGCACTCTCTAGAAAGGCGTAGAATTAGGGGGGATATGATTGAGGTGTATAAGTGGAAAACAGGAATAAATAATGGGGATGTTAATAGCGTGCTAAAAATATGTAGTATTGACAGGACTCGAAGCAATGGCTTTAAGTTGGATAAATTCAGATTCAGGAAGGATATAGGAAAGCATTGGTTTGGTAATAGAGTTGTCGATGAGTGGAACAAACTCCCGAGTACAGTTATAGAGGCTAAAACGTTGTGTAGTTTTAAAAATAGGCTAGATAAATATATGAGTGGGTGCGGGTGGGTGTGAGTTGGTCCTGACTAGCTTGTGCTACTAGGTCAGATGCCGTGCTCCTTCCTTAAGTGAATGTAACCTGACCTGGCTGGGTCGGGGCATTGGCTTAAGCCGGTGGGAGACTTGGACCTGCCTCGCATGGGCCAGTAGGCCTGCTGCAGTGTTCCTTCTTTCTTATGTTCTTATGTTCTTATGTATATACTACTCTAGGTAAGGTTTTAACACCAGACCTTCCTTGACAAGTGGTAGGTATATACTACTCTAGGTAAGGTTTTAACACCAGACCTTCCTTGACAAGTGGTAGGTATATACTACTCTAGGTAAGGTTTTAACACCAGACCTTCCTTGACAAGTGGAAGGTATATACTACTCTAGGTAAGGTTTTAACACCAGACCTTCCTTGACAAGTGGAAGGTATATACTACTCTAGGTAAGGTTTTAACACCAGACCTTCCTTGACAAGTGGAAGGTATATACTACTCTAGGTAAGGTTTTAACACCAGACCTTCCTTGACAAGTGGAAGGTATATACTACTCTAGGTAAGGTTTTAACACCAGACCTTCCTTGACAAGTGGAAGGTATATACTACTCTAGGTAAGGTTTTAACACCAGACCTTCCTTGACAAGTGGAAGGTATATACTACTCTAGGTAAGGTTTTAACACCAGACCTTCCTTGACAAGTGGAAGGTATATACTACTCTAGGTAAGGTTTTAACACCAGACCTCAGCATAGTCTGAGCGGGGGTTGAGTAACTCGAATTGTCCCCTGGTGCTTCACCTCGTTGCTTTCTCTCGTGCCAAACGGACTTTCTTCTCTCTTAAACCCTCTACTCCTGGGAACTCTCCAGTCCTCTGCCTTCCCTACATCTCTGGTCTCTCCAATCTCAACAACTCTCTCCGTTCCTTAGACATCAAACTTACTTTTCGTCAGACTAACACTCTTCGCACTAATCTAGTTCATACCTTCCCTCCCTCTATAGATTCTCCTGGTGTCTGCTCTATTTCTTGCTCCTCCTGTCCTCTTCAGTACTTTGGAGAAACTGGCCGATCTCTTTCTGACAGACTCAAGGAGCACAAAAATAGTGTTAGGCTTGCCGACACTAATAATGCTCTTTTCTGTCATGTCAGAGATCACAGTCATCCTATTGATTGGTCTTCTGCTAAAACTGTCTACCCTACGTCCAACTTTCATAGTCACCGCCTGGTTGAATCCTCCCTTATACACAACTTTCCCTGTATGAATCTTAGCCCTGGCTTTGTCTCTGTAGATGCTTTCCTCTCCCATTACATTGTTAAATGCTCCAAACTTCAGAACACCCGTGACTTAACCTGATTCTTTCCCCTTCTATCTCTTCCCCCTTCTCCTCTTTCTCCTTTCTCCTCTGGGTTTTCTTTCTTTTCTTTTCTTTTGCCTTGTATTTGTCCTTCTTTATTTTATTTTCATTTATTCCCCCTCTGTGTTCTTGTTCTTACCCTATGCGGGCCGCCAGCTTCATTGCAGTGCTCCTTTCCTAGATTATGACTGACTCCACTACCACTACTACCTCCATTATTACTCCTCCACCACTTTCTTGTGCCCTTCCCTGTCTGCCTGCCTATAAATACCACTTTTACCTGTCCATTTGTTTTTATATGTGCGGGTTGTGTGTGTATTGTTCCAGTACTTTACAATACTGAAACATCCTACCTACTTACAAAGCTAAATAAATTTATGGCCAGATAACATTATAAAGGTGAGTAAATTCATTTTAGCTATTAATGAAGATACTCCTTAATATAATATTAAGTGAAAAACCCAGAATAACACGTATAAATATATCGTCTATTTCTTAAAATGAGTAAAGGGCGTAACACCCTTCCTTCCCAACACAGCTGAATACTCAAGCTGATCAACCTAATTCTCTGTATAAAATTATATAAATATATCCACTTACGTAGTGTCTTAGACAGAATTTTGCGTCCGGGATTTCGACGTTTCAAAATGAAAAAAAAATGAAATATTGGAAAGTATAAAATAGTGACGTGTTTATTACATGTCAGTGGGAACACGCATTGGATGGTGTAAATTTCTTACCAGATTTTCATGAGAAATTCATGTGGCACTTTTAGCATTTAAAGTTATGGAGGCCGTCACTGTCATCTTTATTGTAGTAAATATTGAGTCTGCATATTTTGACTACTGAATATTTAACTTTGCAGACGTGATTTATTTCAATGCTTGTATGTTAGTAACTGAATTTGTAACTACAAATATGCTACTATTTGTAGTACTCTTAATAACTACCATTTGCAGTACTCTTAATAACTACCATATGTAGTACTCTTAATTAATAACTACCATTTTCAGTACTCTTAATAACTACCATTTTCAGTACTTTTAATAACTACCATGTTCAGTACTCTTAATAACTACCATCTGCAGTACTCTTAATAACTACCATCTGCAGTACTCTTAATAACTATCATCTGCAGTACTCTTAATAACTACCATCTGCAGTACTCTTAATAACTACCATCTGCAGTACTCTTAATAACTACCATCTGCAGTACTCTTAATAACTACCATCTGCAGTACTCTTAATTACTACCATCTGCAGTACTCTTAATAACTACCATCTGCAGTACTCTTAATAACTACCATCTGCAGTACTCTTAATAACTACCATCTGCAGTACTCTTAATAACTACCATCTGCAGTACTCTTAATGACTACTATCTGCAGTACTCTTAATAACTACCATCTGCAGTACTCTTAATAACTATCATCTGCAGTACTCTTAATAACTACCATCTGCAGTACTCTTAATAAGTTCTAATATGAGATGCTGTTGCTACCTCAGCTGTGGTGCTTAGTGCTGCTTTACAATAATGTTCTGAAGAGAAGGAAAATTAATGACAGAGCTCCTTGATGTCGCTCAAGAATGTAAAATACCTTGATGTCGCTCAAGAATGTAAAATACCTTGATGTTGCTCAAGAATGTAAAATACCTTGATGTTGCTCAAGAATGTAAAATACCTTGATATTGCTCAAGAATGTAAAATACCTTGATGTTGCTCAAGAATGTAAAATACCTTGATATTGCTCTAGAACGTAAAATACCTTGATGTACTATAATCAACTCATGGTGAAGTTAATAACTAACAATGGTTTAAGTGTTAGGCTAACGCAGAGTTAGATATATTTGCTCTCTCTGAGAGCTAGTAAGAGAGGAGGTCAATCCTATTTTAGCCAGGTCAATTCTATTTTAGCCAGGTCAATTCTATTTTAGCCAGGTCAATCCTATTTTAGCCAGGTCAATCCTATTTTAGCCAGGTCAATCCTATTTTAGTCTGTGTTTCTGCGCTCTGTGTTTATAACAAATGGTAGCGAAATAAAATTCAAAGTCATCCTCTGTGGCGACAACGTTCAACATTATGCACAGATGATGGCAATATAAAATATTTGGGTATCCCTTGAAGGGTGGTGATACCTTCAGTGGGTCACTAATATTTTAGGCATCCCTCGTAAAAAGGATACCTACAGTGGCTCCTTGAGTTTTTCCATTCTCTGGTTTTATCGTCTACATTTCTTTTTTATTCCTTTCTCTCTAATAACCTTGAAATGGCACAACAATAATAACAACAACATTGGACAACAACAACATTGGGACGACAACAACGACATTGGGACGACAACAACGACATTGGGACAACAACAACATTGGGACAACAACATTGGGACAACAACAACATTGGGACGACAACAACGACATTGGGACAACAACAACATTGGGACGACAACAACGACATTGGGACAACAACAACATTGGGACGACAACAACATTGGGACAACAACAACATTGGGACGACAACAACAACATTAGGACAACAACAACATTGGGACAACAACAACATTGGGACAACAACAACATTGGGACGACAAGAACAACATTGGGACAACAACAACATTGGAACAACAACAACATTGGGACAACAACAACATTGGGACGACAACAACGACATTGGGACAACAACAACATTGGGACGACAACAACATTGGGAAGACAACAACGACATTGGGACAACAACAACAACATTGGGACGATAACAACAACATTGGGACGACAACAACAACAACATTGGGACGACAACAACGACATTGGAACGACAACAACAACATTGGGACGACAACAACAACATTGGGACAACAACAACAACATTGGGACAACAACAACATTGGGACAACAACAACATTGGGACAACAACAACATTGGGACGACAACAACGACATTGGGACAACAACAACATTGGGACGACAACAACATTGGGACAACAACAACATTGGGACGACAACAACAACATTAGGACAACAACAACATTGGGACAACAACAACATTGGGACGACAAGAACAACATTGGGACAACAACAACATTGGAACAACAACAACATTGGGACAACAACAACATTGGGACGACAACAACGACATTGGGACAACAACAACATTGGGACGACAACAACAACATTGGGACGACAACAACATTGGGAAGACAACAACGACATTGGGACAACAACAACAACATTGGGACGATAACAACAACATTGGGACGACAACAACAACAACATTGGGACGACAACAACGACATTGGAACGACAACAACAACATTGGGACGACAACAACAACATTGGGACAACAACAACAACATTGGGACAACAACAACATTGGGACGACAACAACGACATTGGGACAACAACAACATTGGGACGACAACAACATTGGGACAACAACAACATTGGGACGACAACAACAACATTAGGACAACAACAACATTGGGACAACAACAACATTGGGACAACAACAACATTGGGACGACAAGAACAACATTGGGACAACAACAACATTGGAACAACAACAACATTGGGACAACAACAACATTGGGACGACAACAACGACATTGGGACAACAACAACATTGGGACGACAACAACAACATTGGGACGACAACAACATTGGGACAACAACAACATTGGGACGACAACAACAACATTGGGACGACAACAACATTGGGAAGACAACAACGACATTGGGACAACAACAACAACATTGGGACGATAACAACAACATTGGGACGACAACAACAACAACATTGGGACGACAACAACGACATTGGAACGACAACAACAACATTGGGACGACAACAACAACATTGGGACAACAACAACAACATTGGGACAACAACAACATTGGGACGACAACAACGACATTGGGACAACAACAACATTGGGACGACAACAACGACATTGGGACAACAACAACATTGGGACGACAACAACATTGGGACAACAACAACATTGGGACGACAACAACAACATTAGGACAACAACAACATTGGGACAACAACAACATTGGGACAACAACAACATTGGGACGACAAGAACAACATTGGGACAACAACAACATTGGAACAACAACAACATTGGGACAACAACAACATTGGGACGACAACAACGACATTGGGACAACAACAACATTGGGACGACAACAACATTGGGAAGACAACAACGACATTGGGACAACAACAACAACATTGGGACGATAACAACAACATTGGAACGACGACAACAACATTGGGACGACAACAACAACATTGGGACGACAACAACAACATTGGGACAACAACAACATTGGGACAACAACAACATTGGGACGACAAGAACAACATTGGGACAACAACAACATTGGGACAACAACAACATTGGGACGACAAGAACAACATTGGGACAACAACAACATTGGGACAACAACAACATTGGGACAACAACAACATTGGGACGACAAGAACAACATTGGGACAACAACAACATTGGGACAACAACAACATTGGGACGACAAGAACATCATTGGGACAACAACAACATTGGGACAACAACAACATTGGGACGACAACAACGACATTGGGACAACAACAACATTGGGACGACAACAACATTGGGACGACAACAACGACATTGGGACAACAACAACAACATTGGGACGATAACAACAACATTGGGACGACAACAACAACAACATTGGGACGACAACAACAACAACATTGGGACGACAACAACCACATTGGGACGACAACAACATTGGGACGACAACAACATTGGGACGACAACAACATTGGGACGACAACAACAACATTGGGACGACAACAACGACATTGGGACGACAACAACGACATTAGGACAACAACATTGGGACAACAACATTGGGACGACAACAACGACATTGGGACGACAACAACGACATTGGGACGACAACAACAACATTGGGACGACAACAACAACATTGGGACGACAACAACAACATTGGGACGACAACAACAACATTGGGAAGACAACAACAACATTGGGACGACAACAACAACATTGGGACGACAACAACAACAAATATACAAATAATAACCGGCCAAAAAACAAATTCGAGAAAACATCAAAAAAAGAGTAAACAAAAGCGAAACATATAATTAGGCAGAGACAAAAAAAAACACTGAAACTAACGGATATAGTAAGAAACACAATTGTTGTCACAGACACCCTGGATAATTACCCGTGTTGTCAGTGACACTCTGGAGAAACACCAGTGTTGTCAGTGACACCCTGGTGAAACACCAGTGTTGTCAGTGACACCCTGGTGAAACACCAGTGTTGTCAGTGACACCCTGGAGAAACACCAGTGTTGTCAGTGACACCCTGGAGAAACACCAGTGTTGTCAGTGACACCCTGGTGAAACACCAGTGTTGTCAGTGACACCCTGGAGAAACACCAGTGTTGTCAGTGACACCCTGGTGAAACACCAGTGTTGTCAGTGACACCCTGGAGAAACACCAGTGTTGTCAGTGACACCCTGGAACACACCAGTGTTGTCAGTGACACCCTGGAACACTCTCCATCTTCTCTTCAGACACACTTTATCTTCTATAATGAAAAGGATTCCTCCAGACTCTCAAAAATCCCTCACTTAGGCCAAACTAAATTATCCTAAAGCCATTTCGCAGAGGGAAAAAATTAATGGTAGAAAATATTACATCTACAGAGGAGAGTTTCGACCATAGTGACTATGGTCTCATGGAAGGAGGAAAACAGAATAAAGGGGAAGAACGTGGAGGAAGAGTGGGAGGGAGGAGACAGGAAGTGGCTGTTGTGTTTTGATCTTAGGTGATGTAGAGAAGACAAGGTAGATAGGACGTGAAAGACAGGAAAGGGGTAGAGAGAGATTATGGGTGTAAAGAGAGAGAGAGAGAGAGAGAGAGAGAGAGAGAGAGAGAGACGGAGAAAACGTAGGAAAAATTGGTAACATGATATTGTTATTGATAAAATTGAGGATAATGATTCAGAGAAACTTTAAGCAGATAAAACGAGTATTTGTACAATTTTCCTACTGTTGGTTCTTTGGAAGGTAAGAAAAATAAGCCACAGCTTTATACTGTAGATCAGTATATCCAAGGTCAGGTTAGGTCAGGTCAGGTAGTGGAGACGCCAGTGGTGGTGAAGGTCAGGTGATGAAAGTCAGGTGACAGGTGATGACAGGTCCGGGAACTGAACATCTGGTTAAGGAGTTTCATATGTTTTTTGTGTTGATCCTGGACAAAGTGTGCATTGAGTTTTGTTGATGCCTTCAAGAATCAGTTGTTGAGTGATGGGTCTATAATGAAGATACACGCCTGAGTCTGTGGCAGTGTTACTGTCGCTACTTACTATCGGATGTACTAAGGCGTCAGTGTCCTTATGATTAAAAAATTATTAATAATTTAGGGCAGCGAGGCTTAATATCATAGGGATGGTTCAACGGGGAGGTGGCTGGGAGAGTCAGAGATGAGTTCAACTATATAATCCCCAACTAACTTCCATAAATCTTCATAACATTAATTTAAAATTGATTACAGTACTAGTGTTACTCTGGTAGTGGTAATGTTTACTCAAGGTACATATACTACTGTTATCTCCTCGGCCACTTGCTCTCCTACACCCTACTTATGCATACTTACATCTTAGTAGAGTAATTTCACCCAAGTAGAATCAACCAGCCAGACTCTTCTAGAGAATTTTCACACCAACTTCCTAAACAATTTTGGCTCTGCCAGTCTGACTCAAGTGTTTTTTTTCCTTTCAAAACTATCTCCTTCCCTTCCCCATCATGCCAGTTTTAAGGTCATAAACAAAGTTAACTCTTTTAAAATATTTTCTCCCAACGCTTCCTTAACTATTTTTGTCCGACGTGACAAAATCTGTGTTTTATTGGACACATTTCCTTCACTCTGCTTAAACATTTTACAAAAACTTATATATATATATATATATAAAATTTTGAGTTGACTACTTTAAATATACTTTAAAATATACTTGAAATGTGCTTAAAAATAAAAATAATTATACATTAACTTTCATTTCCCCTCCCCTGTTTCATAGGCCTAAATGAATGACAGCTGAGAAGTATGGAATTTAGGCCAAAAAAGAAACAAAGGTTAATAAAAAAAAAATATATAAAAATTGATTTTTAATCAAATTTATACTATTTTTTAATTTAAGAAGACCCAGTATGTCAGCCTAAGTTATTTACCTTAAGCCAGTAATAACTCCTAACAGTGATTAAAGTGCCTATCTTATCTCCAAACTTGAAAGCAAACAATAAAGTTATCTCAGAACTGTAGACACGGGTGAGATAGTCAATGTTTACATATCAGTAACATAACACTGTTTTTTCAACCATAATCCACATTTGCTTTTGGCTACAATTCAAGGTAACGTATTGGAGGGTAACGCACTAGAGGGTAACGCACTAGAGGGTAACGCCTCAGGAGGGTAAGGCATCACCTTGGACTGTCAGGAGAACACGTGACAACAGACCAAGGTGCTCAAACAAGTTTTACTATCGATAATATGTGTGTGTCAAGTTTGAAGCCGATCTGGAGTGGTCTTCTCAAGTTTCTACACCGATACCAAAATATGAAACTGTCTATGTAAAACTTATCCGAAGACAAAGTAGACACATGTGCAAAACCTGGGTATCCTTATTGTGGAAACGTTTCGCCCTACAGCGGCTTCATCAGTCTTTGTAATGGACAGATGAAGCCACTGTGTGGCGAAACGTTTCCGCACAATAGATACCCAACGTGGCTTAGGTTTGTGCGGGACCTGTTTGTGTGAGGTGTTGTCACCTTCTCTGAGTGAGGTGTCACCTTCTCTGAGTGAGGTGTCACCTTCTCTGAGTGAGGTGTCACCTTCTCTGAGTAAGGTGTCACCTTCTCTGAGTGAGGTGTCACCTTCTCTGAGTGAGGTGTCACCTTCTCTGAGTGAGGTGTCACCTCACTCAGAGAACATGCTTCTCTTGCCTCAACTTCTATTCCTCTATTCAATGTGGTATTTATCCCAATTGTTGCACATGTGTCTAATTTATTCTCCAAGGGGAGGTCGAAAAGAATTCTTCCTCCGTAAGCCATGCATGTCGTAAGAGGCGACTAAAATGCCGGGAGCAAGGGGCTAGTAACCCCTTCTCCTGTATATATTACTAAATGTAAATGGAGAAACTATTTTTTGGGGAGGTTACCCTGCCTCGGTGGGATACGGCCGGTTTGTTGAAAGGAAGGTGTCTAATTTATTAACTTGCCGTTTTTCTGAACCCCATATGTACTTATCTGAAGACACGTGCACATGCCAATAGTAAGACCAACCTTTCTGGTCACAGTAAATCAGTGTCGAGAATTTCAAATCAATCAGACGAGACGTTCTAAAAAAAAAAGTCATATTCAATCAAGCACTCAGTGGTATTCCTTCAGGGATACCTGATGATGGAATGCGGCGCGAATGTTCGATTCCGCGGACCAAACCTCGGAACGGATGGGGTCCGAACCCATGGCGAGTGAGTGACGTGAGCATTTAGCTCATATCAGCGGTCTTCCCACCCGTCAAGCAGACGTTCCGTGAAATCTGACATGTCAGTAATAGCAGAAACAAGATGCGCCAGTGACAGCAGAAACATCAGTGCAACTAGATGCGTCAGTGACAGCATAAACATCAGTGCAACAAGATGCGCCAGTGACAGCAGAACCATCAGTGCAACAAGACGCAGTGCGCTGCGCTGATCAACTACACTATTGCGTCTCTCACTTCATTAACTACTGAACAATATACTATTGTTTGAAGGACACAATATTAGACAAGTGCTGGTCAGTCATGTATATGTCATGCACAATAAACAGAACCGGCGAATTTGACCTATTCGGCAAAAGGTGTATTTTGCCGAATAAGCAGAGCGAAAAATTTTTTTTGCCATAAATCTGCGAAAATCAACCTGAACATAACGAATATATGTATATATATTCGTCGACTATTTGTATGTATATATATTTGTATGTATATACATTTATCGACTACTGAGATTAAATATTGGAGACAGATCCAATGGAGGGTTGAAGACAAGGTGGTCAGTCCCTGAGCCCTGAGAAGTGCTCAACCCCCCACAGTACCGACCAGTGTCACACTGAAATATCGTCATTAATTTCTTTCTTCTACGTGCGGGTTATTTATATAGTGTATATACATCATATATATATATATAAATATATATATATATATATATATATATGATGTATATACACCATATATATATATATATATATATATATATATATATATATATATCATATAGAAAGAGTTTATTTTATTCCATATCTTACGGGATATATTATCAAGGACGCGAGTATGTACGTGGACCTCAGTCCTTGTATTAAACAATTCACTTCAGTCAGTAAACACACTGTGCAGTAAGGGTGAAACTGACTGGAATAACACCTGTGGCGACACTTAGGACCTATTAAGTGGCTCCATAAACACGAAACTTGCGCCGTCCGATCTACACTGTATTTCTGAAGGATAATTTCCACGCCAATTAAATTGTTATTAGCGAAAGTTCGCCCCTGACCTGGGATGCAGTGACCACAGGCTGGGGAGCACTTGAGAAGGACTGCCAGGGATGGGTAATCAAGGCAAACCTATGAGAGAAGGACCAAAGTATTCTATTTTGTCTTTTTATTAACACATCGGCTTGGTCACGGACCGGGCCGCAGGGGCGTTGACCCCTGGAACTCTCTCCAGGTATACTCCAGGTTTCTCCCACCAAGGCAGGGTGACCCGGAAAAGAAGAAGAAATATTTTCATCATCACTCACTTCATCTCTGTCTCTCCAGAGTACTCGTAGGTATGTAATCAGCGGTATATGAAGCATGACTGGTGTCGAATGTTCCCTAATGAAACACTGAACTGTTTCATCTTTTGTGAGTGAATCTTGCACTGCAAACACCGCTTCTAAGACAGCTTTCATGCAAACAATTTTTATACAATATCTGGCAACAGTCTCACAGATATCTGCAGAGACTTTATATTGATTTGAAAAATTTTAAAAGTGACTTTACAGGCTGGAGGGTTTTATAAACTTTTATTTATAATCAAAGAATCTTACATTAAGACAGACCACCAATACTACATTGGATTCACTGACTTTGATCTTACCAGGTACCCAGCTTACTTATACTACTGAAGAGAGTGTATGAAGGGACACAAGCCCACAAGGCAAATGTGTTAACACAATGGCCTGTGAGTTTCAACAATCACTCGCCATGGGTTCAACCCCCACCTGTTTCCTGGTTTGTTTGGAATCGTGTTATTACGATTTCGTGAGTCATGAAGTCTCGGTCCTTTTACCGACGTCAGTGGACCGAAAGGTCTCCATTATAGGTGTTCTAAGCGTAGGTACTCTGACCATATTGTCGGCATCAATATATATATTCTGCCTTCAATTGATGTGATGTTGATGTGAACAATCCTCAACTTTGAGCCAAGACGTGAAAACATCAATTGTAATTTAAATTTTGTAAATTTTTGTACTCGGTAGCCAAAAAAAAAAACATACATACATATACACACACACACACACACACACACACACACTCATTACAACTACTTGAATCGTACAGATATAAAAAAAAATATTAGTACTGAAACACCAGTACAATAGAAACTCCTTAATGTTGATAATATTATTAGATTTATTACTGTTATTATTTTCATCAATAACATTATTGATAATTGTTTACAGGTATAACTATTATTATTATAACCATGTTCTATAAATTCTCGCTTTCTCCTCTTCGATAGAAGGTAGTGATAACAACAGAAGGAAAAATGGTATTTGGAAGGACAAGGCAGACCAGGTAATTGCTAAGGGGAGAGGAGAGAGAGAGAGAGAGAGAGAGAGAGAGAGAGAGAGAGAGAGAGAGAGAGACAGCACGAGAAGTGATAAGGCACTGTGAGTGATGGATAATCACTTAAAGACAAACGAAGGGGAGAACAAAGCATAGGAAAGTCAGGAAGTGTAAACAGTGGATAAAGAGGAGCCAGAGAGATAATATAAAAGATCTATCGCCAGCAAACACACACAGTTATATGGTCTGCAGAGCTGTGTTCTCAGTAAGCAGTTTCAGATAGTAAGTTATTTAGGTACAAGTTTATATAAATAAAATTACACAAATTTTCATACTTAGTGACATACGTATGTGTAAATTACCTAGGATAACCCCCAAAAAAGTTAGACAAAGTGACTTATTTCCATTGGGACCCTTGATATATGCTCCCAATAAACAGAATTCCAGATAGGCGTTTCCAAGAGCAAACAATCTCATATATATTTGCAGACATCTGTCCCAAGTCTCACATATATGTTCTCAGATATATGTTCGCGGCAAACACGGAGTTTAGCATATACATGTTGGCCAGGGATCCGTGGCCAGCAAGCACGGGCAACATACTTGTTGGCCAGGGATCCGTCCGTGGCCATCAAGCACGGGCAACATACATGTTGGCCAGGGATCCGTGGCCATCAAGCACGGGCAACATACATGTTGGCCAGGGATCCGTGGCCAGCAAGCACGGGCAACATACATGTTGGCCAGGGATCCGTGGCCAGCAAGCACGGGCAACATACATGTTGGCCAGGGACCCGTGGCCAGCAAGCACGGGCAACATACATGTTGGCCAGGGATCCGTGGCCAGCAAGTACGGGCAACATACATGTTGGCCAGGGACCCGTGGCCAGCAAGCACGGGCCACCTGCCACCAGCGGAGTACCGCTTCCTTTCCATCAGGTTGTGGGTTTTGCTCTCGACTCAGCACTGGAAATACTGCCGTTTCAGACCTCTTCCTCCTTGATGATCGTATTTCCTCGTTATTACGCGGGAAGCTTGTTTGATCGGGCACCATTTGCTCTCTCTTCTGTCTGTCTGTCTGTCTGTCTGTCTGTCTGTCTGTCTGTCTGTCTGTCTGTCTGTCTGTCTGTCTGTCTGTCTGTCTGTCTCTCTCTCTCTCTCTCTCTCTCTCTCTCTCTCTCTCTCTCTCTCTCTCACACACACTCTCTTGCTCTCTTTCGCTCGCGCTATCTTGTGTGTATGGTGGGTTGTCTGCTTATTAAATGTGGTGTGTGTGTGTGTGGTGGGTGGGTGGTCTGTGTGTGTGTGTGTGGTGGGTGGGTGGTCTGTGTGTGTGTGTGTGGTGGGTGGGTGGTCTGTGTGTGTGTGTGTATAGGGTACCATTGACTTCTATCTGTTGTGGATGTGGTATGTGTGTGTGTGTGTGATCTGTATTGCGTGTGTGTTGTCCGGGATGAGTGGTGTGTGTGGTCTGGTTATTAAGTGTGGTAAGTGAAGAGTGTGGTCTGAATATTACTTGTGGTACGTGTGGTGGGAGGTCTGAGTGCCTCCGTCACCTGACCATCAGGAGGTGACGTTCCCTTATACAAAGCTACAAGTAACAGTGTTATGCAGTGTACTGCAGTAAAATATTTTATAAAACACGCTCCATATATAATGTCATTTTCCAAGTATTATTCTGAATTTTATTCCTGTCAGTCAGGCAGTGGCCAGGACAGGAGCAGATGAGGTGTTGGGGAGTTAGTACGAGACGGGGGCGGAGTCCATGGGAGTTAACAGACGGGTGAGGGAGAAGTCATGTTTGGGTGAGTTGAGTAGGTAATTTGGAAGTTTAGATACTATAATTTAGGAGTGAGTAAATGCTCTCATGTTTTTTAAGGCCCTAGTGTGTGCAAGGGTCTGTTTTGGAGAGTAACGTTTAAATTGTAGGCTAAGTAGCCTGCAGAAAGGATGAGGGGTCATGGAGCCTCCCTGTTCTTTTATTCACTAGTATCACTGTGCTAATGAGCTAATGTGAACCGGAGTTAAGGTGATTTTGTAGTAATTTGTAAGTTGTATATAAGTTACTCATTATTATATTATATATATTTTTGTATAGATGAGTTTTAATGTCCTTCCTAATTGTAATAATAATATTTAATATGTATGCATACTGGCCCTAGAGTTGCTGGTTTTTTTTAGTGTAATTTAAATGTCCCTAGACAACAGACTGAGCAGTCATTTAGGAGCCAGGGCCTTTTATTTAAGTTACGATATCGACTTAGTCGTAACACTGAGTAGTTTAATAATTCTGGGGTACACCCTTCACTGCTATATACATTCACTGAGCATAAAATAAAATATACACACATAGACAAAATAAAATATATAGACATTTTTTAAGCACTAATTCTGTGCTACGAGAGTGAGAGAATTAAGTACATCATTAGGCACAATTCTCTTGACGAACGTAACACCACAACTCGAGGCTCTTACAACAGAAGATACGTCTTTACAGTACAGGAAAACTTAAACCTAACAGTAACATAAGGTAACTCAGACTCCAGCAGTGTCGTGAGGGGGACAGGTGCTGCAGTTGTAAGGTGTGTGGAGTGAGGGAGGGGCTGGAGGTGAGGCTGCAGTTGTAAGGCGTGTGGGGGTGAGGGGTGGGGCTGGGAGGGGCTTTCCAGTTGTAAGGTGTGTGGGGCTGAGGGGCTGCAGTTGTAAGGTGTGTGGGGGGGATGCTAGCTTACCACCACCTGACACTGTCTCCTTCCATACAAGCACTCTGGGCCAACATACAGGCACTCTGGGCCAACATACAAGCACTCTGGGAAAACATACAAGCACTCTGGGCCAACATACAAGCACTCTGGGCCAACATACAAACACTCTGGGCCAACATACAAGCACTCTGGGCCAACATACAAGCACTCTGAGCCAACATACAAGCACTCTGGGCCCACATACATCATGGATGAACCTTCAGTGTCACCACTGCTGTTTGGAAGAAACTAGGATTTAAGTTTTGTAGTAACAAAATAACAAATAATTCATAATTGGAAGTGATGTCCACTGTACTTTAATGATCCTACGTAAATTATTAAAAAAATACAATTTACAGTACAGAACAACTAGGAGCCCTTTACATTTAAGCCAATATAGAAATTAAAATACTGTATAGGAAGCATTATAATAGTTGTTACAGGTTAATTATGGCTAGCCAAAGTAAATGGAATACAGGAGATGCGGTTATGGAAAGGTTATGGCAAAATTATAGATTAATTAGTCGAACAGCATCTTGTCTTCTGTAGTCATAGAAACAATCCCACATCATGACTCAGGATATCACAATAACAGGAAAGAATTCCGTAATTAGGCATTTTGCGCCTTGAAGACAAACGCAAAAACTCAAGTTACCTCCATTAAAAACAGAAGAAACGTAAATATAATAATGATCTACAAATTCATTAGAGGTTATGCGCACACAGAAGACAGTCTGAGGAACCAGCAGCTGGAGTGACCAGCAAGTTTACTGTACTGTATAGATGAAGCAACGTATAAAAAAATGCAGAGATGCATATTTGCGAATATAGTAGATGGTGAGTGTTAGGAGTTACAGCTGGAGGTGCTTACTGAAGCAGCTTTTGCAAAGCTCTGAAATTATTATAACTTTTAAGCAAAACACTGAACCTCACTAACTTTGGTCTACCTACTCTGCAAAACGACATTTACAAAAGGTAATTAAATACGCTCACTGCAACCACCGCGGCCACGTACAGGGTTGCAAGAGGCAAGAAATCTTGTGTAATTTTGGCATTTCTTTTTTGAAATATTTATGCATGGCGTTCCAATTTTTATAGGGAATTCTAAAAAAAAATACAGTGGAAATTAATGCAAAGTCGTTTGAGGTGATTAGAAGATCGTGATGTACAAGCAACACGCAGTTAGCCGGATATTTTTTTTTTTACCCAGCTGCCGTCTAGCACTAAAGCAGAGGCGAGCCTTCCAAGGCGGCGCCTCGAGGGTGGAGAACCGCTTATTAGCCAAGGAATTAGTGCAACCCATTACTTAGTTGGATTAAAATTCATTTCCCAAGCGCAGTCTGACCCCTACTCGTTTACTGCATTTATGTGAATATAAAAACTGGTAATAAAAAAGCGAGCACAACGTGGTCAAAGAATAAACAATAAGCAAAAGAAGGAAATAAGTAAATGTAGGTAAATGTGTGTTTAAAGAAGAAAATCTTATAAACAGTTAAGAGTGCACATGAAAAGAGATGTTGATGGTCTAAAACTGGAAGTGGCCAGACGTTAGAAAAGGTATGTAAAGAATTAACATAACTGAATGATGGAAGTATATAGACAACGCCATGATAAAGCAAGCAATAAATGGTGATCCTTCATGCACTAACCAAGGCCCAGTTAGTGATGAGCGCCAGCTACTGGTCATCCCAGAGTTCCAAGTGAGGCATAATGTGAACTTCAAGAAATCAAAAGGGGACAAAATATGTGGCCTTATGTAGGTTGTTCGCTATTAGACCAGTGTTGCTCAACATCCCACGCAACATCCCACACAACATCCCACACAACATCCCACACAACATCCCACACAACATCCCACACAACATCCCACACAACATCCCACACAACATCCCACACAACATCCCACACAACATCCCACACAACATCCCACACAACATCCCACACAACATCCCACACAACATCCCATCCTTAGTGATCCCAGAATCTTCCAAATCATCCTTATCCTTAAATCATCACGGGAAAAAAATAAATTATTTACATTATACTTCATTTTTACTATAGTAAATATTGAAACATGATGTAGAATGCCTGAAACCAAACTGGAAAAAAATATATATCACGAATGTAGTTCTATGATCACTTGGCCAAGCTGTGGTTCTGTCCTGATATTCAAGAGACTTGAAAAATTTCTCAGACTGTTGTAGCATTGAAACTTGGTACCACTGACACAAACTAAATCGTTCATCCTCATCTACGAAACTGTGAAACTTTTAATTTGTATATTGGAACTTTAATATAAACTTACATTCCCTCAATTCTACACCAACATTACTACATCTGTCACCACTACGTCTGTTATATTGCGATCATTATCAGTATCCAGTACATACTAGTGATGCCAACACCACCTCCTCCTCCTTGGTTAAAATATTGTCACCACGTCTACACCACCACCACTGTTACGCCCCTCGTTGGTAGACCCACTCGGTCAAGTATTATGTATGTGTTTTTACTGGCTTTTTCACTTAATATTATGTTATCTATATCTTCATTAGTAGCTAAAATGAAGATACTGTACTTTATAATATTATCTGGCCTTAATTGATTTACCTGTGTGAATAGATAGGATGTTTCGGTGATCTAAACTACTGGTACAGCTGTTAAGTACCCGATTTACATTTATCCGAGCTGACGTCTTTCAAGTCCGTATGGTAACTCTGGTATAGTGCAAATCACCTTAACCTTTGTTGAGGGAAGCATCTTGCTTATTGGAATTAGCCTTCTGGCCTCACTTGAGGTTCCCTAGCAACCCTCCAGCACCTTGGACAGTATGAGGCAGAAATCTCTCGGATGGAGTGTGCATTGCTGCGTTTAAGACACTTGTGATTGTCTCTAGCTCTGCATGGAGTGTGTTTAGCCCTTTATCGGGCAGGCCCGCATATATTCAGGCCTCAATCCATGTTTTTTGGCGCATGTCATCCTACTCCCACTGCACAGCTGGGTTCCAGTTTTCTAGTTCAGACCAATCACAAGCCTTCTGTGAGTCGCTCCAGCTAAGTGGCAATGGCCTCTACTCGCTTCCCATTGGTTGAGAGACCGAAATGTAAACACTTCTAGCATATCGTCGTCCAGAGCAGTTTTTTTCCTCGAGTTACACACATATACTCTTAGATTTTTCCCTCTGCAATGTCAGTAAGTACTGATATTTGTGTCTAATGCGTAAATGAATAGTTTAGGCATATTTTGATATATAACTAAAGTCTGTGTGAAGCATAATATGACTGCACCATGCAACTGAAAAAAGTGAAAGGAAAAAGGACCACATATATTCAGGCCCGACCATCAAGGCCAAAGTAGCAATTTCAGTAAATACAAATTTATAATAATTTTTCTAATGCATATATGAATTCGGTAGTGGTTTGGGTGTATACAGACCGTTTTAATTGTCCTTTCAGATCAATGAGGAATTGTTTTATGGTGCTGCCTCCAAACAGAAATCCAAATATGTCTGTTTTTGAGGAAAGTGACTCAGAACCAGAGCCAGCTGACCTGGAATTGCTTGACAGTGGTGATGAATACTTGCTACCATATGCATATGTGTCAAGTGATGATGAGGAAGAAGATAGACCATCCCAAAAAGCCTAAATTAGGCAAGGGAAAGAAAGGTATTAGACTCGAGGAATACCTGATGAAGAAGTTCTTCATGATGAATTTGTTCTTCAAGCTAACACAATGGAAACATCTATGCATCAAGAGGGGGAAAAAATGCTTCATAGCCTTTCATTCTAGGAAATAGTCATCTAGAATGATTGTTCTTTCTCACAAAATTCATGAAAATGGGAATTGCAATGTTTATCCCTTTGCAATGTTTCCATGTTGCTCTTTGGTTCATCTTTATATTTTTGTAGACTTAAAAAATGTTTGGAAACACGTTCTATTTTTGTTTTTGATATTGTCTATTTGCATAATAAATTAGAAAAATACTTATTTGATGTTTTATTAATAGTTGCAATTTTGCAACATTCAAAATTTGGCACCCTTTACCGGGCAGACCCACATATTTGTTGGCGTCGAATATTCGCAATTGAACAAAAACTTATTTTTAGAAATTAATTTATATAGGCTCATTTTTCTTACATTGAGATACTCTATCGACTCATAGGAAAGACATTTCGAATTTCGCCTTTTCGTAGGCGTGCCCGGCACTAGTTCAAAGAGGACGGTGAGAAAGTTCTTGGAGACAGACTCGCCTAGGAACTCCTTTATGTGGAGAACGTACCAATTCTCAGTGTATTATGAAAGTTGCTACGAATCATGGGAGAGTAGTTAATACTCTAAGTCCTGGATACACTACGACGTACGAGTGAATTAGTAAAGTGTTATGTCTTCTGACTCATTGGGATTAAGTCAAGGAAAGAGTTGTATTATATAAATTGAGTGTCTTGTGATACTAGAGTCATTAAGTGTTACAATAAAGACAGAATATGTGTACAGTCTTATTAAGTGAACCCAATGTAAATTTCTAATGAGTACTCTGTTTTACGGTGCAACATTTTATAAAAATAATATGAAACTCTTCTGTGCTTTATTAAGAAACTTTAATAAAATCCACAAAGAAGCATCGTAAGCTGTTTCCTGTTGAATCCTCAAATGATTCTGATAAGAACAGGATATTCAGTTCTGTTCATTTGTTGCTAGAAAGGGCGAAACATGCTTAAGTAGCGCCCTGGACGCAACAACCACCAACATGCATACAAATCTCCTTCCGGATGCTCTCCAGCGGGAATTTATGCGATTTCATGGGCTTCTCTTGGGTAAATTATCCTTAGGATGCCCTCCAGAAAAAATATATATATACGTATATATATATATATATATATATATATATATATATATATATATTATATATATATATATATATATATATATGTCGTGCCGATTAGGTAAAACTTGCGATTTTGGCATAAATAGCAACGCTCATCTTGCCATATAAGACAAGTGAAAATTTGTGTATGCAATAATTTCGCCAAAATCATTCTGAACATAACGAAAAAATATATTTCATTGTATTTGTTTATTATTAAATTAATGTTAATGTATCTAAAATATATTTAGTTGGGTTAGGCTAAATTAAATTGCGCTTGTTGTAATAAGGCTAGGTAGGTTTTCAAAGTTTCTCTTGGTACAAAATTATAAATTCTTACATTAACATAAATGAAAAAAATATATCTTTAAACGTATAAGAGAAAATTTTAGAAAGGACTTAATTTTAGATGAGTTCTTGCTAATTGACCAGTTTTACCTAATCGGCACGACATATATATATATATATATATATATATATATATATATATATATATATATATATATATATACATATATAGGGAGGAAGGAGTTGTAATAGAATAATTTACCTCTCTGATCTTTTCCCTTGCGATCTTGGAGTATTGAATAAACTTGCGAAATTTTCTATCGTCCTCAATTTTCATTCATATATGTTTTGGAGTTTTTATCTCCTCTGGGAATTTGTCTCCTTGATGTTTTTCTCCAACTTTCCCTCACACTGTTTTTTTTGGCAGTAATTTTATCACTACATGGAAAAGCTTCTGTCTGCCATTGCATTTTCAGGATAGCAACACCGAAGAGAAAATCACTTGGAGAAGGTTTTCTTAAGACAATTCGTCTGTTAGAACTTTATCAATGGAAAAATATGTTGCTAAAATAAAAACGCGTCCTGCAGTGTCTTATAATAAATATTGTAGACATTATTATCAGCAGTATTACCGAGATTCTAGTCGGTAATACTGTCAAGCAATACAATGTTTGGATACCGTATCGAAGCACTTGGCGCTGCTACAGAAATATTCTAAATTGGTTGGTCTGTGAAGGTGGACCTGCGACTGGTGCTCCTGAAGATACCTTGTGTATACCTGGAGAGGGTTTCGGGAGTCAACGCCTCCGCGGCCCGGTCTGTGACCAGGCCTCTTAGGAACTTTGTGATCCAACCAATTGCTCACTGAGTCAGAGATTTTCTTGCAGATCCGAACACTTCCTGGTTACCCTCAGCCACAGATGTTGGTGGAATCCTGGGTGTTTTATCAATTTGCTTGTGATCAAGTATACATAGGATTATAGTATACATCATAGTATACATAGGATTATAGTATACATTATAGTATACATAGGATTATATAAACTATTCTAACCCTCCATCGTGAACATAAACCTGAAGTAATGAAACTTAAGGAATTTTACACCGGGTAAGTAATTAAGTTTATTCAGGTATACACAAATACAGTTACATAGATTATCATACATAGCAGCACATGTGTAGAGAACCTGGGATAACCCAAAAGCGATAAACACGTAAGGATCATTAAGCGTTGGGGCAATGGGAAGCAACAAGGTGAGATCAGAGAAGGGAAAGGCAGGTCATTTTTTTTTTATTAAAGAAGCCTTTATCGACAACAAGGCTAATATTGGGAACCTCCTAAATAAAAAATGAAGTTAGTGGAATGAAGAGAAGTTGTATGATCTCCATCATCAAGACTGAAGGTCGATTTGTACCTGGTGTTTAAGGTAATTCACACTTATTTCTTGCAGTAGCTCTAGCAGCAACTTGCACTTGTTCCTTGCAGCAGCTCCATCAGCAACTTGCACTTGTGGTCATGTGATGCTCTCGTCCAAGTTTCCCAGCCAGAGTTTGGCCTCGGGCTCATCCATAATTACCTGAGTGCAGATGTCTTGGGCGAGGCAAAGAGCCACCACTATCAGCAGACTAAGCTCAACCTTTGGTAGCTGTGTGTGTGTGTCTGTGTGTGTGTGTCTGTGTGTCTGTGTGTGTGTGTGTGTGTCTGTGTGTGTGTGTGTGTGTGTGTGTGTGTGTGTGTGTGTCTGTGTGTGTGTGTGTGTGTGTGTGTGTGTCTGTGTGTGTGTGTCTGTGTGTGTGTGTGTGTGTGTGTCTGTGTGTGTGTGTGTGTGTGTGTGTTGTGTGTGTGTCTGTGTGTGTGTCTGTGTGTGTGTGTGTGTGTGTCTGTGTGTGTGTGTGTGTGTGTGTGTGTGTGTGTGTGTCTGTGTGTGTGTGTGTGTGTGTGTGTGTGTGTGTGTCTGTGTGTGTGTGTGTGTGTGTGTGTGTGTGTCTGTGTGTGTGTGTGTGTGTGTGTGTGTGTGTGTGTGTGTGTGTGTGTGTGTGTGTGTGTGTGTGTGTGTGTGTGTGTGTCTGTGTCTGTGTGTGTGTGTGTGTGTGTGTGTGTGTGTGTGTGTGTGTGTGTGTGTGTGTGTGTGTGTGTGTGTGTGAGAATAGGGTGAGAAGTGTACTCAGTTGTCTAAGCAGAATTGTCATTGCTCTTCATTCCGCCCATTAATTATTATCAACGGTATTCATGCTTCCTTGACTTTAAGGCTCGACGATACCTACTCTTGAAACTGTGCAACGTCTTCTCCTCCACCATTTCTTTGTCTACCATGAAAACTTAAGATATTTCTTAACGTCTTCATTGTTCGTTTCGATCTTAAACTGTCACCTGGCTACGTCTTCCTACATCTTCACCTTGTCTCTTGCTACTCCAAGCTGTCTACTTTGATCCTGACACTGGTAGTATATACGAGGCTAATGAATCTTTGAATAAATGGTTACTTTTCTTCCCTCCTATGTTTCTTGAACGTAACTGGAACATACAAGCTAATATTTAGATTTTGCTGCTGAAGAGGCTAATTTATTGTACACCCCATATTTACCCTGTGGACGGTAACACAAGAGCATATGGATGCAAACAAACTCAACAAACAAGGCCCCAAAAGAGTTAGCAGGAGTACATCTCTATATATATCTACAATTTATGTCTTATGTGTTGCAAGAAAATTTTGTATATGTTCTTTGTGATATATACCTTGGCTTATTACATAGGATATTATACTGTCCATATTCCTCAATAAGTGATCCATGTGTGGCAGTTTTGTTATGAAATGCAAGAAGGGACTAATGTCTACCTTGGCCCCTTCCTGTGGGCGCGCATGGCAATGTGGAATATATTTTTGTCTATAAACTATTTGAAAAATAATGAGGATAGGCTCTAATATAATATCTCCAGACGTGAGTCGACTTGATGAAATTCCATTAGTACCACCGACAGTGTTGCCACAGTAACATCTTGTAGAGAAAATTGCAATTCACCGTTAATTAATTGAACTAGTAAACCGTGAACATTTTATTGATATTTAAAATAAGACACTAGTTTTATGATAAGAAATAAACAGCAAACACGTCCTCTGTATAAGGCTTCCCTAGTGCTTATAACTTGAACATTTTCATGGCACTGGTACAATAGCCAGGGATTACTGGAAGAATATCCCCTGCAGGAATATAACGCTGGTTTAAAACACTGAGGTGCTGTGAGCAAACATCAAAAGAATTCATCACTGGAGAAGTTAAAAAAGAGCGACCTTGGAAAATAAAGAAAAAAACAAGATTACGGTCAGATGGATGACCCACAATTAAATGGAACGACTTAAAGAGCATTTCACCTTTAAAGGACAACCATATTAACGTAAAATACACTGACTATGTAATCCACAAGAGAGCTTTGAACGCAGCCATTCGGGAAATCAAATCAGCCAAATAGAGATCGAGAAAAGAATAACAAAGAACAAACTGAAATTTCACCTCATCGTAAACGTAACAATGTGAGAAGAAAGGAATTGTTCGAGCAAGCACATTGCCACACCCACATAAAAACAATCCAAAGCAGTCGTAGGATTATAAGACTCAGTAAAAGTTCTAGTTAGAAGTGTTTTAATGCCGATGGCGCAGTGGTAATGTGGTTGCATCACGCCCGTGGGGTCGCAACTTCAAGATTTACACAATTCCTCTCTTCTCAAAAAACAAAATATCGAAAAGAATCTCTAAGTATTTTTATGCCAGGTACAGGACGGTATTAAGTTCACATTTACGAGAACAGAATATGTTATACACGTTTTGCACCGGTATTAAGTTAAGAGCTTCTGGAGGACATAACAGCTATGAGAAAGTTCCATCCAGCAAGTGAATCAAGAGATATAGTATTCAAAATATGCATATACAGCACCAGGAGTAGATTATAATTAAAATTATTACATAACTAACAGGCAAGTTACACGGGCTACTAACTATACTTCTTGTGGACTTGCTCAAAAATATCCCTCGACCAAAGGAAAACTAAAGAGTGAAAATCGTCTAACATCAAAACTACATCTTCAAAAAAGGCAACAGAAATATACTCAGAATCTTGCGCTCAGTCACGCTAACTTTCTCTACCTGCAACGGTAGGGAGGATTTGTTAAGTAACAGAGGAAATGTTTCCTGACACTGGTCTTAGTCATATAATGACCCGTCACTGCAACCTTTGGTCATCTGACCGAGGCCTTCCGCTGGCTTAACGTCCAAACCCTTAAAAAATTAACATTATACCTATAATCACCTTTTAATTACAAGCTTTTCCAGATAATTCGTAAAATTCGGATAATTTTATATAATGACATTACAGCAAAGAGATATGAAAAATAAATAATATTTAGCAAACATGATGTGCTTCTTCACAAAAACATGGCATTTCAATATGTCTAGACTTTTTCATTATACGCTAAACAGATGGAATTCTCTACAGTGAGATGAAGCTGGAAGCTTCATTGGTGCATTGACCTCCCTTTATTTTCCTCTTTAGATCTCGAAGATAAATCTGATGAAGAGTTAGCAAGAGAAGTCTGAGATGGAGTGACATTAAGAGCGGGAGATGCAGAAAGCAGGAAAGTTTGCAAGGTTCAGGAGAAAGGGACATTACACAACACAAGGCGAGCTGGTGTTGGTACGAACTATCTTCCTTCCTGGAGTCTACCCGGAGGGTGTTCAGGGGGGAGGGGGCAACGCCCCCGTGGCTTAGTCCTGGTGGATCAGGATCCAGAGTTGCCTTTTCAGTTTCGAGCCGGGAGGATGTCAGTCCCAGCCACTACTATATATGCGCCTTGGCAGCTAGAGATTGTCATGCGTCGGTCTCGTCTTTCTTACTCTCTCACTTTATGTCACATTTCTGACATCAGAAACTTAGCAAAGGGGCTTCGCGCCAAGGACATATTTTAACCTTAAGAGGGAGGTAACCAGTGCAAATGAAGTCAGAGAGGGTCAGGTTGTAGAAGGTTAAGCAAACTAAGGAATCCCCTTCCCAGATGGTCAACAAACGTGGTTATGAAACGTACGTCAGTGTCGTCATATTCCATGTCCACCAGATTCCTACAGTACCTCGGGAATAAGTTCAAAAGACATTGTCCATCATAGTTACTAATAAAAGCAAAGGAACTGGTCAACAATCAAGAATAATTATGATAGATGAGCTGCTGTGCCCCATCATTTCAAAATGAGGAAGCAATCTTCACAGTTCCTCCTCCACCCATCTTATAATACTCTTTGTAACTCCCCACAACATGGTATTCTAATGTCAATGCCGATGAATTTCTGCTTAATTCAGACATCACATATTGATCTCAAACATGACATCTCCGCTGCTCCCAGCTTCATCTCACTGCAATGTTTAAAGACCATGTCTCACATCCACATCAAAGTGTTGGTTCCACTTGTACTCTGGTACATTTTCCTTTTTTACCTTCTTTCTCTGTTACAAATTTACATTTTTTCTATGTCCAAAATTAAGTTCCTCTACACACTGTCCCAAACTCCTCCATCGACAGTTCCAATTCCTCTTCAAAATCTCCAACAAGAACTGTCATCACTCTGAGTCTCACTCTGCATAAAAACATTTATTGCTTCTAATATCCTACTGCCTATAACAATATCAACAATCCATCCCTGCAAACTATCCTTTGCAGGTTTTATATCAATGTGACAAACTACTGCTTATCTTTATCTTAGTAATTTTTTACATATATCCTGTATGAACACATGTTCTACAGATCCTACCCATCATATACCCTGTATGAACACATGTTCTACAGATCCTACCCACCATATATCCTGTATGAACACATGTTCTACAGATCCTACCCACCATATACCCTCGCAATCCTATTTTATGCTTCATTATTTAATCATCCAATAATACTTCACACTTTACGCAGATTTATTCCCGTGAATTTCTTTCAATTCCTATTGTCGCAGTTTTGCTCAGAGAGTAACTATGCAACTAGCCTTCCTTTTTATCGTGCATATATTAAGCAAATTCACGAACCAATCCAAAAATATCAGCTCCTGCTTGTAACATCTAGTCTGGTAATAATGTTGGCAGAATTACCAACAATATGTCAGGTAAGAGGACACAAGTGCAACTAATGTGACATTTTATGGCCGCAATAAAATGTCACATTAGTTGCACATGTGTTTTTACCCAACAAAATACTAGAGTGCATACAACAGATGTCATAAATGGCGAAGAATCCACTCTGTGGATGCCAGCTGTGTATTGTATAAAGAATGAAAAGCTTATAATACCGACTGTTGTGATCTGATAATGGTCGCAAAATGGATCGAAACGTTCACTAATGAGCTCTCTTAATTTTTTCTATAATTGTATTTCATAAACAGAAGTTACTATCACCTGAGATATTCCTAATTATTGCTGTAGTTGTTGTTATTTAAAGCCAATCCACAAATTGTAAAAACTGGAAGTTTCGCTCAGTCCAGTACCATTATTAGGCCAGGAGTGAGGAAAACAGAGGAAGTCGAAAGTCAGGCTAGGACACAGGAAGGCTAGGAGACAAAGGACACAAGAAGGCTAGGAGACAAAAGACACAGGAAGGCTAGGAGACAAAAGACACAAGAAGGCTAGGAGACAAAAGACACAGGAAGGCTAGGAGACAAAAGACACAAGAAGGCTAGGAGACAAAAGACACAGGAAGGCTAGGAGACAAAAGACACAGGAAGGCTAGGAGACAAAAGACACAGGAAGCCTAGGAGACATATTAAGTAATAGACGAAAATTTGGAAGATGAAAAATCAGGCAACCACTTGAAGATACTCCTCGAGGGATACTTAATTATCCTCCACAAGCCACAAACAACCTCCTCCTCCAACAAGGGCGCTCGAGGCGCCCAAGAAGCGACTCAAGACATTCTCACTTACCATGGAACAAACTTTTGATTGTCAAGTCTGCGGCAAAAATCTACTAAAAAATCAAACCAGTAATGGTAAAAATGATATCGGTCTCAAAAAAAAAAAAAAGTTTCGGATAAATGTTCCATTACAGTAGTCTCTTATACGAGGTTTATAAGAATTCTTACTCACTAAAGTAGAATAGATTCGCTTCATATTGTACAACCTGAAAGAAAATATCACTTGGTGCTGGTGAGGGGCTCTTGATTCAAGGAATTGGATTTGTCCTCCTTTTCCTTGGCTCGAACCAGAGTGCCTCCCACTTCCCAAGTGGGAGGCATTGTAATAATTTCTGCATATATTACACGCAGTACTATGTGCTTGCTAATGATTCTTTATTCTGAATTATAACCTTTCCAGTCCAGGAGGTCTGGTCTAAGACCTGACCTGGGAGGTCTGGTCTAAGACCTGACCTGGGAGGTCTGGTCTAAGACCTGACCTGCGTCAACATAATCACCAGAACCACTAACACAGCTTCTAACATTCCTGTTGTCATAGTCATCAAGAGTTGCAACTGCTGCAACAAACTACATACGCTGTGAGAGCTGCAGCTGCTGCAACAAACTACATACACTGTGAGAGTTGCAACTGCTGCAACAAACTACATACACTGTGAGAGTTGCAACTGCTGCAACAAACTACATACGCTGTGAAAGTTGCAACTGCTGCAACAAACTACATACGCTGTGAAAGTTGCAACTGCTGCAACAAACTACATACACTGTGAGAGTTGCAACTGCTGCAACAAACTACATACACTGTGAGAGTTGCAACTGCTGCAACAAACTACATACACTGTGAAACAAAAATGACAAAAATTGAATCGTCCCTCCGCAATATTAGTGTATATGTCCCGGGCTTCATAGGTTTTGTGGAACACTGAGGCCAAGTGTGTCACTCAACAGAGCCAATAGAGAGGCTCTGTTCACCTCCACTCACCCTAAGCACACCAGCTACCCAACTACACTACACAATACTACACTGCACTGTACTACACTACACTGTACTACACTACACTGCCATATCAATCATGACAAACGATATAGACATCAATAAGTTAACTTTAACAATAAGAATCATTCTTGTCATTTGAATCAGTCTTGAATATTAAAAAAAAAATACGTACTACTCTAAAGATCAATATATTAAAAAAAAAATAATTCTGCGACTGGCCGGGAATCGAACCCACGATTTTTAGCATGTCTCCTGGGCTTCCCGGGCTTCCCAGGAGACGTGCTAAAATATCTGGGGTTCGATTCCCGGTCAGTCGCAGTTGTAGTAGTATTTTCTTAAAACCCACTTGTTCGTGCATGCATTAATTGTTTATAAAATAAAAAAACTCAAAATAAGAGTAATTTCAGCAAGAAATACCACAAATTCCATGGAATAAATATAAAAAACGACATCTAGGAGCTAAAAGGGCATTCAAATTATGGTGCAATACTAGAGATTATTAAAAGATTGTGCATGATGATATTAAGCCATACTTGAGGGTGGACCCCTTACCTTACCTAGTGAATGTGAAGGTTTCCAGAAACCTACCAGTACTGTAGAGGGTGCCTGTCCACTACCAGTACTGTAGAGGGTGCCTGTCCACTACCAGTACTGTAGAGGGTGCCTGTCCCCTCCCAGGACCAGTACTGTAGAGGGTGCCTGTCCCCTCCCAGGACCAGTACTGTAGAGGGTGCCTGTCCCCTCCCAGTACCAGTACTGTAGAGGGTGCCTGTCCCCTCCCAGTACCAGTACTGTAGAGGGTGCCTGTCCCCTCCCAGTACCAGTACTGTAGAGGACGCCTGTCCCTTACCAGTACTGTAGAGAACGCCTGTCCCTTACCAGTACTGTAGAGGACGCCTATGCCCTCCCAGTACCAGTACTGTAGAGGACGCCTGTCCCTTACCAGTACTGTAGAGAACGCCTGTCCCTTACCAGTACTGTAGAGGACGCCTGTCCCTCTCCCAGTACTGTAGAGGACGCCTGTCCATAAACCAGTACTGTAGAGGACGCCTGTCCCCTCCCAGTACCAGTACTGCAGAGGACGCCTGTCACCTCCCAGTACCAGTACTGTAGAGGGTGCCTGTCCCCTCCCAGTACTCAGTAGCCTGTCTCCAGTACCAGTAGGAGACTGCCTCAGTACTGAGCCCTCCTCCAGTCTGAGAGCTGCTCCTACGAGACTCTCAGTACTGTAGAGGACGCCTGTCCCTCCCAGTACCAGTACTGTAGAGGACGCCTGTCCCCTCCCAGTACCAGTACTGTAGAGGACGCCTGTCCCCTCCCAGTACCAGTACTGTAGAGGACGCCTGTCACCTCCCAGTACCAGTACTGTAGAAGACGCCTGTCCGCTTATATAGGCGTCAGCTGATAGGGACGGTAGCAGACGAGGGCATAGTCACTGGTAGGCGGGATTCCCCAGTGTAAGTAGGTCATACCCAAGGGATGGGTTAGTGACTATGCCCTCGTCTGCTACCCATCCCTATCAGTTGACGCCTATATAAGCGCCAGCCTCCTTGCCTGTTCTTCAGAATCTCCACACCTACGGTGCTGTTCACACCAACTCCAAGGCCGAGGCACTGATTACCTCATCTTTTGTGTATAGTTCTACTGTCTCCAAGTTATGTCCTAGAATTTGTATTGATAAAGCCACTGGATGGCGAAACGTCTACAATAAAGACACCCAGATGTCGCACATGTGTCTAATTTTCATCTTGTTGGTATTGTATACCATTCATGAACAACTGTAGAGGGTGCCTGTCCCCGACCAGTACCAGCACTGTAGAGGGTGCCTGTCCCCGACCAGTACCAGCACTGTAGAGGGTGCTGTCCCCGACCAGTACCAGCACTGTAGAGGGTGCCTGTCCCCGACCAGTACCAGCACTGTAGAGGGTGCCTGTCCCCGACCAGTACCAGCACTGTAGAGGGTGCCTGTCCCCGACCAGTACCAGCACTGTAGAGGGTGCCTGTCCCCGACCAGTACCAGCACTGTAGAGGGTGCCTGTCCCCGACCAGTACCAGCACTGTAGAGGGTGCCTGTCCCCGACCAGTACCAGCACTGTAGAGGGTGCCTGTCCCCGACCAGTACCAGCACTGTAGAGGGTGCCTGTCCCCGACCAGTACCAGCACTGTAGAGGGTGCCTGTCCCCGACCAGTACCAGCACTGTAGAGGGTGCCTGTCCCGACCAGTACCAGCACTGTAGAGGGTGCCTGTCCCCGACCAGTACCAGCACTGTAGAGGGTGCATGTCCCCGACCAATACCAGCACTGTAGAGGGTGCCTGTCCCCGACCAGTACCATCACTGTAGAGGGTGCCTGTCCCCGACCAGTACCAGCACTGTAGAGGGTGCCTGTCCCCGACCAGTACCAGCACTGTAGAGGGTGCCTGTCCCCGACCAGTACCAGCACTGTAGAGGGTGCCTGTCCCCGACCAGTACCAGCACTGTAGAGGGTGCCTGTCCCGACCAGTACCAGCACTGTAGAGGGTGCCTGTCCCCGACCAGTACCAGCACTGTAGAGGGTGCCTGTCCCCGACCAGTACCAGCACTGTAGAGGGTGCCTGTCCCCGACCAGTACCAGCACTGTAGAGGGTGCCTGTCCCCGACCAGTACCAGCACTGTAGAGGGTGCCTGTCCCCGACCAGTACCAGCACTGTAGAGGGTGCATGTCCCCGACCAATACCAGCACTGTAGAGGGTGCCTGTCCCCGACCAGTACCAGCACTGTAGAGGGTGCCTGTCCCCGACCAGTACCAGCACTGTAGAGGGTGCCTGTCCCCTACCAGTACCAGCACTGTAGAGGGTCCTTGTCCCCTCCTAGGTTAGATAAATACATGAGTGGGTGTGGGTGGGTGTGAGTTGGACTTGACTAGCTTGTGCTACTATGTCTTATGCCATGCTCCTTCCTTAAGTGGAAGTGACCTGACTAGGTGGTCATTGGTCTAAGCCGGGGAGTGACATCGACCTGCCTCGCATGGGTCAGTAGGCCTGCTGCAGTGTTCCTTCTTTCTTATGTTCTCACTCTCCCAGTGATCGTACAGGATGTCTCACTCTCCCAGTGATCGTACAGGATGTCTCACTCTCCCAGTGATCGTACAGGACCTCTCACTCTCCCAGTGATCGTACAAGACCTCTCTCTCTCTCCCAGTGATCGTCTTGGTTGCTTTGTGTGTCTCCTCCTCTATCCCTCATTATCCTCACAGTCTCAACACACACCAGGCCCGACACTCTCCTTATCTTCCTTATCAGCCAGCGAGGTCCTGCCGGAGCTCACACTCGGGGCAGGAAGCGGCCAACTCTTCTCAACATTTCTTTCCCAGTTATGATCCCCGTGATAAGGGCAAGAGTCTGACAGTTGCTCGTCTCTGTCTCAATCTTAGATCACAACATACATTTGAAAAGCAGTTATTACTCTACTCTTCTCCGTCTCTCACCCCAGCCACCCAAGTGCAAGCCCTCTCACCCCTGCCACCCAAGTGCAAGCCCTCTCACCCCAGCCACCCAAGTGCAAGCCCTCTCACCCCAGCCACCCAAGTGCTTGGAAATTCACTATTTTTTCACAGCAGTTGTTTCGCACATATGTTACTATGTATGATAATTTGTGTAACTGTATTTGTGTGTATCTGTAGCTAAATAAAGTTAATATTACTGGCACAAGAGTGGAATATTAGCCTGCACAATTTGCCGTACCATAATAACAACTTAGGAACGAACAAACAGACAGCAGAGAGAATGATAATGTATTTCCTTCACCAAAATAAGTTGGTATTTACAGCGTATATATAGCCTATGTACAGTATTTACAATTATGTACAATGAGGCAAATACAAGTCCAAGACACGGTGAGAACCGTAGCGACCAGCAGTGATGGTAAGTCCGCCTAAGCTGCTTCACAGCTTTGGCGGACTTTCTTGTGATTGGCTGGTTGAACCCAGGTACTGGTATAGCAATTGGAACCCTGATCGTTAACCTCTCAGCACCTGGTACGCTGGTCAGGAGGCAGCCTGTGTGGATGTGTGTGACATACGCCGAATAAAATGTAATATACTCATAGCACGACACAGTTCCTCCCACAGCCAAGTGAAACCTCTTACTCTTCACCCCACACCCCCACACCCCACACCCCCACACCCCACACCCCACACCCCACACCCCCACACCCGACACCCCACACCCCTACACCCCACACCCCACACCCCACACCCCACACCCCACACCCCACACCCCACACCCAACACCCCACACCCCACACCCGACACCCCACACCCACCCCACACCCCACACCCCACACCCCACACCCCACACCCCACACCCCACACCCCACACCCCACACCCCACACCCGACACCCCACACCCCTACACCATGATAAACATGACATGAACGCCTACAAAGAGAGAAGAAATGCTTTATTGACATTCGAGAAGAACCTGCTGCAGGAGTCTCAGTAATTGCTCGCCAGTTGAACTTGACGTGACCCGACACAATGATAAAGATAGAACTGTTAATGGAATGAGGAAAGCAGCGTGAATGTAGGGAGGGAGGAAGGAAGGATTGAAGGGAAGGAAGGAGGAAGGGGAGAGTGAAGGTAGAGCTGGAGGAAGGGAAGGCAACAGCAACAGCAGTATTAATAGTAATAACAGAATTAATACCAGCAGCAATAGCAGTAACAACAGCAGTAATAACAGCAGCAATAATAGTAGCAACTGTACAGTAATAGCAGCAACAGTAATAGCAGCAACAGTAATAGCAGCAACAGCAGCAACAGTAATAGCAGCAGCAGCAACAGTAATAGCAGCAACAGTAATAGCAGCAACAGCAGCAACAGTAATAGCAGCAGCAGCAGCAACAGTAATAGCAGCAGCAGCAGCAACAGTAATAGCAGCAACAGTAATAGCAGCAGCAGCAGCAGCAACAGTAATAGCAGCAACAGCAGCAACAGTAATAGCAGCAGCAGCAACAGTAATAGCAGCAACAGTAATAGCAGCAGCAGCAGCAGCAACAGTAATAGCAGCAACAGTAATAGCAGCAACAGCAGCAACAGTAATAGCAGCAACAGCAGCAACAGTAATAGCAGCAGCAGCAGCAGCAACAGTAATAGCAGCAGCAGCAGCAACAGTAATAGCAGCAACAGTAATAGCAGCAACAGTAATAGCAGCAACAGCAGCAACAGTAATAGCAGCAGCAGCAACAGTAATAGCAGCAGCAGCAGCAACAGTAATAGCAGCAACAGCAGCCACAGTAATAGCAGAAGCAACAGTAATAGCAGCAACAGCAGCAACAGTAATAGCAGCAGCAGCAGCAGCAACAGTAATAGCAGCAGCAGCAACAGTAATAGCAGCAGCAGCAGCAACAGTAATAGCAGCAGCAACAACAGTAATAGCAGCAGCACAGTAATAGCAGCAGCAGCAGCAACAGTAATAGCTGCAGCAACAGCAACAACAGTAATAGCAGCAGCAGCAGTAGCAACAGTAATAGCAGCAGCAACAGCAGCAGTAATAGCCACATAAGTGAATTATTGATTTAAAGACTACAATTACAATGATAATAGCAGTAATACTTCTACTACTACTACTACTACTACTACTACTAATAATAATAATAATAATAATAATAATAATAATAATAATAATAATAATAATAATAATAATAATAATAATAATAATAATAATAACAACAACAACAACAACAACTTAGTGGGCTAAACAACTCAGTGTTTGTCATAAAAAAAAATCATAAAGTTTGTCGTATCTTAAAACAAGAATTTATTTCAATTTTTATCTTAATAATTGTCGAGAGTCCTGGATGAACACTTGCTTACTTGTTTTTAATAATATAAAGTGACAGATGAAGCTTACACAATATTAACAAAAGAATAACAAACGTTCATGCAAATGAAGGTCAGAGTGACTCACCACAAAGACTAAAATTTATGTGTCAATAATTTACTTTAAGCTGAAGGCGCAAGAGACTTGAAACCTTATACATTTTTTTTTTTAAATTTCCAGACAGGAGTGTTTTGAGGACCTCTGTGTCTGGTCTTATCGTTGTTTTTATTTGGCAGTATTTTCTATTAGTACAATATAACTTTTGTTTTTAAAGGGGTGGAGGGGTAAGCCAGTGGAAGGCCTCGGTCAGATGACCAAAAGCTCCAGCTATGGGTCATCATATGACCAAGACACGCGTCAGGAAACCCAATTGTCTTTTTTCCTGACGATCCTTACCTAACTTAACCTAACCTAATCTGACATTCTTGTTTCTAATATTTTATTATCTTTTTCCTCCTCCCTTCTTTCTCCCTTTCAATCAATGCCTCCCTTTTAACTATTCACAACTTTCCACTCTCCCTTTTCTTGTCTACTCTCGCTCTCTCTCTCTCTCTCTCTCTCTCTCTCTCTCTCTCTCTCTCTCTCTCTCTCTCTCTCTCTCTCTCAATCAGCCATTCACAGTTGCTTTTTTAAAACTTTCCATTTTTCTCAGTTTTTGTGTCTCTCTCAGTCCTCGTTGCTTCCTATTCATTCCTCGGTCCATATCTATCTACTTCGTTTTTTTTTTTTCCTTTTTTTTAATTAAAATATTGTAATACATTTTGTCTCTGTTATTTACAAAGTGTTATTTTTAATTTTATTATGTTTTTGCTCTTCAGTGTTCTCAACATTTCGACTAAATCTGTGTTAATTTACAAACACTAATTTCTTGGGAATGTGACTGTGACCTAACCTGACTAAGTTAGGGCATTGGCTTAAGCCGGTAGGAGAACTGGACATGCCTCGCATGGGCCAGTAGGCCTGCTGCAGTGTTTCTTCTTATGTTCTTAATGCCTCTTCAGACTGGCTTCACATCTTTCAATTCTGATTAGAATGCCAAGTTAGAAACCTACAATGCACTTTGTATTAATTATTTTGCGTGCACTTGGGTGGATAGGGCTGAGCTTATCGTATAAGGGACACATCTCTTGGATCGCACAGGTACCGATCACGTTTTGTTAAACTAGACATAGTTAAGTTTGGTTAGTTTAGGTTATTTATGCTAACCTATGAATATAAGTCTTCCGTTGTCTTATTTTTACTATTCATTCATAAAAAAAAATATGTATCTGTAAACATTTTTTTTTTAGAAAGTTTAGTTAAGAGGAGTTTGGGTTATTCGAGGGGAGGGGGGGGAGGGGGGGAGGGGGACTAAAGCAAGACTGGAACGCTTAATAAAAGAAACATTACTGCAAACAATTGTGAGAGAAACCGAGCAGAAAGATAAATGTATATAAAAATGTGAGAAACTAGTAGTACAAAAACAATGTGGATATAAATAGCGTAGTGCCAACAACAGTGAAGATTTGACTCATTACAGAACAATATTTTATTGGAATAACATTTCGCTCTGTGTAAGAACTTAATCTACACTAAGCAAAACGTTATCCAATAGAAGCAAGTTCTGTAACCTATGTATTTTCTTCATAAATCTATACAATATCAAATATAAATTATATATATTACAAAACAAGATAGTCGTGGCAGTTTTCCTCCAGCCGTGAGAGAGAAAGCAAGAAGTGCCAGACACAAGTCATTATATACATCCATTATCTTGGTAATGGAACTCTTCGCCTACAAAGACTATCACTCTTGTATTTTGTTAAAAAAAATTACTTCCCTTCGTGGAAAACAAGAGCACAGTTTCGCGGTCAGAGTTGAGCTTGGAGTTCTTCCCTCATTAGAACAATTGGAGGAGGGATTGAAAAGACATTCCAGGATAAATCCATTGAACTTCAATGATTGTAGTGCAATTATTTGAAATTAGAACGATTTCTTCCACGAATGGACCCCCCTGCCTATCAGAAAACGAAGGCAATTATGAGGAAAAATGACTTTCTAGTTGCCTTGATCTCAGTTCCCGGACACAGAGCCATCCATCAACAAGACAAGAACGACCGTCATTCTCGGGACTACAACTGATATACTGCTGGGAAAGCGATAATGTGATATTAACAACATCTATTAAAATGAAAACAAGTTTTTTCTATATATACATGAGTACTACTGGAAATGTTGCCTGTACTGAATACGTTATATATCTATTTGGCACGCACACGAGCAGCCACAAGTCTTGTCATCTTTGCCAGCTGTAAGCACAAGTAATATGATGGTGATTGAAAGTTTGCCGGGATGCTGCTACCGGCAAGGGTTTTCGCCAGATGGTGACCCGTCTCTGGCTCCCAGGAGAGAGGGTCGCTGCTTTCACGGATGATGAATGGTCTTGTCAACACATCGCGGCTCTTGAGAACCAGTATGGAGGACTTCCTTGATAAAGATAAGTAATCAGAGCCATCTGGTGGCAGGATGCAGCTCTAGATCGTATGGCGGCCAGTAGGTGTACAGTGGTATCTCTGGGTTCAGGAATGAGTTGGCAGACTGAGTTGATTACATCGTTATTATAAAGTATGAGAATGCAAAAATCAGTGAGAGCTAAACATTGACAATAGATTACAGCTAAATGAAGGGTAATAGCTAAAGGCGTGGAAAATTTATAAAATAAAGGCTACTAGTAAAAGGAACATGGAGTCATACAGATAAAAAGGAGAATAGCCAAGAAAACATGGCAACTAAGTAGAAAAAATAGGAAATGCTCAAGAAAATAGATAAGAAAAAGAAAAAAGAAAATTCGAAAATGGCATAGCAGCAAAGGATACAACAATGTTTATACGACTGTATAAGAACGTAAAGCAGAAAATGACATTAAGGGACTAATTAATAAAGCTAAAAAATGAGTAAGATAACTAACAAAAGGTAAAGGGCAGGACACGAAGGAGTAAATAGAAGTCTTTCCCGGAGAATTAGAGAAGATACCAAGAGGTGGAGAAAGGCGTGAAGAGCGAAGATTAGAAGAAGTTTCAACAAAGAAATAGAAAGGCTGAAGATCCTTCATGAATGTAGATGTGAGAAAGTACTAGTAACAGAGTGGCTGTCTCCTCGGATACTAAAACACTGAACGCACAGAAAACCAGATGGGGGTTCAGAGTTAGCTAATATAGGCTCATAAATTTACTAGATTTACATCACGGAAAAGCTGGTGTTACTTGGAGTTGCCTAGCATGGGCCAGTGCGCCTACTGCTGCGCCTCCTTTCTGACGTTCTTATGAAATAAAGCGAGAGAGGAAGCGCTAAATAGAATGTATCTTTCTCGACCGTAAGAAAACATTTGACACTACCACACATATGTGCAACACCTGGGTATCTTTATTGATGAAACGTTATTGATGAAACAGTAGGATTCTTCAGTCAGATACAAAGGGAGCTGTAGTAATGAAATAAGGATGATGTAATCAGTCCATCAACCTTGGAGGAAAAGTATTTGAGGTGGTCAGTCCCTCAGCCTGGAGAAGCGTTCAGCTCCATGGTCTGGAACGATATCGTTCCACACACACACAAACACACACACACACACACACACACACACACACAGGCCTGGTCACAGACCGGGTCGCGGGGGCGTTGACCCCCGAAACCCTCTCCATTTATACTCCAGGTACACACATACACACAGCGAAGAGGTGAGGCCAGGAGCTGTCATTCGACCCATGCAACCACATATAGGCGAGTACACTCTCACTCAGCTAAGTATTCCACACTAGACAAAGATTGATTACTTCCATTAACCAGAAAGTATTTAAGGGGAGATTGAATTTGATAACTTCAGATAAGACATTTTAATATAGTGACGTACTGGAACATCAGTATGGTAAGTGCATCACTGGAACGACATCACTTTGTTAAGTAGTCTATTCAACGACATCCACAAGTGAGCTTCTGCAACAAAAATAATCTGCAATACCAACTACTACAACATCAATATGTTAAGGAGACTACAGAAACAACATCAGTGTAAACATTAAATACAGTTCACGTTTTCGAAGCTTATAATCCATTAAACGAAATATTTTCCAAACAAAAATGTTTTCAACAGTTCTAAAAAAATATATACACGAATATTTTATAATCTGTAACACGAAAGTTAAAGAGCTGTGGATGGAGGTTATTTTAAGGCTTTAAATTAACAGGTTTCATGTTTAATGTAAGTGGGCAGTGGAAGCTCTACCTAAAATAGTCTCTCCGTCAACAGTAAATTAGGATTACATCTATAGGAATTATTTATATTTATAAATAGCTAAATATGACTCTTGTCATTGGTTGATATTAATTTGTTTTAATAAAATGCCAACATTTCTTAGTTACTATTTATATATATTACACTTTGTCCTTTAAAATTCTAGCAGTGGAATGCAGTTGGCTCCTAAAATCCAAGTCCCAAAATGCCCCTCCAGATACCCCATCTTATATACCCATTCCAGGGAAAATGTTAATGGGCGGAATATTTATGCGAGAATATTAATTTTTAACACACTGGCCGTCTTCCACCAAGGAAGGTTTAACCCAGAGAAGCAGAAACACATTCCCCACTATACATTCACTCGCTGTCTTGCCAGAAGTATGTTGATATCACAGTTCAGATAACCCTCCGTTATGCAACATCCCCACTCCTCCAGAGTGCAGGCACTGCACTTCCCACCTCCAGGACCACAACATCCCCACTCCTCCAGAGTGCAGGTACTGTACTTCCCACCTCCAGGACCACAACATCCCCACTCCACCTTCAGAGTGAAGGCACTGTACTTCCCACCTCCAGAACCACAACATCCCCACTCCACCTTCAGAGTGAAGGTACTGTACTTCCCATCTCCAGAGCCACAACATCCCCACTCCTCCAGAGTGCAGGCACTGCACTTCCCACCTCCAGAACCACAACATCCCCACTCCTCCAGAGTGCAGGTACTGTACTTCCCACCTCCAGAGCCACAACATCCCCACTCCTCCAGAGTGCAGGCACTGCACTTCCCACCTCCAGAACCACAACATCCCCACTCCTCCAGAGTGCAGGTACTGTACTTCCCACCTCCAGAGCCACAACATCCCCACTCCACCTTCAGAGTGAAGGTACTGTACTTCCCACCTCCAGAGCCACAACATCCCCACTCCTCCAGAGTGCAGGCACTGCACTTCCCACCTCCAGAACCACAACATCCCCACTCCTCCAGAGTGCAGGCACTGCACTTCCCACCTCCAGGACCACAACATCCCCACTCCACCTTCAGAGTGCAGGTACTGCACATCCCACCTCCAGAGCCACAACATCCCCACTCCACCTTCAGAGTGAAGGCACTGTACTTCCCACCTCCAGAACCACAACATCCCCACTCCACCTTAAGAGTGAAGGTACTGTACTTCCCATCTCCAGAGCCACAACATCCCCACTCCTCCAGAGTGCAGGCACTGCACTTCCCACCTCCAGAACCACAACATCCCCACTCCTCCAGAGTGCAGGTACTGTACTTCCCACCTCCAGAGCCACAACATCCCCACTCCACCTTCAGAGTGAAGGTACTGTACTTCCCACCTCCAGAGCCACAACATCCCCACTCCTCCAGAGTGCAGGCACTGCACTTCCCACCTCCAGAACCACAACATCCCCACTCCTCCAGAGTGCTGGTACTGTACTTCCCACCTCCAGAGCCACAACATCCCCACTCCACCTTCAGAGTGAAGGTACTGTACTTCCCACCTCCAGAGCCACAACATCCCCACTCCTCCAGAGTGCAGGCACTGCACTTCCCACCTCCAGAACCACAACATCCCCACTCCTCCAGAGTGCAGGCACTGCACTTCCCACCTCCAGGACCACAACATCCCCACTCCACCTTCAGAGTGCAGGTACTGCACTTCCCACCTCCAGAGCCACAACATCCCCACTCCACCTTCAGAGTGCAGGCACTGCACTTCCCACCTCCAGAACCACAACATCCCCACTCCTCCAGAGTGCAGGTACTGTACTTCCCACCTCCAGAGCCACAACATCCCCACTCCACCTTCAGAGTGAAGGTACTGTACTTCCCACCTCCAGAGCCACAACATCCCCACTCCTCCAGAGTGCAGGCACTGCACTTCCACCTCCAGAACCACAACATCCCCACTCCTCCAGAGTGCAGGTACTGTACTTCCCACCTCCAGAGCCACAACATCCCCACTCCTCCAGAGTGCAGGCACTGTACTTCCCACCTCCAGAGCCACAACATCCCCACTCCTCCAGAGTGCAGGCACTGCACTTCCCACCTCCAGAACCACGACATCCCCACTCCACCTTCAGAGTGCAGGCACTGTACTTCCCACCTCCAGGACTCATTCATGTCTTGCTAACTGGTTTCCTTGAATCCCTTTATAAATGTTATTATTCTTACACTCCAACAGCACGCCACGCAATCAGAACCAATCGTTTCCATTCGCTCCTATCTAACGCGCTCATCTAGTTGCTAAATGTTCGAACCTTGTACACTAAAAACCTTCGCACTTTTCTCCAATCTTTCCTGGGACGACCCATACCTCTACATTAATACAGATTATTGTATAATTATCTGAATGTGTTTATTTTTACTTATACAATGTTGAAAGACTACAGTTCTTTGATGTATAGATAATCAGGAACATCAACATAATCATGGTCACCATATAAAAAAAAAATACATTCTTGTATTTGTGTCTGCTCTGAATTTTAAGCACATCATTATATTATTTTGTTATTAAAAGAGAAACATACAGAGAGACGAGATTTTCCCATTTCGCACAGTACATTTGAAAAACTCACTAGCGAAAATCGCCTTACCGAACGCAGGAGATTTCAACATTAGTTTTCTAACTTTTCTCCTAACTTCAAAAGCACTCAGAATAGTAACCAGTGAACACAGAGTAAACTTAGTAACGCTGACTGTACGGCTGCTCTCATCTTGCGATTGTTTGGAAATGTAAAGTAAGCTTTTTTGTTGCTGTGGTTTTGTTTTCATAAAATTCTGGAAGTCATATAGCAGAATCCAGAAGATGTTGAAGTTAGGAACCTCTCTCTCTCTCTCTGGAACACAGTCGTATCTCCGCTACACAGTTACAGAAGAGGACCATTCTGGAATCTGATTCTTCTTGGTTCAACTTCGGTTCCAGTATCACTCTACGTCCATCGTCTGGAATGAACTGGCCAAATGAGTTCTCTTCTCTGATAAGGGTTTTTCTATATTTAACTGATCTTGCGAAATCTTCACTAGACCGAACTAGATAAAACAGTTTTATCATTAGGTGGTGTGTTTTGTTTTGCTTTGGTTTTAAACAGAACTATGTCGAATCCTTTGTAAGTTTGACCCTTTTTACGAACAATATCACTCTCTTCTCTACTTGTTTCTCCCTAGAGTGTTTGATTACCTGGGTCATCAGCATCATCTGTCACATCTTGGTGTCTCCGTCGCTCTAATGATATGCTGTGCATGTCTATCCTAACAATGGGGTCTACTTGCTGTTACCTGACGGAACATATTTAATTATATGTCTGCTTAAAAACGGAGGCGACATTTTTCAAGCTGAAGAATATGGTATTACAACCTTCTTTAAGAATTCTACCATCAAAGAATATGCTTACATCATCTATATCTTTTGTGGGATTCTTTAAAAGTTTTCTCCTGTATTGTTTTGACGAGAAAAACCAACTGTGGCTAGTGCAGTAAGTACTGAACTTACAGTAATTCATGGTTTTGTTTATATTAATTTTCAAATTCTTATCATGTGATTTACTCAAAGGTTTTGTCACAATGTTTCCTTTGTGTCTGGATTCTTCTTCCTCATCCGTAATTGTTTCTTCAATTAAATGTTTTCCAGAGTTTACACAATTCTAACTATAACGACAGAGCATTCGAATGTCTTAGCCTGGCAGAACTAGCTAGTCCAGATTTGGAGGTCTAGATGTGTTATTATTATTATTATTATTATTATTATTATTATTATTATTATTTAACTAAGCGCTAAATTAGATGTATTGATGCTCGGCTGCAGGCTCGCTCACCCTAACCTTCCAAAATTAAGACAGAGACTAAGCTTGATATATTATTCATCATTGTGAACACCTCGTCACACTCGGGTGTCGCCTGGAAGCCCCAGGATTATCTTGTGTCTGTGTGGAATCTTGGCTGATTTTGCAATGTCACTGGTTGTAAGTGGAGCTTTCTTATCAGTTTAAACAAAGCGTTCTTTGATAACAGTGAAGAACAAAAAGCGTTGCAGAATAAGTGTTTATTATGGCAACATTTCGCTCGAGTAGAGCTTCATCTAACACAAAATATAAAAAAAACAGTATTCACTAAGCCCAAATTTGATGAGTGTTATAAGCATTTTGCTTTTGTAATAATCTCTAAGAGTGAAACAGAGTGGGACCTGCGTAGGCTCAAGGATCATGGGCCACACTAGGTCAGTTTAACAGCCGTCAGTTCTCGCAACGAGATACAGGGTCAGAAATCAGCGTTTCCCATTTGTTTGGTCAGCCACCTCGTTGTAAGCCAGTTTTTGAATTTTGCCTAATTGTGGTTAAACTGCATTATATAGGCCTATGTTAGGCAACCAAGTCTAACAAATACATGGGTGGTTTTGATAAGGACATGCCTTGTATGGGCCAGTAGGCCTGCTGCAGTGTTCCTCCATTCGTTTTTTCTAGCATAACATATTCTAATTTAAAGCAAATATAATAGTTCTAAATATAACAGCTTTGGTAGAGGTGACATTTAGTCACTTTTAATATCTAAATGGTATAGCATTTTTATTTTTTACATTACGTTGCTGCTGCTGATGGGCTCCTACATCGAATTTGAATATCTCATAGTCCTAAGACGCTATAGTTAAATAAAACACTCGTGAACGGCATCAATGGCTGATGTATCGTATGTAATGGATGAAACTTTTCTTGACTCAAACATGAAGCAAAAGTGATGCCTGAGAAACCTTCCTAATTGTAAGTCTCGTAGCTGAGTGGTGGACCCGCGACCAGTCTCGTAGCTGAGTGGTGGACCCGCGACCAGTCTCGTAGCTGAGTGGTGGACCCGCGACCAGTCTCGTAGCTGAGTGGTGGACCCGCGACCAGTCTCGTAGCTGAGTGGTGGACCCGCGACCAGTCTCGTAGCTGAGTGGTGGACCCGCGACCAGTCACGACAGTATAAACAGAGGCTGGACAGGAACCAGGATGCAGTAGACATTCTTCCTCCGACTCTCTCCTCTAAGACACTGGTCGAGAAAGGTGACAGACATAGTAGCTCTTTCAGAACACTTATGACTCTCTTCCTTCACAGACCATGTTTTTTCGATCTTCTGGGGACGACACATTACTGTCTGGCCAAGATCTTATACTTGCTAAGCTTTGCAAATTTACAATTTTTCACTGGGAGTAAATATAGCTGACAAAAATTGTCTACGTTATATAATTTCTGAAATATAAACAATCTTACATTTTCTCAACATTCTCAAATATAATTATTATCGATACTATTTAGCATATTTATGTTCAAACCTTTATTTTTTTTTAAAGAAGAACAATACATAAAATTTAGAGAGCTCCACTATATAATATACAAGGTCAGACACCACTCCCACGGGCCCTCCTAGGCTGGGGAACACTCCCACGAGCCCTCCTGGGGCGGGGAAGGTGCCACAGCCGGAGCTTGCTACTACCTTCAACTCCCAAGACTGCCGTTGGCAGACCAGAGGCCTAGCTTCTCCCTACGAGCCCCGTGAGGGAGGGGAATGTGGCTAGGCCTGGGGACAGTTGGTTCCAGAAGATGAGGAGGGACTTGTACCTCTTCCCATGGGAGACATAAGTCTCACGACATTCCTAAGACAGGGAGCCAAGACCGGGTCACCATCTGGAAAAGACACGGGCCGGGAGAGTACCGGCGAATCAAGAACAATAACAACAACAGTTCCACTCGACTCATATGAATAAGAAATTCATATTGCAATACTCACCAGTACACCTTTCTAGGTGTGTGTCAGTGGGCGTGTTGTGAGCTGGTATGAGCGTCTAGTGGGCTGGTACGGGCGTCTTGTGGGCTGGTATGGGCGTGTGGGAAGCATCACCCACGCAACTGTATCTTCCACACAATGCTGATCATTAAGTTAGGGGAAATTTTAGTATGGCAGAGGTTTGGCCTAGAACCCTGAGACAAGGCTCGCTAGATTCACAAAATATCCACAGGATTTGCGGGCGAGGCCCTGGACTCAAGCTTGCAATTTGCTAAGCATTATAATTACCACGATTAATTCCTGAATACACTATATTAGCTTTAGAGATCCCAAAGCAGGCTTTTAATGAGTTGAGATTTGTAATTCTAGGGCATAGTCTTTAATCCGTAAAGTAGGCCTTAATTTAATAAAGAAGAGTAGAATTCATAAAGTTTCTGGATCAATAAAGCTGGTCTTGAAACCATCCATTAAGTCTTGGATCCGTAAATGAGATTATAAATCTAGAACAGGTCTTTAACATATATCGTAGTCTTCAAAACAACGTATTTGAGACCTGAATTCGAAGGAAGACAGAGGGTAGGTCTTATAGAATCTGTTATAAATCTTGGAATCATAAAATAAGTCGTCTAATACAAAGAAAATAATTTTATTTGATTAAAGTCTTGAATCTTTGTTGTAGGCCTTGAATCCTTTCTGTAGTTCTTCAGTTCTTTGTGAAGGTCTTAACTCGGAGACTAGGTCTTGAAGTCGTAGAAACATTTCCCCGAATAGAATCTCGATTAATAATGCTGCCCATAAATGAGAGGAACAGGTTTGGAATTTATTTTACAACCCTGGACCTGAAGAACAGGCCCTCAACAGAGACAAAATTCTTAATCTTGCACAGATTCCAGCCGAGTCGTCAGGTGTTTTAGACTATTGCTCCTCGCTGGCTAATGTCTGTTTATTTAATCACTTCGCATTGATAGATATATTCTTGAGACTTTCAGCCCCTAAACTCTCTGACAACTTTATAACAGACTTCAGCTATTGATTTGCGGCTTTTGTTTCAGGGTGGATTCATCAGGATTACACGAGTTTAAAGAACCACAAAGTTTTTGTAAGTAATTATATCCAGGGACAGTGTCAACTTGTCGAGTGTCTCTGAGTACTAAATATGTATCGGTACTTTGTATTGAACTCGACTAACAACTGAGTCCTTTCCTTCAGGTCAGATCTACCAAGGTGAAATATATTTCACAGGCTGAAGAGAACCAGACAAGTCGTGCCTGTAGTTCTGTTGTATGAGTAGCTGTCATGTTGTCGAGGGCAGGTCCATTACCCTGTCACACACATCTCTCCCACACACATCTCTCCCACACACACCTTACACACTAATATTTCGTGAAGCCTCCTTCACACTTTGCGTTGACAAGGTTAACTGGCATTAGTGAAAAGCCGGATCACTGTAGTGGGTAAATTTGGCAAGTACATGACTTTGGTATCTTTTCTTTCAAAGTTTTTATTATTGTTATTTTTAATACGTCATAACTGGGAAGCTGTATCTTCATGTAATGAAATTGTTTAGAGGATGATTATTATTAGTTTTTCACTATATTTTCTTAGCTTACTGAGCAGTGCTGTCTTAACAAATACGTCGAAAGCTCAGAATTCTCTAAATACTGAAACACTAGACAAAATGCATCGACAGCAAACAAAAGAGAACGACAGGTGTGGAACACTAAACAGCTTCTGGGATACACACAACAGTGAGGCAACGGGAAGACAGCAATACAGAGTGAGGGGAGGCTGTGTGGGACGGTGTGAGGGAGGTACTCGCGCCAGGCACCGATCAGACGACGACTGAGGTAGGAGCTGCACACAGATTTTCGCCCCAGCCACTCAACGCACTGCCACGAGTCACCAGCAGCACTAAAAACAATAACGCTTCCCTTAAGAAACTCTGTTTTCTCTTAATATTTGATAAACTGTTGAGGAAGATCAGTGGACAAACGCAGCATTAGGATATTGCATCAGTGATTTCACTATACCACATCTCCCTCATTTCCTTGTGCTATACTCTCTTATCTGTACCATAACTTCCTTCACAATGACTTATGTACACACATCAGACTTTCAAGTAAACACAATGTGAGATCCCTCATTGATTAACTCGTTCTGTGTCACACTGGGACGTTCTCATCACCTACCTCCACCACCGCTAAAAGAGACGGCAGGCTTTGTCTCAGTTTTCACTCCAGGTCCTGATCCAAATCTGTGTTGTAGCAGATAAGCCAACCTTTCGTGGAGGTTGAGTGCACCTAAATCGGGAACAAAGATATGTCTTCAATCTGTGTTGGAAGTTTTCCTGGATACGAGCTGTTCAAGCTTGTGTTGGGATTTTCACGTCTGGGTAACCTTTAAAGCAATTCTTCACGGCTTTTGACATCTGCCAATGGTTTCTTGCAGAAATAAGAAAATTACCTGGTACTCATGAAGAATGTATTGTACCATGTCTACATCCACTACTGGCCCTTCAATCCCAAGACTACAAAACTCCACGTCTGTCTACCCTGCACTTACTGCTGACACCTCACTCCCAGAAACACAACGACTGAAGAGGTCGAAGGCTTCGTCAGCCGTTACCCACTAGTAAAACGAATTTAAGAACCTGTCATCGCTAGCCTAGTTAACGAAAAAGCTAACGACCATTTCTCCGGACTTGAAAAAAACTATCATATAATAACATCATGTACTCCAAGGAACTACACACAAGATTATGCAATTTTACAGTAAAATTCTCCCTACATCTCATCTAACCAAGTACTTGATTTTGTTAAAAGACACGTCAACAATAATGGCATCCCCTCAGACCTGCGTATACCAACCACCTTCAGAAGCCTCAAGAACGGATCCTCAACCCTTCAACCATGAACCCACCACAAGTTTCCATATCGCCACTTCACAGCCTTGTGAAATACCCTGCTGAGCTACAGCGCCTGTCACCACCATAACTGGTGTGCTGCCCTCATCCGTGCTGTCCTCGCCTGTGTTGTCCTTTCCTGTGTTGTCCTTTCCTGTGTTGTCCTCGCCTGTGTTGTCGTCGCCTGTGTTGTCGTCGCCTGTGTTGTCGTCGCCTGTGTTGTCGTCGCCTGTGTTGTCGTCGCCTGTGTTGTCCTCGCCTGTGATGTCCTAACCTGTGCTGTCCTAACCTGTGTTGTCCTCGCATGTGTTGTCCTCGCCTGTGCTGTCCTAACCTTTGTTGTCCTCGCCTGTGCTGTCCTAACCTGTGTTGTCCTCGCTTGTGCTGTCCAAACCTGTGTTGTCCTCGCCTGTATTGTCCTCGCCTGTGTTGTCCTCACCTGTGTTGTCCTCACCTGTGTTGTCCTCGCTTGTGTTGTCCTCGCCTGTGTTGTCCTCGTGTATTGCCCTCGGCGCACTGTTGCTGGGTTGAGCTCTGGCATTATTTTTACGACTTAAGACACTGCTCTCCAGTACTATTCTTCGTCTGTCCCCGCTTCCCCGCTCTCTTCTTTACTGAGACTATGACTGTCCCCGCTTCCCCGCTCTCTTCTTTACTGAGACAATGACTGTCCCCGCTTCCCCGCTCTCTTCTTTACTGAGACAATGACTGTCCCCGCTTCCCCGCTCTCTTCTTTACTGAGACAATGACTGTCCCCGCTTCCCCGCTCATTTCTTTACTGAGACAATGACTGTCCCCGCTTCCCCGCTCTCTTCTTTACTGAGACAATGACTGTCCCCGCTTCCCTGCTCATTTCTTTACTGAGACAATGACTGTCCCCGCTTCCCCGCTCTCTTCTTTACTGAGACAATGACTGTCCCCGCTTCCCCGCTCTTTTCTTTACTGAGACTATGACTGTCCCCGCTTCATATTGTTCCATACTATGAAACTGAACTCTTCTCCAGGCAGAGGGACTGATCACCTCAGAAACTGATACTACAAGGTTGATGGACTGATAACATCTTTACCCCGCCATTACTGCTGTCTTCATATTTATTCTCATCTGCATTCGACTGGCGAAACGTTCCAACAATAAAGACACCTAACTGTTTGAATTTGATAACTGAACACAATATCGACAAGTGCATAAGTAAGACACATGTGCAACACTTCATCTTTATTCCGAAACGTTTCGCCTACACAGGAGGCTTCTTCAGTCGAGTACAGAGTCAGCAGAAGCAGTAGAGATGTAAAGACAATGTAATCAGTCCATCATAGCACCATCATAATGGTACTTTACATCGGTATTATGACACAACAGTCATGATGGAGTGCATCTTTATCCCGTGTAACTGGCAACACTGACTGCCAGAGTAGAAGTGACCTTCTACCACTCTTTACGATGAATGACCCACGCGGATTTAGCGCTTCATATAATAAAGTCATCACATATAATAAAGACATATTTACGTACTCTGTGATGAATTATATAGAAGTTGTGAAGCTTGAATTATTGTACTGTCAGTTGTGTGGCGCATCTCGTCACTGTAGGTCACTGTAGGTCACTGTAGGTCACAACAACAGCAGTGCCAGGACGTGACAGTGACTTCAGTAAAAATAATGCCAGAATAAATTCCTTTCGATATAAGTAAAACAGAGATTATTCAGAGGTATTTTTACTCATTACACTGTCACACTGACACAGACTGATGACTGTCACACTGACTCAGACTGATGACTGTCACACTGACTCAGACTTAGGACTGTCACACTGACTCAGAGTGATGACTGTCACACTGACACAGACTGAGGACTGTCACACTGACTCAGACTGATGACTGTCACACTGACTCAGACTGATGACTGTCACACTGACTCAGACTTAGGACTGTCACACTGACTCAGAGTGATGACTGTCACACTGACTCAGACTGATGACTGTCACACTGACTCAGACTGATGACTGTCACACTGACTCAGACTGATGACTGTCACACTGACTCAGACTGATGACTGTCACACTGACACAGACTGAGGACTGTCACACTGACTCAGACTGATGACTGTCACACTGACTCAGACTGATGACTGTCACACTGACTCAGACTTAGGACTGTCACACTGACTCAGAGTGATGACTGTCACACTGACTCAGACTGATGACTGTCACACTGACTCAGACTGATGACTGTCACACTGACTCAGACTGATGACTGTCACACTGACTCAGACTTAGGACTGTCACACTGACTCAGAGTGATGACTGTCACACTGACTCAGACTGATGACTGTCACACTGACTCAGACTGATGACTGTCACACTGACTCAGACTGAGGACTGTCACACTGACTCAGACTGATGACTGTCACACTGACTCAGACTAAAGACTGTCACACTGACTCAGACTGATGACTGTCACACTGACTCAGACTGAGGACTGTCACACTGACTCAGACTGATGACTGTCACACTGACTCTGACTGATGACTGTCACACTGACTCAGACTGAGGACTGTCACACTGACTCAGACTGAGGACTGTCACACTGACTCAGACTGATGACTGTCACACTGACTCAGACTGAGGACTGTCACACTGACACAGACTGAGGACTGTCACACTGACTCAGACTAAAGACTGTCACACTGACTCAGACTGATGACTGTCACACTGACTCAGACTAAAGACTGTCACACTGACTCAGACTGATGACTGTCACACAGACTGAGGACTGTCACACTGACTCAGACTGATGACTGTCACACTGACTCAGACTGAGGACTGTCACACTGACACAGACTGAGGACTGTCACACTGACTCAGACTGATGACTGTCACACTGACTCAGACTGAGGACTGTCACACTGACACAGACTGAGGACTGTCACACTGACTCAGACTAAAGACTGTCACACTGACTCAGACTTAGGACTGTCACATTGACTCAGACTGATGACTGTCACACTGACTCAGACTAAAGACTGTCACACTGAATCAGACTGATGACTGTCACACTGACTCAGACTGATGACTGTCACACTGACTCAGACTGATGACTGTCACACTGACTCAGACTTAGGACTGTCACACTGACTCAGACTGAGGACTGTCACACTGACTCAGACTGATGACTGTCACACTGACTCAGACTTAGGACTGTCACACTGACTCAGACTGATGACTGTCACACTGACTCAGACTTAGGACTGTCACACTGACTCAGACTGAGGACTGTCACACTGACTCAGACTGATGACTGTCACACTGACTCAGACTGAGGACTGTCACACTGACTCAGATTGATGACTGTCACACTGACTCAGACTGAGGACTGTCACACTGACTCAGACTGAGGACTGTCACACTGACTCAGACTGAGGACTGTCACACTGACTCAGACTGAGGACTGTCACACTGACTCAGACTGAGGACTGTCACACTGACTCAGACTGAGGACTGTCACACTGACTCAGACTTAGGACTGTCACACTGACTCAGACTGATGACTGTCACACTGACTCAGACTGATGACTGTCACACTGACTCAGACTGATGACTGTCACACTGACTCAGACTTAGGACTGTCACACTGACTCAGACTGAAGACTGTCACACTGACTCAGACTGAAGACTGTTTGATCTCATGATATAAGGAATGGCAGAATAAAGTAGACATGCCTTAAGTCTTCATGGTGAAATATGTAATTAATTCCCCCTGATATATTTAATATATATAATTAGTTTTAAAAACTGCGATGAGGGGTTAAAATGAATAAATTCTATACATGATATATGTAATTCAATTTGGCTTTACATTGTTGGCTTCCCTGCGTATTATCCAGTGTTAATTTCTGAACGTTTCTTAAATACATATTTTTATGCTAAGTTATGTTAAATTAGATCAGGTTGCATAAACCTATAAAAATAAGTGTTAACCTACGAATCATATATCTTCGTACAACAACAATAATAATATTAACATGTTTTGCAAAAGGATGAGAAGATACACTGGTAAAATATATTATTGTATTTTGGGCACTTGAAAATTTTTGAGTGCTCACGTTTGACCATTTTTGTGATAATGCACGAAAATCAAACAAAAAAAAACGTAATTATGTATTTCTTATTACAGCACCTAGAAGATTATATAACTGAACATTAATTATGGTTAAACATTCATAGTAAATCAGGGAACGGATGGGGTTTGAACCCGTGGCGAGTGAATCCTGAAACTCAGTGATTTGTTTACGATCTTGTTATTACGATTACGTCTGCTCAGAGTATGTTTACAGCGCTGCTGACATAGCAACACTGCTTTATAAAGTGTTGCATGGTAAAGCACAGTAATTCACTGCTGATTGAGTGGTAAATACCTCTCTGAGAAATATTTATCACTACCTATATTGTTATCTCAGTCCCCTTCACCAGAATAAAGGCTTCAATCCTAAATAAGCTCATTTTGTCGATTTCTATTAAATACTCCAGTTGTCAATATCTTTCTCTTTATCGTCGTTTCATTAATAGCATCAATAATTTATTAGCCAAAAGGACAGATGTTGGAGCCCCAACGACAACTATGTGAGTGTCCCGAGGCTCCTTCAAACTTATTAAAATAAAACCCCGACTTAACCTCGTAAGATTAATACCCGTTTAACAAATGGTTTAATTTTTGAAACCTAAATATACAAATACAGTACGTTAACAGATTATAAATTTTATGATAAATCAATAAAAATTTCATTTTATACAGCTGTTTAAAAGCTACTTTGCAATCATTGAGCTTTTCCTGAAATCAAATTGAGCAAAAATAAGACTCTTGTCTGTGTGTAAGTGTACGGCAGTGGCCGCCTCGCCAACAATACCATTATCCACTTCAAGGTCGAGTGGGGCAGAGCAGAATTACATCGTCGGCAACAAACAGCCATTACTCTGAGTTAGTCACGAGAGTAAGAACCAGGCAAAAATCGCAGTTGGCAAACACACAAATGTATCAAGATGCAAAAACAAAAAAAAATCGAAAAAAAGGTACACGGAATCCAAAAATGTATATTATTAAAAATAAAATTAGCAATAACTTGCTATGCCAGGGATCAGTGTAGATTTATGGTGGTAAGATGGGTGGCCCTTGGTGGCCTTGGGTGCAGTTCTTAAGAAGGCTGATGTATCGAAGTCAGGTGGCCATGTAACCTCATCTCAATTTCATATAAATTTTCTCCAGTTACTTTGTTCTTTCCATTTTCTCAGTTGAGGAGGGTCCCGGTGAAGGAATCGAAATAGTCACAATTTCGTTTGTCGTCTGTTGTCAAAATATACAAACATACATATACACACATACATACATATCTCATTTCCTATCTCTTTTTTTTATTTTCGATACTATCTAAAATATTCAAAGTGGGAACTATTTACATGGACACAATTGCTTCCTCATGGCTTTAAACTATTTTGAAGTTTTCTAACAAATCTTTAACTGTGTTGTGATGCTCCTGGAGTAACATCTCAGCTTCGTCTCGCTCTGTGTTGTGATGCTCCTGGAGAAACATCTCAGCTTCGTCTCGCTCACTGACCCCGCTACCTGCACTCATTCTTCGCTGTGCACATAAAATACATGCAACAAAAACAGAAATATAAAAAAAAACAATAGGAAAAAATTACCATTTGAAACTCCATGGTATATATATATAAAGTAAAATATATGAGAAAAAAAAAACCCACACTAAACAAAAATAAGTAAGATTGGTAGACCGTATATTTCCATCTTTAGCTGAGGTCCTCTTCACCAGACAAGGACGGAACTCATGTGCTTTGTCCTCTCTTATTGTTAATGCATCCACGAACAAGTGATTTTAAGCAAATAACTGCACTGGCCGAGCCTTGAACCCTCGATCTTTTAGCATGCCACCCGGGTAGCCTGTTAAAAACTCGAGACGCCCTAATCCACTGGACCACAAATCTCACATACAACAGGCGTCTAGCAGCACACTAGCCGTCACTCCTGTTGCCGAGACATACGTGGTCGTGGCATGTCTAAGGACTAATTTCATTCTCCACTCGTTTGGAATTTCAGTTACACATATATTGGCTCAAATAACTTGGCTCCTACACATTCCAAGTGTTCCAAGAATATAGCCCTAGTGACCGTGCACAAATGTTGAAATTCTGAGTAAAATAAAAACTAATATGTAGTTGGAATAAGGAAAAAAATGAAAAAACTCTTGAAGTTCCTCTCCTGGAATAACAAAAAGACAAAAATATGTTTTTCTCTACCATTAAATATTAGTTTTCTATCGTTTTATCATCACAGGGAATTTATTATGACGTAAATGTAACAAAAAATTGGAGAAATTCATATAATTTGAGAATTTATACTGAATTATTGTTAAAAAATCTAAGATTATAAGAAAGTTAATACTGAGTAAATTCATTTTGTGAAATGCGTTATTAAATATTTTAAAATGTAGGCTAAATATTTATACCCACTTTTTTTTGCGGGGGGGGGGGAGTGGAGTAAAATGCCGAACGTTGACTAGAATGCATGGAATCTGGATCAATCATCAGTTAATATTGAATGTTGCAGCCGCTTGGCCAGTCGCAGCGAACATAAATAAAAATACGCCTTTTGAACTTTGGCCGATGGCAAAATAAGTTAGGTAATTTTTAGGATGAGTTGTATTGCATTCCGCAAGGTTAGGTTCCTCTTCTAACCATTTGCATTTCTCACTTTGAGAAATAAATTATCTCTGAACTCACACACAGAACCTGATCTCGTTAATAACTGAAAAGTTATTAACGAGTTATTAACGAGCAGTAGGCTTACTGCCTGTCCCTGATAAACCAAACCTTCACTCTTAACTACCCACATGATAAACCAAACCTTCACTCTTAAAACTACCCACATGATAAACCAAACCTTCACTTTTAACTACCCACAGAGTTGACTTCAGTAACTCTGCATCTCACTTGGCTACACAAATGGACAACTTTATAGCTAAACCAGACCTTTCCAATTTCCTTCTTACTCGGTTGCTTTTAGATGCTGGACTCGGGGGTAATGTTTTGTGTTCTAACTCTAACAACAACATTGACCGGGAGTTTAACGACTCACTCGCCAAGAGTTCAACCCTCACCCGTTCCGTGGCTTGTTTACAATCGTGTTATTAGGATTTCTAACTCTTATTTACCACTCTAATTTAATTAATAATTCTCTCACCGGCATATGCACAGAGAGGTATTTATATATATACCTCAGAGATCATACGCTAAGATTTTACTTTAATACCTATTATACGGCCGGGGGGTAGGAATATCCCTGACTGGTGATATATATGCGATATATCTGCGATATACAGCCTAACGATCCTCCAGTTGTCAAAAGGTTTAAACACAAATAAACCAAACTAAATTAATTAACGTTCCTCTGATACAGTTTTTCAATAATCTTGTTTACTGATGATCCAGACTGAAATATATACATATATTTTGTTAAATACTAAAGCGATTAATAATTAATTATATAAATGCCTGGTTTTCTTTTTGACGTAAATATGCAAACTAATATGGAAGTATTTTCGCTCGTTAATATGTTACGGTATTAATTAAGTGGCCACGTATAAATAAATCTTGGTCAGGATATTCTGAATAATATTTCAACGTATCCGCTTTGCAACGTTATCGTTTTTCATATTATTTCGTTATTTAATTTATATTTTAGCATCGTATAATAATAATATTATTATTATTATTAAATGTAAGTATTATACAGACACGTGGAAACTTTTATTAAGATATAACAGCTTGATCATCAAGCTTGGACATTAAACCTGGACAACCAGCATGGACACTGATCTTTGACACCAAGTTTTGACACCGGGTTAGGGCACCTATCATGGATACCAAGTACAAGAACATGTCAATTGTTCTTTGAACAATTGGCATGTTCTTGTGGCCATTCCTAGCATCCTGTAATGACTGATGCTTCCATAACTCTCAGTAGCGGAGCTTAAACGTTCATAAAAGTGCCAAAAACTCGACGACTGTGGAGAGTGAAATTCAAATCTGTAGATGCAGATCTGATTCCCTGAATTGGAGATACGTATCAGCCAGTACTCATCTAGTAGTAGTTGCAGGGGTCGAGTCACAGCTCCTGGGCCCCGCAGTGTTGATGCTCATGTGTAGTCCCACACAATCCGCTTGTCATCTGTCCAGACACACCTGTATTTAGTGAGAATAAATGCAGAAATCAAGGAGCAACACCAATATGAATTGTGTATCAAGGTCTGTGTCAAGAGAGAAACTAAGGAGAGCCACCAGATAACTCCTTCATGAACAGTTCTCACTGCCAGAAAGAACATCTCTCCTTTCGTGCGACACACTCAAGCCATGTTATTCTTTCCCAGAGTGAATGGTTGGTAAGGAAACTTGGTCTGGCTGAGGACACTATCAGAGTATTCCAGTCCATGGCTTCATTAATGAAATTTGGGTCATGAACCTCAACGTTGCCACTGGAGCGTTCATAAAGAACCGCTGCTTCATGTTCACTCGACGCCACACACATATATAGCATGACGTATTATATATGACACCTTGGCGGATACCTATGACTCCTAGCCTGACTGGAAGTGTAGTTTGGTTCTATTGCCAATTTTCTAAAATATAATTGATTACATTTTTTAAAATATACTTCAGAAGACTGTCATATTCATTTAGTTCTTGCTTATCATACTAGGGTATACATCTTAGGAAATATATTGAGTGGGCAAACTCCAGCACTTGCGAAAGTACAGACATTCATACCGACAGATCATATAGAATAGAATAGAATAGAAAATACAGGCGTTATGTGTCTAGATTGCCTATTCTCAATTCTGCCCTTTTCATATCACCTGGTTTGTCTTCAAGAATTGACGATGTTGTCACTGACTATCTGTTACGCCCTTTGGTCATTTTAAGAAAGAGACGATATATTTATACGTGCTATTCTGGCTTTTTCACTTTATATTATATTAAGGAGTATCTCCATTAATAGCTAAAATGAGTTTAATCACCTTGATAATGTTATCTGGCCATAAATTTATTTAGCTTTGTAAGTAAGTAGGATGTTTCAGTATTGTAAAGTACTGGTGCAACGAGGTGAAGCACCAGGGGACAAATCGAGTTACTCAACCCCCGCTCAGACTATGCTGAGGTCTGGTGTTAAAACCTTACCTAGAGTAGTATATACGTTCCACTTGTCAAGGAAGGTCTGGTGTTAAAACCTTACCTAGAGTAGTATATACGTTCCACTTGTCAAGGAAGGTCTGGTGTTAAAACCTTACCTAGAGTAGTATATACCTTCCACTTGTCAAGGAAGGTCTGGTGTTAAAACCTTACCTAGAGTAGTATATACCTTCCACTTGTCAAGGAAGGTCTCAGTTAAAACCCTTCACCTAGACAGTATATACGTTCACTTGTCAAGGAAGGTCTGGCGTTAAAACCTTACCTAGAGTAGTATATACGTTCCACTTGTCAAGGAAGGTCTGGTGTTAAAACCTTACCTAGAGTAGTATATACCTTCCACTTGTCAAGGAAGGTCTGGTGTTAAAACCTTACCTAGAGTAGTATATACCTTCCACTTGTCAAGGAAGGTCTGGCGTTAAAACCTTACCTAGAGTAGTATATACGTTCCACTTGTCAAGGAAGGTCTGGTGTTAAAACCTTACCTAGAGTAGTATATACCTTCCACTTGTCAAGGAAGGTCTGGTGGAGAGTTTGACTTTAAGTCACACTACACTTCCCCAGAAGTTACCAGGAATTTTGGAAGCCCTTAACTAGGGTATATCTCGGTCTGAGAAGGAGGTGGAGGAACTCTTGAGGAAAATAGGAATAAGTGAACGAGTCTAAGTGTTACGCCGTTTATAGACTCTGATCTAGAAAGGGATTATTGTAGAATGATCCCCGAGGAAGAACTGTTATATGCATCAGTGTGGCTTTTAAGTTTGTAAAATGCCTGTGTATTTACTCATTGTGATTGAGTCTAGAAACTCTGTCTAGAGCTGCTTGTAAATATTTAACGTATTACAGTGATGTTATAATAAGGTTAATGATACATGTCTTTACTCGTAGTGATTACGATATGAGAAGCTATGTTTTAAGATTTAATTATTTAATTCATAATAGAAACCTTATGTGATTATTAATACAGTTAATAAACCAAACTAGAAAGATTCCTTTTCCTAAATAAGTGAAGCCTGTGTATGATGACCCCTAGACGAGATAATCATGTTCTTTTTATGAGTTTGTTAAGTGAAGCACTGTAGTGAAGTGGGCCACAGGACCTGTTCGTAACACTGTAGTGAAGTGGGCCACAGGACCTGTTCGTAACACTGTAGTGAAGTGGGCCACAGGACCTGTTCGTAACACTGTAGTGAAGTGGGCCACAGGACCTGTTCGTAACACTGTAGTGAAGTGGGCCACAGGACCTGTTCGTAACACTGTAGTAAAGTAGGCCACAGGACCTGTTCGTAACACTGTAGTGAAGTGGGCCACATAACCTGTTCGTAACACTGTAGTAAAGTGGGCCACAGAACCTGTTCGTAACACTGTAGTGAAGTGGGCCACATAACCTGTTCGTAACACTGTAGTGAAGTGGGCCACAGAACCTGTTCGTAACACTGTAGTGAAGTGGGCCACAGAACCTGTTCGTAACACTGTAGTGAAGTGGGCCACATAACCTGTTCGTAACACTGTAGTGAAGTGGGCCACAGAACCTGTTCGTAACACTGTAGTGAAGTGGGCCACATAACCTGTTCGTAACACTGTAGTAAAGTAGGCCACAGGACCTGTTCGTAACACTGTAGTAAAGTGGGCCACAGAACCTGTTCGTAACACTGTAGTGAAGTGGGCCACAGAACCTGTTCGTAACACTGTAGTAAAGTGGGCCACAGGACCTGTTCGTAACACTGTAGTGAAGTGGGCCACAGGACCTGTTCGTAACACTGTAGTAAAGTGGGCCACAGGACCTGTTCGTAACACTGTAGTGAAGTGGGCCACAGAACCTGTTCGTAACACTGTAGTGAAGTGGGCCACAGAACCTGTTCGTAACACTGTAGTGAAGTGGGCCACAGAACCTGTTCGTAACACTGTCCAAAGTCTGCCGGAGAAAGAAGAGACACCTGACTACCTCCTGTATAAAGACCATCTTGCATGATGGATGTCTAAGTTAAACATAACTTTTTTTTGTTTAACTTTTGTACCGTCATATGGATGATGGCGCCGCAAAGTGTCGATGTACCTATGGGTCAACCATGAAATATTTTTCAAACAAACTAAAAATTACTTGATAAAGGCGTTCTTCTTTCTTAACATTAGTATTATAACTTGCTGCTGGGAGACACTCGACAGCATCCTGACTTTCACGTTTCCGGGAATTAGTTCATTTACAGTTAACAGCTGTTCATTAATGGTGGATGACGTCCATTAGATCGAATTTAAAAGTTGTTTTTTCTTGGTGGTTGGTGTTATGTGTGAGGTGAAGGGAGTTTGTGCCTTTGGGCACCCTTCAGTAAGGTTCATTACTCCTTTTCAGGGGAAACTCGAGGGCATGATGAACAAACTAGCGATAAAAGTGACCAACAGATGGCACTAAAATGCGGTTTACGAGCAATTTCCACAACTTAATCGCGGTATCTTGCTTCGCTTGAAATTTGTGTAAATGAAAGCCTATTCAGAGATCGTTCCCGAGAGACATAACTTGTATTCATTTTTTTAGCCCCTGTAGATAGGTAATAGGTTCGCCGGTATAATCGCCCGGCTTGGGACTTTTCCAAGAGGTGGCCTAGCCTTGGCTCCCTGTCGAGGCAGTGTCTCAGACCAATGTCTGCCATGGGAGTAGGTACAAGTACCTCCTCGTCTTCTGGAACCAGCTGTCCGCAGGCCTAGCCCCATTCCCCGCCCCCACAGGGCTGCCACACACCCTCGAAGGGTGTGGCAGCTGCACAACAGCAGACGATGTCAGGAAGTGCAAAGGCAGCAAGCACTACAGGATCCTTTTTGAGCCACACCCCAGCTTTGGGCCGAGGCCCGAGCGCTGGGGAGGCTCAAGAATGCCTCTTGCTGTGAGTGTTGGTGTTGCTGCTGCTGCTTCACTTGCCCGTTGCACTCCTGTTATCCCCAGGAACAAATAATATTAACAAAGGTTAATATTATAATTAACAAAGGTTAATATTATAATTAACAAAGGTTAATATTATAATTAACAAAGGTTAATATTATAATTAACAAAGGTTAATATTACCCGAATTAAGATTACTTAAGCAATATTTGCTTTTATAATTAAAATATTATATATTCTATTTAAGACACAGCATACAACGTATATTTAGACTTGCCATATAAGTATGAACGCTAAAGCCCAGAGATTCACTACTTATCCTGTTTCCTGACGAATCTTCCCTAACCTAAGATTCACTATGAGACCAACAGTGAACTGAGAGGACGTGATACTGCTGCTCTATTGTTCATTGCAGCATTTTGCATGAGAAACAGTATTAATGGCCACCATATCTCCGCCACCTAACTTTGCCAGTAACCTCTACTGTGTCGAGGCTTCTCTTTGTGCAGACTCATCACTCTGTCTTGTCTTGCAAGTTGAAGATTCAGAAGGAGAATCAACATTTTCCTTTTTAATGATAGACACGTGACTTGTGCCACTGTGCTTTGCGTTCTGATAATGTGTTTCGTGTGCAATTTCCCTCATCCAATCTATCGTTAATAATGGGTAGTGGGAAATCATTGAGTTCATTGAATTTTATCAGTTCAGTTTCTCTGGCAAGCAGTGACAGCGTGATTCATCATCTGGGCGGCGCTGTGTTTACTCTCAACACTGCACACATCTGGACGCTGTGACACGACACATCTGACGCTGTGTTTCTCAACACTGCACACATCTGGACGCTGTGTTTCCTCTCAACACTGCACACATCTGGACGCTGTGTTTCCTCTCAACACTGCACACATCTGGACGCTGTGTTTCCTCTCAACACTGCACACATCTGGACGCTGTGTTTACTCTCAACACTGCACACATCTGGACGCTGTGTTTCCTCTCAACACTGTACACATCTGGACGCTGTGTTTCCTCTCAACACTGTACACATCTGGACGCTGTGTTTCCTCTCAACACTGCACACATCTGGACGCTGTGTTTACTCTCAACACTGCACACATCTGGACGCTGTGTTTACTCTCAACACTGCACACATCTGGACGCTGTGTTTCCTTGTGAATGAATAACATGATTAATCATAACTACTGTATTATAAAGGAAGCTCAAGAAGTAGCTGGTTTTGTTTATTAGAAACTTTAATCTTCAAAATATAAGATCAGACACCAAATTTGTAAAGATTTCTTAACATTTGACAAAGATCTGGCAAATCAAAGGCTTTTTGTTAATGACTGACTGAAGATGGCTGTCAATGGCGTCACAGGTCGATTACTGGATGGCTCCATACCGAAAATGGTGGAGGCGGCTTCCCTCTTTGACCACACCAATTATGGTGCTTTTTGACGAGGTGCACTATTATGACCCTTATTTACTCTTCTATTAAGATAAAATCAGGAGAAAAGGAGAGAGAGAGAGAGAGAGAGAGGAAAGTTGTTAGTGATACGAATGGCATGAGGCAGATTTTATAAGATATTTAGAAAAGAAGCAAAAATGGCAGATCAAAAATTGAAGCAACTGAGAAGATGGAAATAGGAAGAAACAGAACTCAAGGAGATGGAAGTTGATAATACAGTAAGTTAGTCGGAGGCAGAGGATGAGGAGCAATGGAGACCATGTCTTTCAGGACTCCAGGAATGTATCAATGCGCGTTTAATTATTGCATGGTAGATGGATGACTACAGAAAACTATTGCATATACGATTTGTGACAAGGAAAGAATATTAAACTGAGTGTTGATGAGAAAGTCATCCCTCTTGGGGGTCACAATGTAAACATAAATGTGGATTGATTACAAGAGCCGAGGTCCTAGAAGGTGAAGAAGTGAAGAGGTAAGAAGGAAGGGAAGAAACCATTTACACAGGAAAGGAAATCCTATCTGACCACGTCACCAAAACTCCTTCCATAAGTAACACATCACTAGCAGCTCTGTCTTTATCCTTACTCACCAGCCGCTTCTTCATCCCTCACCACCTTTAACAGATGTACTATAAAATAGCCGTGTGGAAACGTCTGGCTGGTAATACCTTGATTATGATGGCTCATTCTTACCTCCCGTTGTCGCTTCATCAACGGTTATGAAACGTCTCTTAAAGCTGAACTCATGAATACAACTGAGTGCGGAGACCGGAGGGTGCGTTGAGGAGATCGGGGTGTGTGTTGGGGAGACAGGGGTGTGTGTTGGGGAGACAGGGGTGTGTGTTGGGGAGACAGGGGTGTGTGTTGGGGAGACAGGGGTGTGTGTTGGGGAGACAGGGGTGTGTGTTGGGGAGACAGGGGTGTGTGTTGGGGAAACAGGGGTGTGTGGGAGAACAGGGTGTGTGGGAGAGATCAGGGTGTGTCGGAAATTCTAAAGTTTATCTCATGCTGTCTCCAGAGTGTGTTAGAGACCAGAGAGTATCTCAGGAAGCTTAGAGTGTGTTGGAGAGACCATTCTGTCAGACCAGAAGGTTTAAAGTACCGCAGTGTGATGAATAAGACACCTGGGCAACACCTGTGTTATTAGTGGTGAGAAGTTTGGTCTGCGCAACAGACTTTGTCAGTCGAATACAGAGTTGACTTTAATAATGGAAACAGTGAAAGCAGACAGGTAATTTTAAGTTGTTCACTTAGTTTGTCTTTATCAAGACTACATGATGAAACACCTTCAAGAACTGAACACTTACTGTCCTGGCGAAACGTCTCGCCACAAACCACACCACGGGTGGGGTTCGAACCCCACCCGTGGTATGGTTTGTTTGCAATCGTGTCATTACGATTTTGTGAGTCTCGTCACAAGAAATACTCTTGTATTGCACATAGGTTTTAGTCATAAATATTTTTATTTATAATTAATACCGTTTGATGTCTCGCCCCTCTTAATATGTAACTCATTATTAAACCAATGATTTTCTTAAAATTTACTTGACATCTGACCTGTTCTATTATTTCTTTACTATTCCTTGATAATGTGAGACATCACGAAAGCGCTTGGAGTTTCACTATTTTTCACTGTGGTTATTTTGTACAAATTATATATATATATAGTTTAGCGCTTCTTTTGATTATAATAAATAAAATATATATATATATATATATATATATATATATATATATATATATATATATATATATATATATGAGAGAGAGAGTTTAGAGAAGCATGCTGAGAGTGCCACACTTAATGACGTCATTGGCTCTCAGCTACACAAGACACAGTGTCAACAAAACTTCAACTCGAGGTTAATTGTGTTATATGGTGCGTTATTTTTCTGTTCATTTTTTTGTAGTCATTGTTAGTCACAGAGAGAATACTGTCGTCGGCATTTATGTTAGCATATGAGCCACTATGTATAAAATTACTCAAAATTTGATAGGGTTCGAATGAAATTTGGCTAGAAGGCTGTGATGGTAGCAAGGTGATTTTTTTACATAAAATGTATTTTGCTTTTATAATAACAAGAGTTGTTATGGCAACCATTTTATGTAGTCTTTACCTGGCTATGGCAATCGCTTTATTATTTTTACTATCCTCGAAGGGGTACCTTTAAATATTTGTCTGATTTTTTCTTTTTCTCCCAATTTTCTATATCTTGTGAAGGCTTCGTCTTATCTCATCTGTAACAACTCAAGGCTTCAAGTAACTACTGACATATGCACCTAGTTCCTCTGGGCACATGGTGTTAGTGAGGATTGTTTGATCCACTGGTTCACAGCGTCGTGAATTTTGACTTACTTTTCACGAGGCTGGCTAAAACAACACGGTTCGATCCTCCTGCTGGCCGCGCCTGCAAAGGCGCTCCCTGTGATCTTCAATCCTTGGACCTCCTCCTCTTTTCTGCAACATTGCAAGCTCCTGATGCTGTGTTGATTGCAACACTAAAGGCCTAGAGCTATCATTCAACTCCCCCCGTGGTTGTTTTGTATCTTGTATCGCTTGTTCGCGATTTTTGCATATGGAGAGCGAAACGTTGCCACAATAAAATATCACATTAGTTGCACTTGTGTGCTTTTACCTAACATATGGTGGGTAATTCTACCAACATTAATACAATAAATGATCAAGTTATCCGCTTGTGAGAAACGTTGTAATAATAAAGATTTATGTCGTTTTGTGCGTGTCTTAGTTATGTCATCATGACTTAAATATACAATACACTGCTGCATTTTTTATTTATGTTAAAGCCCGAGTATGCATACTAAGTGGCCAAGTCTTGCAGCGGGTCACAGAAATAAACATGATGCCTAATGGAAACCAATGTCAGCTTCTCCAATTACGAGAAAATTAAGAAATGACATTTTTAAAAATAAAGCAAATTGTATTAAAACCAAAAGAATAATGTACGAGTCTTGCTTACGAGGATCACAATACTCTTACTATCACTGTTATTTACTTAGCTTCGAGACACTAGCAAATACTAATACTCTTCAGAGCACTTACACTATTTTTTTTAATTTACTGTTGTACAATAACAGTTCACTGCTCTCAGTACTTTGTTTAAACACCTAAATTATCCATAGTGTCAAGAACGACACTGTGCTCAGCAGAGCTCAGGTAAGAGTATGATCTACATCTTCAGAAATACTGGAGGATAGAGTTCCATCTATTTTCCCTACATGAGCGGAAGATTTAGTTAACTTTGCTAATTACCCTCGTCCTAATTACCCTCGTCCTTTATGAACAACTGAGGGGTAATATGTACAAGAGTTAATTAATAAGAATAAAGAAACCTAGGCTCTTTTCACAATCTCTCAAAGTATTAAAAAAATATCAATAGACCCTTATAAAATTAGATAGGCTGGGATGCGTACGTCGGAATGCGTGCTGAGAGCACTAAGAACCTGAGTGACGAGACGTACTGGATGTTTGCGAGATGATTTACGCAACTTCCGTAACCTTGAACGAGCTAGAAGGAAAATTCTATTTCGCAGGAATTGGTACATTACCAATACAAGTGAGCCTTGCGGTTCACCCTGTGCAGACTCCTAGGCCAGTCATATCCGGTGGTGCATAAACAATATTAGGTCTCTTATGTGAGAAATGTGGCATAACAGTCGACCCAGCGCTCAGTGCACACGCTTATGCAATACTTGGATAAACCCGTGTGTTTATGAGAGGCACGGCAGCCTCCCTCTGATCCGCAACACACCACACCACTACGGAAAAATCTTTCGTTCGTTCGTTCGCTTCTCTTTCTTTCTCTCTACCTATCTTTCCTTTCTCTCTCTCTCCCTCCCTCACTCTTCTTCTCCCTCCCTCTCCTCTCTCTCTCTCTCTCTCCCCCCCTCTCCCTCTTTGGGATGACTAATGTGGACAGAAGTATGTTTAAGCAAGATGGTCGTCATTCAAAAAATGTTGGCAGTGCAAGACTGTGTCGAATTTTGCAGTATGTACTGCAGGCAGTGGAGAGGACTCGGGCGAGGGAAGGATGTGGGAGGCGGACCCAGGGAAGGATGTGGGAGCGGCCCAGGAAGGATGTGGAGGCGGACCAGGAAGGATGTGAGAGGCGGCCCAGGGAAGGATGTGGAGGCGGGCCCAGGGAAGGATGTGGAGGCGGGCCCAGGGAAGGATGTGAGAGGCGGCCCAGGGAAGGATGTGGAGGCGGCCCAGGGAAGGATGTGGGAGGCGGGCCCAGGGAAGGATGTGGAGGCGGCCCAGGGAAGGATGTGAGGCGGCCCAGGAAGGATGTGAGGCGGGCCCAGGGAAGGATGTGGGAGGCGGGCCCAGGGAAGGATGTGAGAGGCGGACCCAGGGAAGGATGTGAGAGGCGGGCCCAGGGAAGGATGTGGGAGGCGGGCCCAGGGAAGGATGTGGAGGCGGCCCAGGGAAGGATGTGAGAGGCGGCCCAGGGAAGGATGTGGAGGCGGCCCAGGGAAGGATGTGAGAGGCGGCCCAGGGAAGGATGTGAGAGGCGGGCCCAGGGAAGGATGTGGGAGGCGGCCCAGGGAAGGATGTGAGAGCGGCCCAGGGAAGGATGTGGAGGCGGGCCCAGGGAAGGATGTGAGAGGCGGGCCCAGGGAAGGATGTGAGAGGCGGGCCCAGGGAAGGATGTGGGAGGCGGGCCCAGGGAAGGATGTGGGAGGCGTGCCCAGGGAAGGATGTGGGAGGCGGGCCCAGGGAAGGATGTGAGAGGCGGACCCAGGGAAGGATGTGAGAGGCGGACCCAGGGAAGGATGTGAGAGGCGGGCCCAGGGAAGGATGTGAGAGGCGGGCCCTGGAAGGATGTGAGAGGCGGGCCCAGGGAAGGATGTGAGAGGCGGACCCAGGGAAGGATGTGAGAGGGGGGACTCGAGGAATTTCAACTAATTAACCCAACTGGGAGAAAGCCCACCTGGGTGAATTAAAATTTCTGTACACAAATGCTCGTAGTATTTTCCAAAAAAAAACTAGATAAATTATCCGCTTAAGCCCGAACAGAAAATCTTGGTGTGATGCCCAATAGCAAAAATTTCCCTGACTAGGCACAATATTTTAAATCAAGCTGGCACTCGTAAGAAAGGTGGTGGGCTGACTGTATGTTGACGAACTGCTTGCAACATAAATTTTAACAGCCTGATGGATTGAAATTTAACTCTGTGTCTGAAGATACTTAAGCCACTGGAGACAAGAAAATTATATGTGGTGGAGTACAACGTCCTCCCCAGACACTCAAGAGGACGATGTTTGGTCACAAGATGAAATTAAGGCAATTTGTGTGAAAAAGGAGGCAATATTAGTTGATGATGTTTACATGCCTATCAGGGAACCTGGAGGTCACTTGACTCGTCATTGACTATAACTTGGACTCTGGCTATTACCTCGGCTACTAGGGTAACAATATCGTAGATCTTATTTTGACCACAGACTGTCACCTTATATAAACTTACAAAGTAAGGAAGAGACTAGGGAACAGCGATCAAACAACACTATGATGGTTCTCATTTAGAGAGTTGAATTACTAAACACATTATAGAAGAAATGTGGACTATATTTAAAAGAAAAATTCCATATATTCCATTTCCGAACAGACTTACAGAAAGAGACAGATAAAGGGGAAAAAATGGCAGTAGAAGAATAGCATATGTGAGCGAGTAAGAGGAAACATAACGTTCCTCGCTGCCTTGGGTAGATAGTGAATGAGAAATTGTTCAGCGACAGTTTTAACTGACCGTGAGAAATTAATGCCTCCCTTGGAACCAAGTATTGGCACCTATAACCATCGAGACCAAACATTTTATACTGACGCAGCCACTAACATTCTAGTGTAACTGCAGTGTTGCAACTTTGTTATATGACCTTAATGCTCTGCATAAATCAATCTACCAGCGCCTAGCAAGCAGTGAGAGTCCAAGACTGGATTACCATGACAACAATAAAGCTGCCATAAGCATCTACCAGCTTATGTAACACTGGCAGATGGAAGAGGGAAAAATATAATTAGCCAGGGGATAATGAGAGACATGAAGAGCAAAGATACTGAACAAGGTTAAAAAGCTTTCCTTGTACAACTCCTTAAAGGTTTAGTGACTACTGAGGGAGAAGGGTGGACTTAATATTAAGCCCTAGTGAAGGTTAAGTTAGGTAAGGTTTGTCAGGAAACAGGACAAGTGTTTCCTGAAGCGAATTTTAGATATACAATGACTCGCCGCTGGAGTTTTTGGTCATCTGACCGAGACCTTCCACTGGCTTATCCGTCCACCCCTTTATAAATTATGGTTATAATTATAACCATTAGATGGTAACACTAAGGGAGTGGAACGAGAAGAAACTCTGGGAACAAGTTACTAGCATACTTTGTGTTATTATGTAGTGAAGCAGACAGCAAACGTCTGGACTAGACTAGCAAACAGGAAAAGAAACCACGGTACGGGTGGGGATCGAAGTCGCGGCGAGAGAGTCGTAAAACTCCAGACCGACGCGTCGGTATGAGGAAAAGAAAATGTTTGAGAAAAGAAGAGTCCATCGCGGAAACACAGTAGAACTAAATGAAAAAACAACAAGACAAGATTGAAATCCTCAAACCACTGTACGGGTGGGATTTGAACCCCACCCGTTCACTGGTTTCTTTACAATCGTATTATTATGGTTTCTTGAGTCATGAAATCCTCATTAGGGAAGGAACAGAAACCACTGATAGATTATCATAATAATAATAACAATAATAATAATACAAAACATTAAAAACAAGATTATTACCCCACAAAACTAACAATATAGCAGGCAGGGCCGTGAACCGTGGTTCGACCCCCGCAACTATAAACGGGGGAGTAAAATATGTGCTTACATACACACAAATTGACTCTCACATGTACACATACTCAAATGCACATACACATACACACATACTAACTCATACAAACGTATTAACACGTACATACACATACATGCTAACACGTACATACACATACATGCTAACACGTACATACACATACACACATACTAACATGTACACACATAAGCATATTCCTACTTGCACACATGCTAACATGTACACACAGAAGCATATCCATACTTACACACACACACACACACACACACACACACACACACCTGCAACCACAATTAGGTGAGTACACACACACACACAGAGTCGCAGAGTTGTCAGGAAGTGGAATAGTCTGGGAAGTGATGTAGTGGAAGCAGGATCCATACATAGTTTTAAGAAAAGGCATGATAAAGCTCATGGAGCAGGAAGAGTGACCTAGTAGCGACCAGTGAAAAGGCGGGGCCAGGAGCTGTGACTCGACCCCCTGCAACCACAACCAGATGAGTACACACACACATACGCACACACCAAGAGCAATGACTCGACCTCTGCAATCACAAATAGGTGAATACACTCTGGTGAACATTGACACCCTTGCACCGTGTTCATGTACCACCTGCAGATATCATTGAACAAGAGGGGAGACTGCAGGAATGATGATAATGGTGCGTGTTAACGAGAATATGATGACACCTTAAGTCATGTGTCGACAGCCAGGTGCTGAAGCCTTACTCACCCACCATAACACATAAATTGTGCTAAGGAAATAATACATAAATTGCAGCTTTGGATGTGTGTGTGAGAATGATAGCGGTGGATTGGAGGGATAGAAGAAGGAAGGTAAATAGGAGGTAGTGCGAAGTAAGGGGAGGTGAATAAATAATAGGGTAGTGTGATATTACCCTATTATATATAGTTACACAGTGGGAACAAAAGCTTGCTGCTCATAACGCAAGATGGTGCTCATACAAGGTGCTGAAATCTGGCAGTCTGAGTTGGGAGACTTCAGTAAGGCACTGGAGATATCACCCAGTATTCCAGTAAATGTTTATCAGCTATGGTAGCTTCAAAGGTTTCGTTCCAGCATAACTGGATTTACTAACACAAGGAAATGCCATCTCTCAGGATAGTATATCTCATACCCATACATGGTGGTGGTGGTCGTGATGGTGGTGGTGGTGGTGGTCGTGATGGTGGTGGTGGTTGTAGTGGTGGTCGTGATAGTGTTGGTGTTGGTGGTGGTCGTGATGGTGGTGGTGGTTGTAGTGGTGGTCGTGATAGTGTTGGTGTTGGTGGTGGTCGTGATGGGCGCTGTCGTTGTGGTAGTTGTGATGATCGTTGAGGTGGTCATGGGCGGGGGGGGTGGTCGTGGAGGTTGTCGTGGTGATGGGGATGGTTGTGGTAGTGGGGATGGTTGTGGTGGTGGGGATGGTTGTGGTAGTGGGGATGGTTGTGGTAGTGGGGATGGTTGTGATGGGGGGATGGTTGTGGTGGTGTGGATGGTTGTGGTGGTGGGGATGGTTGTGGTAGTGGGGATGGTTGTGATGGGGGGATGGTTGTGGTGGTGTGGATGGTTGTGATGGTGGGGATGGTTGTGATGGTGGGGATGCCCCAGGAACTTAAACCAGTCCTGTTTGCAGAGGACACAACATTTGTCATATCTAAGTCAGATCCTGTCGTCAACACAGTGAACGAGGAACTTCTGAAGATTTCTGTCTGGATGGTAATCAGCAAAATTACTCTCAGCACTGACGAGATATTCTGCATATTTGGAAATATAGCTACAAACACCCATGGAAAGGCAAGAGGGAAAATTCTTAGGGATACACCTTGACTGCAACTTGAAATTTAACACTCACAGCCAACTCGTATCTAAGAAATTTTCCAAAACAGTGGTCCTTCTGTCAAAAATACAATACTCTGTTTCCTAGACAACACCACTCTGTACCACTCACCACTCTGTACCACTCACCATTCTGTACCACTCACCACTCTGTACCACTCACCACTCTGTACCACTCACCACTCTGTGCCACTCACCTCTCTGTGCCACTCACCACTGTACCATTCACCACTCTGTACCACTTACCACTCTGTACCACTCACCACTCTGTACCACTCACCACTCTGTACCTCTCACCACTCTGTACCACTCACCACTCTGTACCACTCACCACTCTGTACCACTCACCACTCTGTGCCACTCACATCTCTGTACCACTCACCACTCTGTACCACTCACTACTCTGTACCACTCACTACTCTGTACCACTCACTACTCTGTATCACTCACTACTCTGTACGACTCACTACTCTGTACCACTCACCACTCTGTAACACTCCAATTTCCTTCCTCACGGTATTCGTGCTTGGGGATCTACAGCATATAACCTAAAACCCATTGTTACCCAACAGAAATCAGCTGTTAAAATAATCACCCAATCAGGTTCCAGACAACACACTTCTCCATTATTCATAAATTTCAACTTACTCAACATAAAACAAATGTACAGTTAATACTGGGAATTTTATGTACACTGAATACTGAACTAATGACAACCAAGGGCTCCAACTCTTCCTGGAGATATATAACAGTACACACAAACAAACAAGGTATATCTCTGATATACCATGTGTCTGACTCAACCTATAGATGTAAGCCATGCAAATGAGGAAGGGCCTAAAATTTGGAATTCCCTTCCAGAAGATGTAAGAAATTTCCCTTAATCCACTTGCTTCAAAAATATAGTAAAATCTCACCTCCTGAATCTGAATTAAACCCTGCTTAGACAAATTATGTTTAAGCTTTATGTATCAGCAGTGTTGATCCAAATTATACTAGCATTCAAACTCATGTTCACACTATCACCAGTCTGTTTCAGCATATGTATTAACCAAACATATATTCTACCCTGATCTCTGTGGTATAGTGTTGGTTGTTGCTATCATGGCTGCTTACAGACACCTGCATCTGCACAAATATTTTACCTTCATGTCCCCTCCTGCGACCCTGCTGTATCGAGCTGTTATTTTGATCGCCCCGTCTACAGGCTTTTTCGCCTCGAAGTTGCGGCCAGATTTTCTTGATACTTACTGTTTGTCGGAACCTCCGCCGGGTATATTATATAGGCCAGTCTTATTGGGGTTTTTGTCTGTGTTTGTTCTTATTTTTCTTTAAGTCTTTGATGAAGGTCGAGGCGTTGATGGTTGTATTCATGTGTCCACCTGTCATTAACAATGATTTATTAGAACCCACGTTACTCACTGGTAACACATGTATCTGGCGAGTGATTCTGTTTGTGTTTGTGTTCAAGATGTGTTCAGTTCTCTGCCCTTTCACCCAACTACATCAACACCTGCACAGACAACCACGTCCGTCCTCAACACAAGTAACATACACAATATAATCGCCCGCCAAATACATTTTTTTTACCAGTAACGTAGCTTCTAAAGTATCAATGCTGATGACAGAAGCACTCATGAAAATAGCCAAAAACACCAATACCTCCATCAAAAAGTTACTGGGAAATAACAAACAGGCAGGCAATGTGTGTGTGTGTGTGTGTGTGTGTGTGTGTGTAATAGATGTGTGGACTAAATTTCATGTATTATCAGTGACACGAACACTCAGAAGTTTCAATAACAAGCTAAACAAATACAAGAAAAATCTGATAAAATAAAATGCGTCGTAGGGATAAACGAGGCTTCTTCAGGTCACTGTAATGATTATATGTAATTATTGAAGTGGTTATGATTTTATCTCACCTTCACTAGTGCACTGGGTGAAGGTTTATCTCACCTTCACCTAGTGCACTGGGTGAAGGTGTTCGACCTCACCTTCACCTAGTGCACTGGGTGAAAGTGTTCTCCTCACCTTCACCTAGTGCACTGGGTGAAGGTGTTCACTCACCTTCACCTAGTGCACTGGGTGAAGGTGTCGACCTCACCTTCACCTAGTGCACTGGGTGAAGGTGTTCGTACCTCACCTTCACCTAGTGCACTGGGTGAAGGTGTTCGTACCTCACCTTCACCTAGTGCACTGGGTGAAGGTGTTCTACTCACCTTCACCTAGTGCACTGGGTGAAGGTGTTCGTACCTCACCTTCACCTAGTGCACTGGGTGAAGGTGTTCGTACCTCACCTTCACCTAGTGCACTGGGTGAAGGTGTTCGTACCTCACCTTCACCTAGTGCACTGGGTGAAGGTGTTCTCCTCACCTTCACCTAGTGCACTGGGTGAAGGTGTTCGTACCTCACCTTCACCTAGTGCACTGGGTGAAGGTGTTCGTACCTCACCTTCACCTAGTGCACTGGGTGAAGTGTTCGTACCTCACCTTCACCTAGTGCACTGGGTGAAGGTGTTCGTACCTCACCTTCACCTAGTGCACTGGGTGAAGGTGTTCATCCTCACCTTCACCTAGTGCACTGGGTGAAGGTGTTCGACCTCACCTTCACCCAGTGCACTGGGTGAAGGTGTTCACCTCACCTTCACCTAGTGCACTGGGTGAAGGTGTTCGCACCTCACCTTCACCTAGTGCACTGGGTGAAGGTGTTCGCACCTCACCTTCACCTAGTGCACTGGGTGAAGGTGTTCACCTCACCTTCACCTAGTGCACTGGGTGAAGGTGTTCGTACCTCACCTTCACCTAGTGCACTGGGTGAAGGTGTTCGCACCTCACCTTCACCTAGTGCACTGGGTGAAGGTGTTCGCACCTCACCTTCACCTAGTGCACTGGGTGAAGGTGTTCGTACCTCACCTTCAGTTAGCACTGGCAATGTTCCTCGCTGCTGTGACATAATTAATGGGCAAAATATTTTTTTACATTATGGTGTTATGTTAATATCTTTATTCCCCTGAGTACGGGATATTAATTATATGTGTGAGAACAACAAAAATAAAGCATAATTCGTCAACGTTGAAATAAAAATTGGTATAAATAATCAGTAATGACATGGCAAGGGAAAATTAATTATAAATCTATTTTTCACTATCTCGTTATTGAAGGAGATAGATTGTTATGAGACATCCTGCAAAGGAGAGTCACTTAATGGCTCATTCCTGTCACTATACACAGACATTCCTTTCTCATTTCTAATTGCGGCACTATTCTCATTCCGCTGGCACTGTTCTCATTCCGCCGGCACTGTTTTCATTCCGCCGGCACTGTTTTCATTCCGCTGGCACTGTTCTCATTCCGCCGGCACTGTTCTCATTCCGCCGGCACTGTTCTCATTCCGCCGGCACTGTTCTCATTCCACACACTATAGTCCAACAAGAATTTACGCAGTGTGGCCCTGGACATTCAGTTCTAAGCAATTTGAGCTCCAGAACCTCCTTGTCCCTGAAGTGGAAACTTACGTCTGTCCTGCCCAAGGTCGGAGGCGTTATCCAGGCAACATTGCCAAACTGACTTTCGACTGTTGGGAGCTTCCAGCCTCCTATTATATATCAGATCAGCGCTTACAAGAGCGGGAACTGCTCCCAGTGCCTCAACTATGGAAATATTGCTGGCACTTGGTCACACGGCCAAACATTTTAGGTCACCGACAGAATGCCGGGTCTGCGGTGCAGCTGATCATAACCCATCATGAGGCCAGATTCCAACTTGCCTTAACTGTGAAGACACTTATCCTGCATATTCCCGTAGTTGCCTGGTTTTCTTACAAGTACACGAAATCCGTTGTCATAAAGAAAAGAGATGTTCTCTCATACTTTATGGCACAGACTAGCCTCCATCTTCTAGGAAGACCAAGGACCCCAACGGAAATAAGTCACTCTGTCTGACCTTTTTGGGTTACCCTGGGTTCTCTACACATATGCTGCTATGTATGATAATCACTGTAACTGTGTATACCTGAATAAACTTACCTTCACAGCTCTCTTACTCCAGATCTCCTCAGTAACCTCAGGCTCCTCTTACTTTCTCACCCACAGTCACCTTCGAGTCCAACTCTTATGAAGTCCTCACCTCTGGTGTTCCTACCTCTTCACCTTCTCAAATTCTTACTATTTCGTCCTCTTCCGTTTTCCATACTTCTCTGCCCACACAACCTTTCCCGGCCAGGTCCTCATCTCTTCCTTCAAAAATCTGACTCAAAGCTCCCTCAGCCACCAAAATTTTGACCCGATCTCCTTTCCCCTGTTCCCAGATTACTAACTCCCAGGATATCACTAAACTCTGTTTCCTCTAATTTTGAACACGGAGAAAGGGTCATGTTGGATAGTGATATTACCTGGGATTGCAGGAAAAAAGTGTTTAAGGAACATTATCTCTAAAGATCTAAACCAGGGTAACCCAAATCCAAGGCCGTGACCCAGACTAGGATTTCGAGGGTCTTCTGATAGGTCGTGGGTGACCCCCCGGGAATGAAAAACCTTCAGTTTTAAATGCTAACAAGATGAAATATAACTAAGGTCCACTAACAGCAGGAAATATAACGTGATGTAAACAGTTTAGAAAAATTGACAAGTTGAAAAATGAGAGACTTTGTGCAACATTTGGGAATCTCTATTGATGAAACGTTTCGCCCCATAGTGGACTGAAGAAACCACTGGCTGGCGAAACGTTTCCTAAATATAGATTCCCAAATGTTGCACAAGTGTTTTATTCGGCAAATATAATAAACAAAGACTGTATTATGACATTCATCTTGCACTTGCAGCTTGATCTTGCAGCCAAGTGTTGCAACACTGTCGGTTTGACACTTCTCACAAATACCAGTGTTGGAAATGACGTTTTTATCATTATCACCACCACCATCATTATTACTACCACCATCATTATTACTACCACCATCATCATCACTACCACCATCATCACTACCACCATCATTATTACTACCACCATCATCATTATTACTACCACCATCATCATTATTACTACCACCATCATCATTATTACTACCACCATCACCATTATCACTACCACCATCACCATTATTACTACCACCATCATCATTATTACTACCACCATCATCATTATTACTACCACCATCACCATTATCACTACCACCATCACCATTATCACTACCACCATCACCATTATCACTACCACCATCATCATTATTACTACCACCATCATCATTATTACTACCACCATCATCATTATTACTACCACCATCACCATTATCACAACCACCATCACCATTATCACTACGACCATCACCATTATCACTACCACCATCACCATTATCACTACCACCATCACCATTATCACTACCACCATCATTATTACTTCCACCATCATCATTATTACTACCACCATCATCATTATTACTACCACCATCACCATTATCACTACCACCATCACCATTATCACTACCACCATTATCATTATTACTACCACCATCATCATTATTACTACCACCATCATCATTATCACTACCACCATCATTATTACTACCACCATCATCATTATCACTACCACAATCATTATTACTACCACCATCATTATCACTACCACCATCATCATTATCACTACCACCATCATTATTACTACCACCATCATTATCACTACCACCATCATCATTATCAATACCACCATCATCATTATCACTACCACCATCATCATTATCACTACCACCATCATCATTATCACTACCACTATCATCATTATTACTACCACCATCATCATTATTACTACCACCATCATCATTATTACTACCACCATCATCATTATCACTACCACCATCATTATCACTACTACCACCATCATTATCACTACCACCATCATCATTATCACTACCATCATCATTATCACTACCACCATCATCATTATCACTACCACCATCATCATTATCACTACCACCACCATCATTATCACTACCACCACCATCATCATTATCACTACCACCATCATCATTATTATTACTACCACCATCATCATTATTATACTATCACCATCATCATCATTATTATTACTACCACCATCATCATAATTATTACTACTACCACCATCATCAACATTATTACTACTACCACCATCATCATTATCACTACCACCATCATCATTATTACTACCACCATCATCATTATCACTACCACCATCCTTATCACTACCACCACCATCATTATCACTACCACCATCATCATTATCACTACCACCATCATCATTATCACTACCACCATCATTATCACTTCCACCATCGTTCACTACCACCACCATCATTATCACTACCACCATCATCATTATCACTACCACCATCATTATCACTACCACCATCGTTCACTACCACCATCATCATTATCACTACCACCATCATCATTATCACTATCACCATCATTATCACTACCACTATCGTTCACTACCACCATCATCACTACCACTACCACCATCATTATTATCACTACCACCATCATTATCACTACTACCATCATCACTACCACCATCATCATTATCACTACCAACATCGTTCACTACCACCATCATCACTACCACTACCACCATCATCATTATCACTACCACCATCATTATCACTACCACCATCATTATCACTACCACCATCGTTCACTACCACCATCATCATTATCACTACCACCATCATCATTATCACTACCACCATCATTATCACTACCATCATCGTTCACTACCACCATCGTTCACTACCACCATCATCACTACCACTACCACCATCATCATTATCACTACCACCACCATCATTATCACTACCACCATCATCATTATCACTACCACCATCATCATTATCACTACCACCATCATTATTATCACTACCACCATCATCATTATCACTACAACCATCATCATTATCACTACCACCATCATCATTATCACTACCATCATCATTATCACTACCATCATCATTATCACTACCACCATCATTATCACTACCACTACCACCATCATCATTATCACTACCACCATCATTATTATCACTACCACCATCATTATCACTACCACCACCATCGTTATCACTACCACCACCATCATTATCACTATCACCACCATCATTATCACTACCACCACCATCACTATCACTATCACCACCATCATTATCACTACCACCACCATTATTATCACTACCACCACCATTATCACATTCACTATCAACATTATCACTACCACTACAACCGTCATTCATTATTTTTTTCAACACCTCGACCGTTACCCACCGAGGCTGGGTGACCACCGAGGCTGGGTGACCACCGAGGCTGGGTGACCACCGAGGCTGGGTGACCACCGAGGCTGGGTGACCACCGAGGCTGGGTGACCACCGAGGCTGGGTGACCACCGAGGCTGGGTGACCACCGAGGCTGGGTGACCACCGAGGCTGGGTGACCACCGAGGCTGGGTGACCACCCGGACTGGGTTATCAAAAAAAAATATAAGAAACACTTTCACCATCATTCATTCCATCACTGTCTTGCCAGAAGCGCTCCGATACTAGAGTTCAAAAACAGCAAATGTCCCTCCCCCCTCAGAGTGCAGGCACTCTACTTCCCACCTAGAGGACTCAAGTCCTGCTAACCGGTTTCCCTGAATCCCTTCATAAATATTACCTTGCTCATACTCCAACAGCTCGTCAAGTCATAAAAGCCACTTACCTCCACTCCCTCCTATCTAACACGCTCACACACGCTTGCTGGAAGCCTAAGCCTCTAGCACACAAAACCTCCTTTACCCCCTCCCTCCAACCTTTCCTTAGATTACCCCCAACCCAGCCTTCCCTCCATCCTAATGTGTTTGATCCTCCCTAAATTTCCGAACCCCCACAAAAAATCCTCTTCTGTCCTGTGGATAATAATTTTAGTAACCCCGCATCTTCTAATCTCCAAGTTCTGCATAATTATTTTATTAATATTAATTATTATTATTGTTATTATTATTAATGTAGCAGTAGCAGTAATGGAAGCAGTAAATCCTGTATTGGTCATACAGCAGAGATGGTACTTCTATTTTCTTGAAATAAGAGCCTGAACCTGATCACCGGCATCAAGGCGCCCCCTTGAAGGATTCATAGTTTCTACCTAACTAATATCAACCATACATTATATAACAAGTGTTGTGTTGAGTCAAATTATTTGAAAAAATAATCGTACAATTAAATCGTTTGTATATATAAAAGTCAAATAAGTCATCAAAATGTTTATATAGTTAAAACGAAAAAAGGGTAAGAGATAAGGAGCCAAGGCCTATGAGCAACTAAGGAAAGCGCGTTCCAAGAAGAAACAACCACTGAATTTGTCGCCTAATACTATACAGTCCTTATAGAAGAAGAGTATTGGCGTGACTGTACAACTGTTCTAGGACAGTCCAAGTTGGTCAAACCCGCTCAAGAGGTCAAGGAAGTGCCTCCAGGTCGAGACGTTTCCTCCCTTTGCTGATTTTTGCATCGAACCCAAGAAGCAAAAATTAATGCAAGTGTCTAAGGATATTATGACTGCGGGGACATTTGTTGTGGCGAGTGGTAAGGAAAGTGAGAGCCACAGCTCTAACGCTCCTTTGTATGCTAATGAGGCGAGCAAAGACGTCTACACTGACGACTTTGCCGACATCTCCCTAATTTTGAAGTCTCCACAATTCGACCCTGATTATGACGTTACTGATTGTTCTCTTGGTGACCGACACCAAACCGACTTGTCTGAAATATAACGATCATTGCAGAATTTTGCGAAATTTGACAAGTTTACCCAATCCGCAAGGGTAGATAGAACAGATGAGTTGCACAGACGATGGTGTATTCCTCCCAAAGATTATGATGAATCTTCTTGCGAAAGTAATAACGGAGACATTTAGAACGCACCTTCCTCGGGTTCTAATGATAAATCTCCTTAAGACAGCAATAACAGTGACGTTCAGAGTCAATCTTCCTCAGGTTCTGATGATGAATCTTCTTAAGATAGTGATAACAGTGACGTTCAGAGTCAATCTTCCTCAGGTTCTGATGATGAATCTTCTTAAGATAGTGATAACAGTGACGTTCAGAGTCAATCTTCCTCAGGTTCTGATGATGAATCTTCTTAAGATAGTGATAACAGTGACGTTCAGAGCGCATCTTCCTCAGGTTCTGATGATGAATCCCCTTACGATAGTGATAACGGAGACAGTTATAAGAAAAGAGGTTTGAAACGTTAAAGGTTTCTAACTTATGACAGCGACAGTGGTGGTCCAGAGAGGAAAAGAGTTCGGAAGAAGGAAAGCCACTTCGAGAGAGCAGCACACCGCATGAGAAAGCAATCAGAAAAACATGGTCGCGACGGCAATGATAAAAAATACCGAAGTGACCACAAAAATAAGCGAATCTTGACAGGTTGAAAAACTGTGGATGACTGAGGCGTGAATTAAATATTTGATTCCAGCGAATACAAGGGATCTGTGGTCACTGGTGCCCAGGTGGTCAATTATTATTATTATTATTATTATTATTATTATTATTATTAATTATTCATGTGTTGCTAAGGGCTTCTCAGTAAAATTATATTTTACTCTAAGGTTAAGTTAGGTCTCCTTGGATCAAGAGCCCTTCAATGAAATTAGGAAACCTCCCTTAAAGGGGCAAACCGTAAGTTACATATCCTTCATGGATAGTGTGTGCGTTACAATAGAGTTTTCAATACAATATTTACAATATATATTTATTTTCCAGTGATGTTTTCAGTACGTTTTATTAAGGTAATCTATTTTGTCACCAGATAAATGTTTTGAACGAAGCCTTCCAGTCTGGCGTAGGTCATCTCAGTGAAGCCTTCCAGTCTGGCGTAGGTCATCTCAGTGAAGCCTTCCAGTCTGGCGTAGGTCATCTCAGTGAAGCCTTCCAGTCTGGCGTAGGTCATCTCAGTGAAGCCTTCCAGTCTGGCGTAGGTCATCTCAGTGAAGCCTTCCAGTCTGGCGTAGGTCATCTCAGTGAAGCCTTCCAGTCTGGCGTAAGTCATCTCAGTGAAGCCTTCCAGTCTGGCATAGGTCATCTCAGTGAAGCCTTCCAGTCTGGCGTAGGTCATCTCAGTGAAGCCTTCCAGTCAGGCGTAGGTCATCTCAGTGAAGCCTTCCAGTCTGGCGTAGGTCATCTCAGTGAAGCCTTCCAGTCTGGCGTAGGTCATCTCAGTGAAGCCTTCCAGTCTGGCGTAGGTCATCTCAGTGAAGCCTTCCAGTCTGGCATAGGTCACCTCAGTGAAGCCTTCCAGTCTGGCATAGGTCATCTCAGTGAAGCCTTCCAGTCTGGCATAGGTCACTCAGTGAAGCCTTCCAGTCTGGCATAGGTCATCTCAGTGAAGCCTTCCAGTCTGGAGTAGGTCATCTCAGTGAAGCCTTCCAGTATGGCATAGATCATCTCAGTGAAGCCTTCCAGTCTGGCATAGGTCGTCTCAGTGAAGCCTTCCTGTCTGGCGTAGGTCATCTCAGTGAAGCCTTCCAGTCTGGCATAGGTCATCTCAGTGAAGCCTTCCAGTCTGGCGTAGGTCATCTCAGTGAAGCCCTCCTGTCTGGCGTAGGTCATCTCATTGAAGCCTTCCAGTCAGGCGTAGGTCATCTCAGTGAAGCCTTCCAGTCTGGCGTAGGTCATCTCAGTGAAGCCTTCCAGTCTGGCGTAGGTCATCTCAGTGAAGCCTTCCAGTCTGGCATAGGTCATCTCAGTGAAGCCCTCCTGTCTGGCGTAGGTCATCTCAGTGAAGCCTTCCAGTCTGGCATAGGTCATCTCAGTGAAGCCTTCCAGTCTGGCGTAGGTCATCTCAGAGAAGCCTTCCAGTCTGGCATAGGTCATCTCAGTGAAGCCTTCCAGTCTGGCGTAGGTCATCTCATTGAAGCACCTCTCATTATTTTACTAAACTCAAGTGTCGACTCTGGCCACTTTTTGTCAGGCTGTCCCACTCGGTCAACTATATTATCTCAGATCACTTGTAAACTCAACATATATCACGGAACGGGTGGGGCTTCAACCCATGGCGAGTGAGTTTTAAAACTTACCTGTGAGTTTCAGGACTGACTTGTCATGGGTTCGAACCCCACCCGTTCCCTGATGTGTTTGCAATCATGTTAGCAAGATTGTGAGTCATGATACCTTCGGCATGTTGACGAAGCCGACACCAGTGTTCAACAAGACTATAATCATACCCTTGAACACACCAGTGTTCAACACGGCCATGATCATACTCTTGAGAACACCAGTGTTCAACAAGGCCATGATCATACTCTTGAGAACACCAGTGTTCAACACGGCCATGATCATACTCTTGAGAACACCAGTGTTCAACAAGGCCATGATCATGACCTTTAACAGTGACTGTTGCCACACAGTGAAGATCTTTAACAGTGAAAATAACAACAATATCTCGTGGCACACAGATGGATAGACAGTATCTCGTGGCACACAGATGGATAGACAGTATCTCGTGGCACACAGGTAGAGAGACAGTATCTCGTGGCACACAGGTAGAGAGACAGTATCTAGTGGCACACAGGTAGAGAGAGACAGTATCTCGTGGCACACAGGTAGAGAGAGACAGTATCTCGTGGCACACAGGTAGAGAGAGACAGTATCTCGTGGGACACAGGTAGAGACAGTATCTCGTGGCACACAGGTAGAGAGACAGTATCTCGTGGCACACAGGTAGAGAGACAGAATCTCGTGGCAATTAAGTCTACGTTCCCGTCACTCCATGTTTCACTAGTCGTACGTACACTACAGTAGGAATAATAAGAACGTAAATCGAACTCTATTTACAAATAAATGTAGTCAAAAATCTAAACATGAATATAGAAAAAGACACATATGTGCAAATAAAGACATTAAGGAAGCCTTATTTGTAAAGAAGCAGTATTCGAAATATCGTTGTTGGCCATTACATACGTTGTTTACTTCCACGACACTCTCTCTCACAATTACAAACGTAACATTATTTTATTTTTATGACTTCATTCATTACGGCCAGTAAATCTTCGCATTATGATTCTGACAATGTTTCTTAATTTGCTTTCCCTTCATGTTCATCACTTCAAAGTTTTCTATATTTCCCTATCCCCCTTTCCCCCACCATTTCCCTCTGTCTCTTTGGCAAGTTTCGACTAGTCATGTTTTTATTACCAGCTTCCGTGTTCAAAGACTAACGTGTCCGCATTGAACTTGCGTTCACTATTCCTTGAACAATTCCCATCTCATTTTTAACATCAGTGCACACCGACAGTTTTAAGTCCCCAGATGGAGTAGTTTTTCCACACAGAGTAATCAAAAGACATTTAGTTGAGCCAGCCAACATTTTTTCAATAGTTATACGCAATACTTTCTATTATCACGTGAACTACAACCATGTTAGCTTCTTCTTTTGTTAGATTTTCAAACTCCAAAAAGTGAAATACAATCTATCCAGAGAATTGATTCCCCATATTCCGTCGTTCTAATAAATTCGAAGAAGTCGTTTTTTCGCTGTGTCCCGGGGACACTCATGTCTCGCTGTGTCCCGGGGACACTCATGTCTCGCTGGGTCCCGGGGACACTCATGTCTCGCTGGGTCCCAGGGACACTCATGTCTCGCTGGGTCCCGGGGACACTCATGTCTCGCTGTGTCCCGGGGACACTCATGTCTCGCTGGGTCCCGGGGACACTCATGTCTCGCTGTGTCCGGGACACTCATGTCTCGCTGGGTCCCGGGACACTCATGTCTCGCTGGTCCCGGGGACACTCATGTCTCGCTGGGTCCCGGGACACTCATGTCTCGCTGTGCCCCGGGGGACACTCATGTCTCGCTGGGTCCCGGGACACTCATGTCTCGCTGTGTCCCGGGGACACTCATGTCTCGCTGGGTCCCGGGGACACTCATGTCTCGCTGTGTCCCGGGGACACTCATGTCTCGCTGGGTCCCGGGGACACTCATGTCTCGCTGGGTCCCGGGGACACTCATGTCTCGCTGGGTCCCGGGGACACTCATGTCTCGCTGTGTCCCGGGGACACTCATGTCTCGCTGGGTCCCGGGACACTCATGTCTTGCTGTGTCCGGGACACTCATGTCTCGCTGGGTCCCGGGACACTCATGTCTCGCTGGGTCCCGGGGACACTCATGTCTCGCTGGGTCCCGGGGACACTCATGTCTCGCTGGGTCCCGGGGACACTCATGTCTCGCTGGGTCCCGGGGACACTCATGTCTCGCTGTGTCCCGGGGACACTTATGTCTCGCTGGGTCCCGGGGACACTCATGTCTCGCTGTGTCCCGGGGACACTCATGTCTCGCTGTGTCCCGGGGACACTCATGTCTCGCTGGGTCCCGGGGACACTCATGTCTCGCTGTGTCCCGGGGACACTCATGTCTCGCTGGGTCCCGGGGACACTCATGTCTCGCTGGGTCCCGGGGACACTCATGTCTCGCTGTGTCCCGGGGACACTCATGTCTCGCTGTGTCCCGGGGACACTCATGTCTCGCTGGGTCCCGGGGACACTCATGCTCAACGCAACCAACACACACACTATCGCTTGAGTCACTGGTCAGGATGTGCCAGTCTTCCATACGAGTGGTTCTTGTCGGACTGCTCTCCAGTATTCTCTCATAAACTCAATAAACGTTGACAACAAAGTTGGTCTGAATTAGAGGACAGCAAATTGTGTTTTCCTTCAAATTTCAGTTAGACTCCTGGTCCTCTTTCCATCGTTGTCAGGTGTGAGAAATTATGTTCGCACGATTGCAAATCGGAAATACAAGACACATATTTAGACACCACAGCACATATCACCAAACACATACACACAACACATATCACTTGAAGAGATAGATGCCCAGCGCCCCTCTGTGAGAAGTGTTAGGTATCTATAACAGTTCCACATAGATTAATAGACTGTCCTCTCTATCAAAGAGTCAGCAGAATTCACATACGACATTTTCAACACGCAACTGTACAAACTGTAACATCTTCCTCACAACTCCAGCCTCTAACCAACCTCCAGCCTCTAAACAGCTCCAGCCTCTAACCAACCTCCAGCCTCTAACCAACCCCCAGCCTCTAACCAACCTCCAGCCTCTAACCAACTCCCAGCCTCTAACCAACCTCCAGCCTCTAACCAACCTCCAGCCTTTACCAACAAAGTCACTTTTCTAACGGAAAGTGACTTGGTTGGTAGCTTCCTCAGGTCACACTTAGGGTTCGGAATCGATCCCTGGCACGGGTGAAACGTTGGACATGTTTCCTTATACCTGCTGCTCATGTTCACCTAGCAGTAGGTGGGTAGCTGGGTGTTAACCGACTGTTGTGGGTCGCATCCTGGGGAAACAAGATTAACCTAAGTTGTTCGAAATGTTTTGCCTAGCCAGGGGCTTTCTGTATAGTATGTCAGTGATGCCATTTATGGTCTGCATAAGGTATATAGCATGTAGTGGTGGTAATAAATATTATTATACAACGTTAACGTTCATTTTGTACCTCCACTCATCCAGCACCTCCACTCATCCAGCACCTCCACTCATCCAGCACCTCCACTCATCCAGCACCTCCACTCATCCATCACCTCCACTCATCCTGCACCTCCACTCATCCATCACCTCCACTCATTCATCACCTCCACTCATCCAGTACCTCCACTCATCCGGTACCTCCACTCATTCAGACCTCCACTCATCCAGCACCTCCACTCATCCAGTACCTCCACTCATCCGGTACCTCCACTCATTCAGACCTCCACTCATCCAGCACCTCCACTCATCCAGTACCTCCACTCATCCAGCACCTCCACTCATCCAGTACCTCCACTCATCCAGCACCTCCACTCATCCAGTACCTCCACTCATCCAGTACCTCCACTCATCCAGTACCTCCACTCATCCAGTACCTCCACTCATCCTGCACCTCCACTCATCCATCACCTCCACTCATTCATCACCTCCACTCATCCAGTACCTCCACTCATCCGGTACCTCCACTCATTCAGCACCTCCACTCATCCAGCACCTCCACTCATCCAGTACCTCCACTCATCCAGCACCTCCACTACAAACTACCGTTGCTCTCTATGATCTGTTTGGGTTTGGTTATTGTTTTCATACAATAACAGCAACAATAATTAGCCTCAGTGAAAGTGAACCATGTTAAACATCCCTCGACTCATACTTTTTTTAACCGGGCCTTACATTTCTCATCCTCCACAAAGATGGCTCATTTAAAAAAAAAAGTAAAATTAACATTAGCATGGCTGGAACAATTTACAAATTACCCGCACTTTCGTGGGCAAACTTACGACACACCAAAATTCCGTCTAAACTTTTCTTTCCAAAGTGTGGTATGCTAGCTGGTCTGAGAGATGCTAGCTGGTCTGAGAGATGCTAGCTGGTCTGAGAGATGCTAGCTGGTCTGAGAGATGCTAGCTGGACTGAGATGCTAGCTGGTCTGAGAGATGCTAGCTGGTCTGAGAGATGCTAGCTGGTCTGAGAGATGCTAGCTGGTCTGAGAGATGCTAGCTGGTCTGAGAGATGCTAGCTGGTCTGAGAGATGCTAGCTGGTCTGAGAGATGCTAGCTGGACTGAGAGATGCTAGCTGGTCTGAGAGATGCTAGCTGGTCTGGGAGATGCTAGCTGGTCTGAGAGATGCTAGTTGGACTGAAAGATACTAGCTGGTCTGCACATTCACTCAGGAATCTTGAGTTCACCTCGCCTGCTTCAACAGCCTCTCCTGGAATTTCAAAAAAATTTGCTGTGGTATAATGTGATGTATAATGTGATGTCAGCTGTTTCCTACCAACATTATCATAAAAAGTCAAGTGTTGTTGGGGGTGGCAGCGAGGTATAGTCTCGTCCTTATATGCCTTCCTATTAACCTTTTATTTTTATAGTTCCTTGATAATGTGAAGTCACGAAAGCGCTTGGAATTTCAATATTTTTTCATAGTGGTTGTTCAGCTTATATAAATGTATATATATATATATATATATATATATATATATATATATATATATATATATATATATATATATATATATATATATATATATTGTGTTAATATAACAAGAAAATACATGTAGTCTCGTGGTGTAAAGGAATATGCATTATTCAGTGGAAACGAAAAAAAATTAATAAGCAGTAAAAATGAAATCAAAAGAGTATTAAAGGACAGTTGTTGTGGGATCAGTGAAGATCAGCAGAAATTCTTGGAACGTTGCTTCCCGGTGATAAATTTGGTGTTATAAACCCCTGGGATTGTCTTGTCAGCCTCAGTTTATGTCTTCCCCAGCGGGATACACCTCCCGTCTTACATCAAATGTCTTACATCTGTGCAGTAAGTGTGCTGATTATTTTTCCTGGAATGCAATCCAAGATAAAAGATGCGCTAAGTATTTTAGATGATAGTTTGTGAGGTTTACAATGTGTCAGTTGCATGCCTCACACAGCAATTTGCAATCTTAAGCAATAGTTGGAATTATGACTGCTTGCAAACAATAATTATTTCACTTTCGGGAAATCTTCGTCAGTGAAATGCTGACCAAGTTACTTCTGCAGATCATCGTATTTTTTCATAAAAAAAACATTTTTGCTTATTTTTAAGAATCCCCGAAGACGTAGCTTTATAAGGATCCACGAAGGAGTACCTTTTTTACGTATTCCCGAAGTGGATACCTTTTTAAGGTATTCAGGAAGGGGTACCTTTTTAAGGCATTCCCAACGGGATACCTTTAAGAAGTTTCTTTATTTTTTCTTTTCTTTCTCCAACTTTCCGATTTTATTTCGCTCATAGCTCAAGAACGCCTCGTCCAATCGGCTTCAATTTTTCAACGTTTGTATACGGTGACGAGAACCAAATTCTTGGAATAATTGGCATGTTCACGCGCCGGTTGTATTCCCGCTAAATCACGTTAAATAAATTTCAATTTACCTTTTCTGAACGGCTTCAATATTTAATTGCTGATGCATCTTATGGCCGGGATAGTCACGGCCTGATGATGGGCCGAGGGGGCGTTGACCCCCGAAACCCCCTCCAGGTAATACCTCTCCAGGTATTAAGCTATGCGCTCTGGCAAATTTGTTGATGCAGTAAAATAGTACAATATGTCATTTTTTGTATAACTATTTATATACAATTTTATTCAATAACGAATTCTTCTTCTGATTGGCTTCAAACTTCTAAATTGGTGGGTTTTATTAAAATACACCTTGTCACTCACTCTCGGCTGTGTAAATTTAAATTTGCCAACTTTATTAAGAAAATTGTTTCATATATGATAACTAAAGAATGCCTCGTTTGGCCAGATTCAAACTCAAATGATGGAGTATCTTAATAAAAAGTAATTTTTCCATTAATTTAAAGCCTAAAAATGCCTAAAAAGCAAGAGTCTTTTCTACCGAATAGAGTGAAAATTTGTCATAAATCTGCAAAAATAAATCTGAACATAACGAAAAAATATATCATTAATTTTAATTAATATTAAATAAATTTAAACTGATGTACGATATATTCAGTAGAATTTGGCTATAAAATTACTTTAGGTTAAGTTAGTTTAGGTGTGTTTTTTAAGTTAGGTTCGATCAAAAAAAATATATTTGTTTACGTCATTATCAATGAAACAATATATTTATCAGTCAGTAAAATATATTTTAAGAAAAGTCAAATTTTTAGGGAGTTCGGCCTATTCGGCAAGGTGTGTGTGTGTGTGTGTGTGTGTGTGTGTGTGTGTGTGTGTGTGTGTGTGTGTGTGTGTGTGTGTGTGTGTGTGTGTTAGGGGTCTAACTTGGTTTAGTTTAGGCTGTTAAGTTCATACAGTGGACGGGGAAGGTGAGACAATCACCATAACTGAATAAAGCCGCGTCTTCAGATTGTCTGGATTATTTCCATTGCGGTATTATCCTCTTCCCTGGGCTGCCATCCACTGCAGTCCCTAACACCCAGGTACCTACTTACTGTTAGGTAAACTGATGCAGGTTACTGTGTTGAGGACTACTGACGCGGTAGGCTGTGTTGAGGACTACTGACGCGGTAGGCTGTGTTGAGGACTACTGATGCGGGAGGTTGTGTTGAGGACTACTGATGCGGGAGGTTGTGTTGAGGACTACTGATGCGGGAGGCTGTGTTGAGGACTACTGACGCGGTAGGCTGTGTTGAGGACTACTGATGCGGGAGGTTGTGTTGAGGACTACTGATGCGGGAGGTTGTGTTGAGGACTACTGATGCGGGAGGTTGTGTTGAGGACTACTGATGCGGGAGGCTGTGTTGAGGACTACTGATGCGGGAGGCTGTGTTGAGGACTACTGATGCCGGAGGCTGTGTTGAGGACTACTGATGCGGGAGGTTGTGTTGAGGACTACTGATGCGGGAGGTTGTGTTGAGGACTACTGATGCGGGAGGCTGTGTTGAGGACTACTGATGCGGGAGGCTGTGTTGAGGACTACTGATGCGTGAGGCTGTGTGGAGGACTACTGATGCGTGAGGCTCGTCAGCGAGTACAAGGCCTTTTGAAGGTTCGCTGTGGACTGAAATATTGAAAGCATATTATTGACTTCATATTCGCATTAATTTTCTAAGCTAATATTTAACTGTATTAGAAACTTACGCCGCACTCTGTACTGTTTACATCGCTTACACTTAAGTACACGGGCCTTGGGAGGTGTTACGGGCCTAGGGAGGGGTCATGGGCCTGGGGTGGGGTCATGGGCCTGGGGAGGTGTTACGGGTCTGGGGAGGGGTCATGGGCCTGGGGAGGGGTTTCGGGACTAGGGAAGGGTTACGGGCCTGGAGAGGGGTTACGGACCTGGGGAGGGGTCATGGGCCTGGGGAGGGGTTACGGGCCTTGGGAGGGGTCATGGGCCTGGGGAGGGGATACGGGCCTGGGGAGGGGTTACAAAATATGGGATATCTTTCTCAGGTCGCAAAGCGACCGAAGTATATCTAGGAAATTTTCATGTAAACACACTCGAATGTTTGCTGACACATGTAAACACACTCGAATGTTTGCTGACACATGTAAACACACTCGAATGAGTATACATACATAACAACCATTGATGAACTTTAATTGAAACATATAAATGTTATGAAGACCAGTTATCTCTAACTGATTTTTTAATCTTTACAAATTAAAAACTGTTTAAATTCATGTGAAAAAAACATTTTTAAGCAAAATATAGAGTTTAGTGAGTTGTGTTCCAGGTATGAGTTAAGGTAAGCCTTACAAATACGATTCTATTGTTCAGTAAACTAATTTGGACAAATGAACAACGCTGAACTGCGGGTTGAACACTGGGATACAGCATGGTGTAAACAGGGTACCTCACCCCAACAGCTCTCATAACACTGACTAAAGCAGTCATACACTCCAGTGAATGCACTTCGGAACTCTAGCGAAATTTGTAGGTAGGGTAAACTAGGTCACCCCAGAGAGAAAAATGAAAAGAAAGAGTGAGGAAGACAGGAAAAGAGAGGGAAAGAATGATAATGGACTAACGGGCAGGCACACTGAACAAGAAAAAAAAAGTGTATTACAGCCTAAGTTGGGCCGTAACGAAGAAGATTTGATTTGACAACTTTGAGGAAGTTAAGATGTAACTGGAGGAGCCAGAGTCAATACAGTGAGCCAAGTTGTGTCATAACCACAACTAAGATTATACTGTGGCTGTTACGGTGCCTCCACTTAAGTGCTGCTCCACTTGTCCTCACAAAACTTGTCACTCTCCAGCGTCAGTCTCACAGCTCAACACGCTTCTTCCTGAAGACACTGACCTCTCCTACCTACCTGGAGGGCATTCCGGGATCGACGTCCCCGCGGCCCGGTCTATGACCAGGCCTCCTGGTGTCTTTCTGAACTTTTAGCTTCTACTCTGCAGTTCTGTATTAATATTTTATGCCCAAATGTTTTAATATCTTGAGATGCTGCTAATTTTTCCTATATCTCTTTCTTTCTTAACTTCCACCCAGAGGACTCTGGTTGAGATTGTAGATGTTGAGCTCCAGTTATCTGGCCCGCCTCAGTCGCATTGCAATACTTGTCGAGATTCTTCCTAGGGAGGTGGTCAGTTGCCGTCTAAAGCGTTCCGTGTTCGGGTTTCTGAAAACCGTTCGTGCATTTGCTAATTTTTTATCATCCTCTCGTAGGTCTCTTTGAGTTTTGAGTCAGGTGTTCCCTTTCTAAAACTGTTTTGATGAATTAGACACTTGTGCGACACACAAGTGTCTAATTCATCGACCTGCTGGTGCTCTGAACCAGCGATGGCAGGACACTGAGAGGGGCAAGTGCCAAGCAGCAAGCATCACCTCTATCATCACTACCTATCATCACTACTCATAACCACTAAGTGTCATCACCACTATCTATCATCACTACTCATAACCACTAAGTGTCATCACCACTATCATCATCACTACTCATAACCACTAAGTGTCATCACCACTATCATCATCACTACTCATAACCACTAAGTCTCATCACCACTATCATCATCACTACTCATAACCACTAAGTCTCATCACCACTATCATCATCACTACTCATAACCACTAAGTCTCATCACCACTATCATCATCACTACTCGTAACCACTAAGTCTCATCACCACTATCATCATCACTACTCATAACCACTAAGTCTCATCACCACTATCATCATCACTACTCATAACCACTAAGTTTCATCACCACTATCATCATCACTACTCATAACCACTAAGTCTCATCACCACTATCATCATCACTACTCATAACCACTAAGTCTCATCACCACTATCATCATCACTACTCATAACCACTAAGTCTCATCACCACTATCATCATCACTACTCATAACCACTAAGTCTCATCACCACTATCATCATCACTACTCATAACCACTAAGTCTCATCACCACTATCATCATCACTACTCATAACCACTAAGTCTCATCACCACTATCATTATCACTACTCATAACCACTAAGTCTCATCACCACTATTATCATCACTACTCATAACCACTAAGTGTCATCACCACTATCATCATCACTACTCATAACCACTAAGTCTCATCACCACTATCATCATCACTAATCATAACCACTAAGTGTCATCACCACTATCTATCATCACTACTCATAACCACTAAGTGTCATCACCACTAAGTGTCATTACCACTACCTATCATCACTACTCATAACCACTGTCATCACCACTACCTCTCGTAACCACTACATCTTATCACCACTACATCTTATCCTACTCATCATCACTATCATCACCACTACTCATCATCACTATCATCGCTACTACCTCTCATCACCACTACTCATCATCACTATCATCACCACTACTCATCATCACTATCATCGCTACTACCTCTCATCACCACTACTCATCATCACTACCTTTCATTACCACTACCTATCATCACTACTCATAACCACTGCCATCACCACTACCTCTCGTAACCACTACATCTTATCACTACATCTTATCACCACTACATCTTATCCTACTCATCATCACTACCTCTCATCGCCACTACTCATCACTACCTCTCATCGCCACTACTCATCATCACTATCATCACCACTACTCATCATCACTATCATCGCTACCATTCATCGCTACTACCTCTCATCACCACTACTCATCACTATCACTACTACCTCTCATCACCACTAATCATCACTATCACTACTACCTCTTATCACCACTACTAATCATTACTATCACTACTACTTCTCATCACTACTACTCATCACTATCACTACTACCTCTCATCACCACTACTCATCATCACTATCACTACCTCTCATCACCACCACTCATCACTATCATCACTACCTCTCATCACCACTACTCATCGTCACTATCATCACTACCTCTCATCACCACTATCATCACTATTCATCATCGCTATCATCACTACTTCTCATCACCACTACTCATCATCACTATCATCAATACCTCTCATCACCACTAATCATCACTATCATCAATACCTCTCATCACTACTACTCATCATCACTATCATCAATACCTCTCATCACCACTATCATCACTACTTCTCATCACCACTATCAATACCTCTCATCACTACTTCTCATCACCACTATCATCAATACCTCTCATCACTACTTCTCATCACTATCATCAATACCTCTCATCACCACTACTCATCACCACTATCATCACTACCTCTCATCACCACTATCATCACTACCTCTCATCATCACTACTCATCACCACTACTCATCATCACTATCATCACCACTATCATCACTACTTCTCATCACTTGCAGAATGACATTGACGGATTTATCATCACTATATTACAAAATTCTCATATTGTAACGTAGATGGAGGCGGAATACACTGTTAATGTTTGATCCGAGGAGATACATGTGAGTCCAACGTCTTGGCTGCTCACTCACTCTTTCACGCGTTCTATTGATCGAAGAAAAAGCTATTAAACAGGAGAATGGATGTTGAGTACTTGGGAAGTTACCATCCCTTGTTCCTGGAGACCCGGGCGCTGACTGTCTCAGATATAACAACGATCCTGAGAGGAACTCCACGTCCGTTTGGCAAAATATGTTCATACCTTGACCATCAGAATGATTTAGTTTATCAAGCAGAGCTGACGCCTGGCAAAGGGATGATTGTTCGTTTACGTTATAACGATAACGAATCTCACGTGATATCAATCTACCGCTGCTTGGATGGAATGTTGCTCTACTACGACTCTGAGAATGGGCCTGTTCAAAAATAATTTTATGATTACTTGAGAATTTCAGGAGTCAAGAAAGGCCAAGTCACAAAGGTGAAGCTGGGGAAGTAAGGAGACACTTATACCTGTGGATACCACGTCCTCACCTTCTTCGATCTAGTCACCAGCTCTAAACTGTCCCAGTATAAGGATGTGCTTCTCAACTACGACATGCACATGGGCAAGTTTCCAGATGTCACTGCAGTAGAGCGTGTCAAGGAAATGCTCACAGAGTTTCCAAATAAAATCAGCCTGACAGTGTATGATGAGGAATATCGTTTACTCAGACCAGGGACCCGTCTCTCCTCACGCCTTGATATATTTTATAAGAGGCAAAAACGATACATCCGACGCTTAAAACCAATACTTCCATACCGGAGTAGACGCTGAATTTGTGAGTTAAATCTTTTCCGTGTCATTACAAGATTATTAATTTCCTCCGATGAAAAATTACGTTTAGTTATACATTTTTTTCTTATAAGAAATAAAACTTGTTTCTGTTTAAGGGTGGCTTTAAGGTGCAATAGACGAATGGATGAAAGACTATGGATTATATTAAGTGGATAAGTGCTGGGCTAGTATGAGCATGCTGGATCGGAGTGGAGGTAAGCAGCAGTCTGTGGCATGGCGTGCTGTTGGACTCAAGGAATCAGGAAACACCGGTCAGCCGGACTCGAGTCCCGGAGGAGCAGGAGGATGTTGGAGTTCAGAGGTTCATCTGAACAGTAATGTCAACATGCTTCTGGAAAGACAGTGACTGACTGGTGGTGAATGTGATTTCTCTCTCACGTCGACCTACCTCCTTGGGAGACGGCCGGTGTTCTGGAGTCACTTTATTGCTGAGATGATGGATGATTCATGACTAGATGGATGATTGATGGATGATGGGAAGGGGTGGAGGGATAAGCAAGATGTAGATATTCAGAAATGAGTAAGATATGGAAAAAAATTAACGAAGGAAAGGGAAAGAAGCGGTAGATGAAGGAATGAAGCTGCAGATGAAGGAAGTTGCAGATGAGGGAAGGAAGTTGCAGATGAAGGAAAGAATTTGCAGATGAAAGAAAGAATTTGCAGATGAAGGAAAGAATTTGCAGATGAAGGAAAGAATTTGCAGATGAAGGAAAGAAGTTGCAGATGAAGGAAAGAAGTTGCAGATGAAGGAAAAAAGTTGCAGATGAAAAAAGGAAGCTGGAGACAAGGAGCAGTGAATAACGAAGTTCAGAATAATGCAAAAATATTAGGAAATGTACAAAGACGGGAGGAAGGAAGGTAGGAAAGAAGGAAGGGAAGTAGGTAGTGGATAAAAACAAGAGACGATGGAGGGAGGTGACGTGAATGGAGGGAAAGAAAGAGATAGGGAGGAGGAGGTAGGGAAGGGTAGTGGATAAAGAAATATGGAAAGGGAGGGGAAAGAAGGGAGGGGGTGGAGGGAGGGGCAGGAGATTGTAAGAAGGAAGGGAGAGAGACGGAAGAAGGAAGGGAGAGAAACGGAAGAAGGAAGGGAAATGGAATGAGGGAGGGGAAGATGAAGGAAGGAGATAGAGTAATTAAGCAGCCGACAGTCGACTGATGATGACATCCCCCCTCCTCCCGCCCCATGGTCTTCCCCCTCCTTCTCCCACTTCCTTAATTATCCTAGCTAAACAAGGAGGAGTTTTTGTGAGAGTTTATACCGGAGTCGTCAGTAATTTTTTGGTTTTATCGTTTGTTACTGTTGCTTGTTGTTGTTGTGTACTGGTGGTGACTTGTGTCTGTTGTGACACTGTTTGTTCACTGCAGCTTTTGTTGATGTCTCTTCGGAACAACACTAGAAAGTGATTCTTCTGATCATTTTCAGATTTTGAACCCTGATGTTGGCATGTACACACATACCAACACACTTCTTGATTTTAATTTCCTTGAAAATTACTCGGGGATGCCTCATCTGATCGGCTACAGACTTTCAGCACTGATATATCTTAATTAAGAGAACTTTAGGATTTGTTTACCTCTTTTGATCGGCTTTAAACTTATAACACTAATGGCATTCTACTTAGAAGAAGACTGGGAATGTTAATTAAGTGTTTAGGTCACAATTTTTTAATTTTGTTTTTAAAATTCAGATTTTTTTTCTCTGTGAAATAACTGAAATATGTTTCTTTGAACTTCTTTAATATTTAAAGGATGACTCATCTTCTGAACAGGATGGTACCCAGTAAGTTTGCCTTTCGTAGATGTAGATTTTACAGTTTGATGACACAGTTTAACAAATTTGGCACCTGAGGACGCCAAGCAATAACTGGAGAATAACTCTTCGGAGTGGCATCAAACTTTGAGCGATGGTTAATTTTGCTTAAAGGAATGTTCCCATTTCACTTTTTCTTTTTCTGATTAAGTTTTAATTTGCCAAACTTAGTAAAATAAATTGCTTTCCTTGTAATAACTGCAAAGGTCTCTTCTGGACAGCATAGCATCAATATCTTTGTCAAGATGTGTTTATTGCCATCACTTTATAATTGTGTAATAGACTATAAAAGCGTAAAACTGTGTAGTGAGCAGTGATTTTTTTGGGTTGTCCTAGGTAATTTACTTCTACACATATGCTGCTATGTATGATAATCTATGTAACTGTATTTGTGTATACCTGAATAAACTTACTTACTTGATAATTGTACTTATCATACACTCACCAAAGGAAACTTGCTTACTAAAGCTTACCATGAACCTCTGGACTGCACCATCACAGAAAATGTTATCTTCTCAATTTTCTGTGATGTTTGAGTTACTCGCCTTACAATGAGAGGTAAAAATGGAAGTATATTATAAGACTTTCACATTCAAAATTAAATTGAGAAATTATTATCCAAGCGATAAAGAAAAATCGACATATTTATAAACACGTTAGACGGAATAAATGCTAGTGATATATTAGTGTTTTATTGCGTATCTCCATGACTAGTGTGAGGGTTGATCAGCTGAGCAGTGTTGTTGTTACTGAGGCAGCCACCAGCAACAAGGGTTAGTAATAAGGATCTACCAAGGTCCTCACTTGGCACTGGTGTCAGTGGCTGTTACACCTCCCTATGGGCGTCAGACGGTCCATACAGACGAGTAGCTGTGGCATGAACACACCAGTGAGATAACCACCACGAGGGGGACCTGGGAACACGCAGGCAGACAAACAAACTACCAATATAGGTAAGTGCTTGGAGATCATTGTTGGTAGTCAGGAGACACTTTTTTTATTACTTAAAAATGGTACCGGGGCCATCAAGGGTGTGCTGCTTCCCTACTCTGACATGTTGGGAAGAAGGGCTAGTTATATTCCTGTTATGCTATCACACAGGATGAGTTTCGTACATTATGTAATGAAATGTATTACTATCATGCGATGAAGAACACTTCATTTGGGTTATTAACCCTAGAGGTAATAACTCAATAAACTGCAGAGTTATATCACAAATTGACTAAGCAGTGCCGCTTATTCCCATTGATGCAACCCACAACAGTCTACTAACTCCTCTACATCTAGATATTGCTAGGTAACAGTGACAGCAGATGTTAGTGTATGTATTTATGTTCATTTCCCTCTGTTTAGAAAACTTTCTCATACTTTGTGATTCATCCTAGGTGCTATTCTAGGCACTTTCACTGAGCTACAAGATAAGGAGGCTTCAAGAATGTCCTGAGGTGTGGGGGGGATGCTGTTGTAGATATATTATGTAGACAGAGCTAGAGCTGGAGTGGAGTATTAAGTGTATTCTGTTTGATGGAGCTGTATGACCCCTGTGGTTTAGCGCTTCTATTTGATTATAATAATAATAATCTGTTTGGTGGAAGAATCCTGTCATGGCTTGTCATATATTCCCACCCATAGGTCACCCATATATTTACTTGGCCACACTCATCCTGATGATGGTGATTGTTTCACCTAAATGTTCATAATTAATGTATATAGAAGAAAAATAATATATTTTCTGTTACCCTCGTGTATTATGTTGGAACTTCATATTTTGGAAAGTATGTATACAGTAGGGCCCCACTTATACGGCAGGTTAGGTTCCAGGCTACTGCCGTAAAGCAAAAATCGCCGTAAAGTGGAACACCCTTTTTTTTTTTTTACTTATAAATGCATATAAATGCTAGATAACAAGTACGTATACAGTAACATATATGTATTAAGTTGGCAATAGAACTAGGCATTAAAAAAACATAAGTAAAATACACATACAGTAGTGCCCCAGTTTACGCTGTTTTGCTAATACGTATGGCAATTTCAAATTATGACCAAAACACACTATATGGCAACCTGTCTTTCTAATATGGTGAGCACTACCCGGTTTGTTTGCATTCTCCGTTAGCACATCTCTCTATTATGTCTGGAAACTTTCCAGAATTTAAAGTGTTTTAAAGTTACTGCATAGTATTTTATGTGTTCTGATAATAATACTTGTGCACTGTACTTAAATACAGTGGTGCCCCGAGTTTCGGCCATAATTCGATCCAGAAGGCTGTTCAAGTGCCGTTACCGAACGAATTTGTTCCCATAAGGAATAATGTAAATTAGATTAGTCCATTTCAGACCCCCAAAAATACACTTACAATAATACACTTACATAATTGTTCGAGTTGGGAGGTGGCCGAAACTCGGGGTACCACTGTATACTTACACACTGTGCTGGCATTCAGGTACACATTAAAATCACTAAGAGTGTCCCTCTAATCTTATTATTATTAGCACATTAAATGTCTTATTTTACATCAATATAGACTTTTTCATTAATCCATCTATGATATTTTCATCAAAATTATATAAGAAACACGTTACATAGCATATAAACATGCTATGTTTATATGTTATGGATGTGTGGTTGCCGGGCGGAGGGAAAAACATTACATAATAGTACTAATAATAATCACTCTTGGGCACATTAAATGTCTTATTTTATGTTAATATAGACATTTTCAATAATCCATCTATGATATTTTCTTCAAAATTATATAAGAAACACATTACATAGCAAATAAACATGCTATGTTTATATGCCGGGCGGAGGGAAAACATTACGTTTTCTCAGGTCCAACACCAAAGAAAACGTGTATGAATCTGCATTTTGCCTAGTCACTCTGCTTTTGTTTACAATTCTCGGCATGAATTATTCATTACTTCTCCATTCGTTGATGATGGCATCTGTAGGTAGCCAGTAGGTGTAGCCCACGCGGGCTACACCTGACTTCCTACAAATAAGTACTACTCACCTTTTGTCTTACATTAATAAGACTACAAATATTTTAAGGTAAGTAATGAATGTACTGTGTACAGTGGTACCTCGAGTTACGATATTTTTTCATTCGAGAATGCTGTTCAAGTGCCATTACCAAACGAATTTATCCCCATAAGGAATAATGTAAAATAGACTAGTCCTTTTACACCCCCAAAAATATACCTACAAAAGCATTTAAAAAAATAAACTTACATAAAAGGGCGACTTTGGGGACCATCGTAACTCGAGGTACCACTGTATGTATTTTACTTTTTATTGTGTTTTTTAATGCCTGGTTCTATTACTAACTTAATATACGTTAGTGTTCTGCTTTTCGGCAATGTCTGCTTTCCGGCAATAGCTTGGAACCTAACCTATCGTGTAAGTGGGGCCCTACTGTATAGTACACTCATTACTTACCTTAAAATATTTGTAGTCTTAATGTAGGGTGAGATGAGTAGTATTTATTGTAAGAAATCAGGTGTGGTAGGTATGGGATCCAGCCAGGCCACCCCACTCACACATAATATGCAGTGGACCCCTGAGTATCGGCCATAATCCGTTCCAGGAGCTAGGCCTTAACTCGAACTGGCCGAAAGTCGAACCATTATTTCCCATAAGAAATATTATAAATACACAGTGGACCCCCGCCTAACGAACAAAATTCATTCCAGAAGCCTGCTCAAGTGCCATTACCAAATGAATTTACTTCCTTAAGAAATAATGTCACGTAGGTTAGTCTATCTCAGACCCCCAAAAATACACTTCCACAAGCACTTACAATATTATACTTACATAATTGTACGATTTCCGGGGTGTTCGTTACTCGGGGGTCCACTGTACTGTAAATGTTATTTTAAATGTAAATTTATACATAGCTAGTTTTGGTCATAATTTGAAATGTCTGTATTAGCGGAACGCCGTAAAGCGGGGCTCTACTGTATACTCTGAAGTTCATTTAGTTTGGTGAGTAAGAGTTCAACAGGTTCTATTAATAAAACTATATTACGTATACTTAAATTTTTTTAAGGGGGCAACCAAACTTAATTACATGTTAATTCTAGAGATATGTATCAAATTCCCACAGTAAATAATGTTGAGGAATTTACAGATACAGGGAGCCTCTGCTTTAAAGAGCTTTGCCTTACAGCATTTCACTAATACAGCAGTTTTCAATTATACCCATTCTTCATTTATTCAGACTTCCAACAATACATATACATACATATATACAGTGGTACCACGAGTTTCGTACTGCTCCCAACTCGAACAATTATGTAAGTGTATTATTGTAAGTGCTTCTGTGGGGGTCTGAAACGGACTAATTTAATTTACATTATTCCTTATGGGAACATATTCGTTTGGTAACGGCAATCGAACAGCCTTCTGGAACGAATAAAGTACGAAACTCGGGGTACCACTGTATTCACCACTCACTATAAGCTAAGGACAAAAATATTTTAAAGTAATGTGTGTACTGTGTATACATATTTTAGGCATAAAACTGTTTCACTTAATATATATGATATTGTAAACATGTTATCAGGCTTGTACATATGTATATGCATTTGAAAGTGATAAATGGCAATGTTTCACTTTAGAGCGATTTTTGTTTTACAGCATTAGCTGAAAAAAGGGAGGCGGTAATTTCATGTACTGGCCAGGGAGGTACAACATCGTTTAAGAGTGAAGAAGAGCAGGATGTGAGTGTGGAGGAGGTGCGTGAGGCATTACGTAGAATGAAAGGGGGTAAAGCAGCTGGAACTGACGGGATCATGACAAATGTTAAAAGCAGGGGGGGATATAGTGCTGGAGTGTTTGGTATTTTTGTTTAATAAATGTATGAAAGAGGGGAAGGTACCTAGGGATTGGCAGAGAGCATGTATAGTTCTTTTATATAAAGGGAAGGGGGATAAAAGAGTGTAAAAATTATAGGGGAATAAGTTTACTGAGTATACCAGGTAAAGTGTATGGCAGGGTTATTATTGAAAGAATTAGAGGTAAGACAGAGAGTAGGATTGCAAATGAGCAAGGAGGCTTTAGAGTGGGTAGGGGATGTGTAGATCAAGTGTTTACAGTGAAGCATATATATGAACAGTATTTAGATAAAGGTAGAGAAGTTTTTATTGCATTTATGGATTTAGAAAAGGCATATGATAGAGTGGATAGGGGAGCAATGTGGCAAATGTTGCAAGTGTATGGAATAGGTAGTAAGTTACTGAAGGCTGTAAAGAGATTTTATGAGGATAGTGAGGCTCAGGTTAGGGTGTGTAGGAGAGAGGAGATTACTTCCCGGTAAAAGTAGGTCTTAGACAGGGATGTGTAATGTCACCATGGTTGTTTAATATATTTATAGATGGGGTTGTAAAAGAAGTAAATGCTAGGGTGTTGGGGAGAGGGGTGGGATTAAATTATGGGGAATTAAATGCAAATGGGAGTTGACACAGTTACTTTTGCTGATGATACTGTGCTTATGGGAGATTCTAAAGAAAAGTTGCAAAGGTTAGTGAACGAGTTTGGGAGTGTGTGTAAAGGTAGAAAGTTGAAAGTGAACATAGATAAGAGTAAGGTGATGAGGGTATCAAATGATTTAAATAAAGAAAAATTGGATATCACATTGGAGAGAGGGATTATGGAAGAAGTAAATGTTTTCAGATATTTGGGAGTTGACGTGTCAGCGGATGGGTTTATGAAGGATGAGGTTAACCATAGAATTGATGAAGGAAAAAGGTGAGTGGTGCGTTGAGGTATCTGTGGAGACAAAAACGTTATCCATGGAGGCAAAGAAGGAATATACGAAAGTATAGTGGTACCAACACTCTTATATGGGTGTGAAGCATGGGTTGCAAATGCTGCAGCGAGGAGGAGGCTGGAGGCAGTGGAGATGTCCTGTCTAAGGGCAATGTGTGGTGTAAATATTATGCAGAAAATTCGGAATGTGGAAATTAGGAGAAGGTGTGGAGTTACTAAAAGTATTTGTCAGAGGGCTGAAGAGGGGTTGTTGAGGTGGTTTCGTCATTTAGAAAGAATGGATCAAAGTAGAATGACTTGGAGAGCGTATAAATCTGTAGGGGAAGGAAGGCGGGGTAGGGGTCGTCCTCAAAAAGGTTGGAGGGAGGGGGTAAAGGAGGTTTTGTGGGCAAGGGGCTTGGACTTCCAGCAAGCATGTTGAGCGTGTTAGATAGGAGTGAATGGAGACGAATGGTTTTTGGGACATGACAATCTGTTGGAGTGTGAGCAGGGTAACATTTTGTGAAGGGATTCAGGGAAACCAGTTAATTGATTTAGGTTAGACTTGAGTCCTGGAAATGGGAAGTACAATGCCTGCACTTTAAAGGAGGGGTCTGGGATAGTGACAGCTGGGAGGGACTATTCTCAGCTGTCGTATCTGAGCGCCTCTGCAAAGACAGTGATTATGTATGAGTGTGGTGAAAGTGCTGAATGATGATGAAAGTATTTTCTTTTTGGGGATTTTCTTTCTTTTTGGGTCACCCTGCCTCGGTGGGAGACGGCCGACTTGTTGAAAAAAGAAAAGAAAAAAGCATTAGCCCATAACCTAACCTGCTGTATAAGTGGGTCCTGCCTGTACACACTAGTTTCATGAAGTCTGTATTCAGATTTGAAATATTTTACAAAAAACTATGTGGTAGTGTCTTAAGAATTGATTAAATTATATTAGTGTATGGGTATGACCAATTATTTTTTTTAGTGGTAATTGTTGTACAGTACTATCAGTTTTTGTGTACCATCTACAGTACTGTTTATGTAATATCCAGAAATAAAAATTTCCTGAAAATTGTGTAAAAAAAGATGAGCTATATTATAATTTGTATTCTGTGATAGTTTTGTTTTTGAGGGTTTAAAGGGCTTATACACCATACTGAGCCCTGCCTCTAATTGTATATGGAGGAAATATTGCCAAGATATGGCTGGGAATTGAGCAAGTTAAATAGACCCTCTGTCTAAACCTTGCCAAACATCACAGTTCACCTCCATCGGTAATTGGATTACCCCTGCAGTTGGTGAAATCCTTAGAGAAGCAAAACAGTGCTGCTATATTGCAACCTGACCAATTGCTCAGTGAGCAGAGCATGATGAAGCCAAGTATCCCAGGGAGAGAATTGAGAAAATTTGTTCCTAATGCTTTGGGGAGGGGTACAGCAAGACGTCTGCACTTCACCAAGGCCAGTGCTTAAGTCCCTGTCAAGTGGTGGTGCTTGTTCCACTGCATTTTTTTTACTTGCTGCATTTGTTTTTGCTTGAATGATTATGCTCTGCACTCTTCAGTTTTGTGTTTACTGGTAGTGCATGAGTATTTGCTCTTTAAATTTGTGTTACTGGTGTTGCTGGAAGTCATTTACTCTTTACATTTGTTTACCTTATGAGAGTTAGGTTGAACGTGCATGTTTATGTAACATTTTAATTGCATTTTGAGCACTGTAGCTTGAGCTAACTCAACACTTATGGAATGTGTAGACAGTATGTACCATTAAGGTTTCAGGATTTCTAATACCCTTAAAATTTAGCTTTCTTTGAAACCTCCTGTACCAGGTATTGAAACCCATTGGCAGATTCATTTTGAAATTATGCAGTTTCCTTCTCCACTGCTATTACATAGTTTGCATTTTTGTTACAAACATTTTGTCATTTTTCAAACACATCCATAAAATTCTTTACCAACCTTCATATACTGTGCAATTCTTTGTCAGAGCCGTTATCTTCATTCATCAGTTAACTGAACAAGTTGATCTAGTTGGGCGAATCTTGTTAGGTCACCATGGTACAGTGGTTAACACATTGGCCAGACAGTTTTAGGACTGGCGTGCCATGAGTTCAAACCCCACTCACTCTATGAGTTAAAGGAATTTTCTATTCTTTGTATTAATACTCCCATGCTTGCATGTGTGTTATAGCACACACATTTTACACTCCACTTTATCCTTTAACTTGTTTAGTAGGACCTGTCACACAGGTCTTAAATGGTTGGCTAATGTGTTATCTACATTTGTGGGTACAATAATATTTCTTGCTGTCCACATTCAAAATTTAACTTAAAAAACAAGTTGAAACAGGAGGACCCTGCTTATACAGCAGGTTAGGTTCTGGGCTACTGCTGTAAAGTGGAAATCACTGTAAAGTGAAACATTAAGTGAGCAGTAGAGCTAGGCTTAAAAAATGCATATACATACAGTACACCTATTACTTACGTTAAAATATTTTCGTACCTATAGTGAGTGTTGAATATATATATTGTAGGAAGTCCGAATTAATGAAGAATGGGTGTAATTGAAAACAGCTGTATTAGCTAAATGCTGTAGAGCGAGGCCCTCCTGTATAAAGATGTAGTGTACAGAAATTAGTTTTGGTATCAGTTCATTGTTCACTTAAGTTCCTCTGTATAATTTTCTTAACTGTTGAAAGATAAGTTTCCCACTAAAGATTTTGAATTTCACAACTTCACAAAAAAAATTCTGCGATTTGTATTATGTATAATGCTTTCAGTGTTTCGAGAATTTTATAAGCAGTTATGGGACATGGCCATAGTATATACTATAATTTTTGTGATATAAAATATTTGAAGTACAGGCCTCTTTATGCACTTTTTCTTTTAAAATTAGATTACCTCTCCAAATTTGCCATTGTGGCCTACCATGGTTATTTATGTACTATTTATTAATATCACACACTGCTGATGTGCAATATGGTAGCTTGCCTCTTTGAGATCCTCTTAACCAATAGGAGTGGGCGGGTCTATGACGGGGGCTTAGCAGCAAATCAACAATGGGGTTGAATCTTTCTTTGGTAGCATCTCATCCAATAGCCGAGTTTGTACTACAGTTTGTTTACTCTTCAGTTTGGAGTTATGAGGACTGTTTCGTGCAGTAACTCTGGATTATTTACCCTTCATAACTGCATTTGCTATAATTTCACGATCTTATGCATTACCAAGTCATTATACACTATAAATTGCACAGTAAACAGGCAATTTCTGTGAAGATCAAGCAAGAAATTAATGCATTGGTGCATGAATATGGCCTTTTACAATCAATCATATCTGCTATCATTAAGCAAATAAAAATAATAAAAAATATTAAAGTTGTTGATGAATCTAAGCTAGTGAAAAAAGGCAGAGAAATTATCATAGAGATGGAAAGACTGTTGTTATTGTGGATAAGAGTGGAGCAGATCAAAGAAGATACAGTGCCTACAAGTTATATCTGAACATGCTCTTCCAAAATATCTATATCCTTCACCCACCTACATTCTCCATCCTACACCTACCTACCTTCTCCATCCATCCTACATCCACCTATCTTCTCCATCCTACACCCACCTATCTTCTCCATCCTACACCTACCTACCTTCTCCATCCTAAACCTACCTACCTTCATCCTACACCTACCTACCTTCTCCATCCCACACTCATTCACCTACCTTCATCCTCTGCCCACCTACCTTCATCCTCTGCCCACCTACCTTCATCCTCCGCCCACCTACCTTCATCCTGCACCCACCTTCCTTCATCCTGCACCCACCTTCCTTCATCCTGCACCCACCCACCTTCCTTCATCCTGCACCCACCTTCCTTCATCCTGCACCCACCCACCTACCTTCATCCTGCACCCACCCACCTACCTTCATCCTGCACCCACCCACCTACCTTCATCCTGCACCCACCCACCTACCTTCATCCTGCACACACCTTCCTTCATCCTGCATCCACCCACCTTCCTTCATCCTGCACCCACCTACCTTCATCCTGCACCCACCCACCTACCTTCATCCTGCACCCACCTTCCTTCATCCTGCACCCACCCACCTTTCTTCATCCTGCACCCACCCACCTTTCTTCATCCTGCACCCACCCACCTTCCTTCATCCTGCACCCACCCACCTTCCTTCATCCTGCACCCACCCACCTTCCTTCATCCTTCACCCACCCACCTTCCTTCATCCTGCACCCACCCACCTTCCTTCATCCTGCACCCACCCACCTACCCTCATCCTGCACCCACCCACCTACCTTCATCCTGCACCCACCCACCTACCTTCATCCTGCACCCACCCGCCTACCTTCATCCTGCACCCACCTTCCTTCATCCTGCACCCACCCACCTTCCTTCATCCTGCACCCACCCACCTTCCTTCATCCTGCACCCACCCACCTTCCTTCATCCTGCACCCACCCACCTTCCTTCATCCTGCACCCACCCACCTTCCTTCATCCTGTACCCACCCACCTTCCTTCATCCTGCACCCATCCACCTTCCTTCATCCTGCACCCACCCACCTTCCTTCATCCTGCACCCACCCACCTACCTTCATCCTGCACCCACCCACCTACCTTCATCCTGCACCCATCCACCTTCCTTCATCCTGCACCCACCACCTCTTCATCCTGCACCACCACCTTCCTTCATCCTGCACCCACCCACCTTCCTTCATCCTGCACCCATCCACCTTCCTTCATCCTGCACCCACCCACCTTCCTTCATCCTGCACCCACCACCTTCCTTCATCCTGCACCCACCCACCTACCTTCATCCTGCACCCACCCACCTACCTTCATCCTGCACCCACCTTCCTTCATCCTGCACCCACCCACCTACCTTCATCCTGCACCCACCTTCCTTCATCCTGCACCCACCCACCTTCCTTCATCCTGCACCCATCCACCTACCTTCCTTCATCCTGCACCCACCCACCTTCCTTCATCCTGCACCCATCCACCTACCTTCATCCTGCACTCACCCACCTTCATCCTGCACCCATCCACCTACCTTCATCCTGCACCCACCTTCCTTCATCCTGCACTCACCCACCTTCCTTCATCCTGCACCCACCCACGTACCTTCATCCTGCACCCACCCACGTACCTTCATCCTGCACCCACCCACGTACCTTCATCCTGCACCCACCCACCCACGTACCTTCATCCTGCACCCATCCACCCACCCACCCACCTACCTTCATCCTACTCCCACCCACCTACATTCATCCTACATCCACCTTGTTTCTTCATCCATTCCCACCTTTCTTTTCCATCGTACACCCACCTTCCTTTTCCGTCTACCTACCGTCTCTGTCCTTCGCCCACCTTCTGCATTATACACCCATTCTCCTGAAATGTCTTACACGTAAGTGTTTTTGGATTTCCAGTGTTTACTGTACAGTATAACTGCCATCACGTGGCCATTTTATTGTGGTAACGTTTCTCTCTCCAGGAGCTTTTGTCAAGCCGTTACAAACAGAGGGGTATATATAGGTATAGAGTGAGGTTCAAAGTATAATATAATCGTTGTAGGTTGCCGTAATAGTAGTTCTTGTGGTGGTAATTGTAGTACTTGTGGTAGTAGTAGTCGTGGTTATATAACATACTGTAGTGAGACATGGGAGAATGTGTAAAATTAATCCAGTGAAAAAAACGGTCACAACGAGAACATCATATCAACATTCGTGGGCCCAAGATTGCCCAACAATTGTGCCACAAGTTATCGGAAATTCTGCCAGAAATTGGACATGTACCTCCGTAAAGTGCCCGATCAACCAGGTTGTGATGCACAAGTGGGCCAGTGGGCCGCAGGCAGCAACAGTAAGCAGTAGACAAGCCTGGCCCAGGGCTGGGCTGTGGTGGGTTTTTAATCAAATGCATCTTGATCAGAAACAAGTCAGTGTTTGACTAGTATTTGGTTATCCTAGGTTAAGTCAACATAGTGTACTTTTATGCACTTATAACATGTGTGTGCAATCAAGCCCATTGTAAAAATTTTTTATATATATATATATATATATATATATATATATATATATATATATATATATCTAAATAGTGTATGATTTTCGCTCACCATGAGGCGGGCCAAAACGACATGGGTTCGAATCCTCGGCTAATCGCAGTGTTATTGGTTAATACCACTTGTTCGTGGTTACAATATATATATATATATATATATATATATATATATATATATATATATATATATATATATATATATATATATATATCGTGCCGATTAGGTAAAACTGGTCAATTAGCAAGAACTCATCTAAAATTAAGTCCTTTCTAAAATTTTCTCTTATACGTTTAAAGATATATTTTTTTCATTTATGTTAATGTAAGAATTTATAATTTTGTACCAAGAGAAACTTTGAAAACCTACCTAACCTTATTACAACAAGCGCAATTTAATTTAGCCTAACCCAACTAAATATATTTTAGATACGTTAACATTAATTTAATAATAAACAAACACAATTAAATATATTTTTTTCGTTATGTTCAGAATGATTTTGGCGAAATTATTGCATACACAAATTTTCACTTGTCTTATATGGCAAGGTGAGCGTTGCTATTTAAGCCAAAATCGCAAGTTTTACCTAATCGGCACGACATATATATATATAAAGTGTGTGTGTATACACACACACACGCGCGCGCGCGCGCGCGCACACACACACACACACACATATGTGAATGATATAACGGAAGGGATAGACTCAGAAGTGTCCCTGTTTGCAGATGATGTGAAGTTAATGAGAAGAATCAAATCAGTCGAGGATCAGGCAGGACTACAAAGAGACCTGGACAGGCTACAAGCCTGGTCCAGTAACTGGCTCCTTGAATTTAACCCTGCCAAATGTAAAGTCATGAATATCGGGGAAGGGCAAAGAAGACCGCAGACAGAGTATAGTCTAGGTGGCCAAAGACTGCAAACCTCACTCAAAGAAAAAGATCTTGGGTTGAGTATAATACCGAGCACATCTCCTGAGGCACACATCAATCAGATAACTGCTGCAGCATACGGGCGGCTGGCAAACCTAAGAATAGCGTTCCAATACCTCACTAAGGAATCATTCAAGACTCTGTACACCATATACGTCAGGCCCATACTGGAGTATGCAGCACCAGTTTGGAACCCACACCTGGTCAAGCACGTCAAGAAATTAGAGAAAGTGCAAAGGTTTGCAACAAGACTAGTCCCAGAGCTAAGGGGATTGTCCTACGAAGAAAGGTTAAGGGAAATCGGCCTGACGACACTAGAGGACAGGAGGGTTAGGGGAGACATGATAACGACATATAAAATACTGCGAGGAATAGATAAGGTTGACAGAGACAAGATGTTCCAGAGAGGGGACACAGAAACAAGGGGTCACAATTGGAAGTTGAAGACTCCTATGAGTCAAAGGGATGTTAGGAAGTATTTCTTCAGTCATAGAGTTGTCAGGAAGTGGAATACCCTAGAAAGCGAAATAGTGGAGGCAGGAACCATACATAGTTTTAAGACTAGGTTTGATAAAGCTCATGGAGCAGGGAGAGAGAGGACCTAGTAGCAATCAGTGAAGAGGCGGGGCCAGGAGCTATGAATCGACCCCTGCAACCACAAATAGGTGAGTACACACAGAGCTTATGTGAAAGTTATCTACTGTTGTATGTTCTTAAAAGTTTAGACTTATTTAGAGAAAAGGTTTAATTGATTTTGACCCGTGTAGGCCCCACTTCGCCTCGGAAGAAACTGGAAAAAAATGAAACTTTTTTTTTTCCATAATTTCTGAGTGTCGCATCTGATTAGCTTCAGGTTGCAGTAATTTATATTGCTGATAACTTGATAATATAGCTTCTAAGTGGCTTCAAGCTTAATGTGCTTATGTATTTTAGGATATTAGTTTCTTTGAAAGGTTTGAACTAGATGTGAGCTGTGTATGTTCTAATTTACCATTTTTATTTAAGAAATTTGGATATTTCCATATGATGACATATAACTGCCTCTTCTGATTCTCCTCAGATCTTGAACTAAGTTATCTACTTATGCCCCTCTCTTCATTAGTCCAATCACGTACATTGAGACACTGGTGACGGGTTATGAAACATGGGGACAAGTTTACAGATCGCGCAGTAACTGAAATACATTCAATTTTTAAATATTTTTAAAGCATGGGATAGTAGTGAAGATGAGGTTTGTTTTCTCAGCAAAGCTGTTGACATTGCTATTTGATTGGTGAGGTAAGATGCAGTCCATGGATGTGGCTGCGTAATAAACTGTTGGGAGTTTGCTTGAGCAGTCCGATCAAGGACCAGGCCTCCTGGTTGATGGCCGTGGCCCGATCTAGCGCCTGCCCAGGTTGTAAATTGCCTGATCAGTCAGGTTGTTGGTCCTAGCAGCACACAAACCAGTATACGGACCATAGCTCAGCTGAGTATTAACTTACTGCTGGTAATTCTTTGTACTTTTGAGGGAAAAGAGTGTTGAAGAATCTTGAACCCTTTAAATTTACGAGGGTAATATTATTTAGGGTACTTGCTGAAGATTTAGTAAATATTCTGAGCTTGGTTTATATTGCTATTCATTGCAAAGCACGAGGAAGAGTCAAGGTGAGTGTTGAATTATACTCTGAGGTGTGGTAATGATCCTAATTGGTGAGGGATGCCGGCTACTGCCTCTGGTAATATAATTATTTTTATAGTACACGTACAGTTGCGAGAGTTTTTACGTAGTGCTGTTGTTGCTATGTAGGAGTCTGGACACGCTTCTCCCTCCCTAAGGCAGTGAGTGACTTTCAGAGTTAGAGCTACGTTATTCTTCCTTGAATCAAACCTGATTACTCTTCATTCAACAAGTTCTTAATAATCCTTACAGGTTTATTGCTTCCCAGTTAATATAATACTACAACAACTACTGCAAAAAAAATAATTCTTCTAATTTTGCGACTAATTCTACTATTATTACTACTACTACTACGACTACTACAGCCGCCGCCGCCATAACTGGATATGTTTTAATCAGTGCGTATTGCAAGAAAAGCATCCCCCATATTCCGTATATAAGCCCAACCCCATCCCCCCTGTACCCCGATCTGAGAATTTGAATCTAATCAGAAGTGGCAAATCTCACCAAAGGAGAAAGACCTTGGGGTGAGTATAACGCCAAGCACGTCTCCGGAAACACACATCAACCAGATAACCCCGGCAGCATATGGGCGACTGGCAAACCTAAGATTAGCGTTCCGTTACCTTAACAAGGAATCGTTCAAAACACTTTCGCAAGAAAACTCTTATCACAATTTCATTAAATATGGCAAATTGGCATCAAGAAAGCCCAAAATCAATCCCAACCTTTCTGAGTATTTAAGGTTTGAAGCCAGTCAGAAAAAGGCCTTATCCAGTTATTGAATGGAAACCACTTTTACTTAATAAAAAATGTTTAGATGGCACTTTGGCCACCTGAAGAAATATTGCAGATGTCTAGCAGAATTCCCAGTCTGTGGTGCAGGGGATCATAAAGTATCCTGAGACCAGCTCTCCCAGCATAGTCTATCTTGCGAGAGAGCTAAATTCAGTCTCAAAGAAGGCCTATTATACACAGTATATAATAGACCGGTGTTGAAAGTTTGAAGTCTATCAGAAGAAGCTTTCTTAAGGTATCACATGGAAAGCAAAACCTGGACTATACCATTGACCAGAGGGCACCTGCTCGTGCCATTAGTTGCATGAACATTTAATAGTTATAGTACACCAGCGGTGAAAATTTGAAACCGGATGAGGCGTTCATAAATGTTTAGGCAACCACTTAACACCTGTACCTCTCAGGGGTACCTAATGATACCTTCCCTTTATCCTCTTCCTCCACATCTTGTTCTCTACTCATTCTTTCCTATCTCTCTTTTTTCCTAATTACGTACCCTCCCCTTTTTCTTCCTTTACTCCCTCCTCCCCTACCTCTATCTCCCTTCTCTTCCTTTTCCCTTTTCTCATCTTCTTCCTCCCTCTTTCACTTCCCTACTTTCTCCACCCCCTTCCCCACTCTATTCCTCTTCTCTTCTCCCTCTTGTCTATCTTCCTACCCTTCTCTCCCTTCAACCCCCTTAAATATTCCTTTATCTTTTCTATTCATTGTTCTTTGCGTTACCAACCTCTCTCTCTGCCCCGTCCCTCCCTGGGAGAGATCAATATTGGCTTTCCCTAGAGTGTTGCAACAAGTGCCACGTGACTGGCTAGAGCCAGAATAATGAAGACACTTCATGTGAGAGGTGTGTCAGGCTATTGTGTAACCACATACACTGTGTACCATCGCCAACTTACTGCCTCCACTTATGAACGAAACACAGGTGTAGAGCAACCTTTTGTTGTGACAACGTTTCACTCTACAGCTTTTATCAGGACAATCGATTTCCAGGATAAAGCTCAAGATTAATCATGCAATCTATTATTTTTTTTTTTAAATTTGTGAATATTTTAAAAGTAACGTTTCGAGGTCAACGAGGTGCTTTAGTGATAGTTTTTGGCATGAATTTTCCACTTTATTTATGATGTATTGTTATAGTTTATCGCTTCATTGCTGTTATATTTCTCTGCCTCACAACATTTATCATTCCATTACCTTCAACGGTTTGAATGTGCAAGTTTATGGTGTCATTATTCATCCTTTACGGTATGCAGCACGAATCAATATTTTTTTCCTTTACGCATCTGTCAGGAAACGTGTTTGAAGCAGGTTATGTTTCATACAGGAGTCGTGTTTGGTTGAGGGGGGAGAGGGGGGTTGGTGACTGTGTCACTGGCAGTAGAGCGCGCAGCTGGTATACACAACTGTGACGTCACCAGGGCATCGCCATGGATACATACACCCCTCACACCCCTCCCGTCTCTCTCTTCTGGCCTGCCCTCCCTCCCATAATCCTTGCCTGTCCTCCCTCCTATAATCCTTGCCTGCCCTCCCTCCCATAATCCTTGCCTGCCCTCCCTCCCATAATCCTTGCCTGCCCTCCCTCCCATAATCCTTGCCTGCCCTCCCTCCCATAATCCTTGCCTGCCCTCCCTCCCATAATCCTTGCCTGCCCTCCCTCCCATAATCCTTGCCTGCCCTCCCTCCTATAATCCTTGCCTGCCCTCCCTCCCATAATCCTTGCCTGCCTGCCCTCCCTCCCATAATCCTTGTCTGCCTGCCCTCCCTCCCATAATCCTTGCCTGCCTGCCCTCCCTCCTATAATCCTTGCCTGCCCTCCCTCCCATAATCCTTGCCTGCTCTCCCTCCAATAATCCTTGCCTGCTCTCCCCCCAATAATCCTTGCCTGCCCTCCCTCCCATAATCCTTGCCTGCCCTCCCATAATCCTTGCCTGCCCTCCCATAATCCTTGCCTGCCCTCCCATAATCCTTGCCTGCCCTCCCATAATCCTTGCCTGCCCTCCTCCCATAATCCTTGCCTGCCCTCCCTCCCATAATCCTTGCCTGCCCTCCCTCCCATAATCCTTGCCTGCCCTCCCATAATCCTTGCCTGCTCTCCCTCCCATAATCCTTGCCTGCCCTCCCTCCCATAATCCTTGCCTGCCCTCCCATAATCCTTGCCTGCCCTCCCATAATCCTTGCCTGCCCTCCCTCCCATAATCCTTGCCTGCCCTCCCTCCATAATCCTTGCCTGCCCTCCCTCCCATAATCCTTGCCTGCCCTCCCTCCCATAATCCTTGCCTGCCCTCCCTCCCATAATCCTTGCCTGCCCTCCCTCCCATAATCCTTGCCTGCCCTCCCTCCCATAATCCTTGCCTGCCCTCCTCCCATAATCCTTGCCTGCCCTCTCATAATCCATGCCTGCCCTCCCTCCCATAATCCTTGCCTGCCCTCCCTCCCATAATCCTTGCCTGCCCTCCCTCCCATAATCCTTGCCTGCCCTCCTCCCATAATCCTTGCCTGCCCTCTCATAATCCATGCCTGCCCTCCCTCCCATAATCCTTGCCTGCCCTCCCTCCCATAATCCTAGCCTGCCCTCCCTCCCATAATCCTTGCCTGCCCTCCCTCCCATAATCCTTGCCTGCCCTCCTCCCATAATCCTTGCCTGCCCTCCCTCCCATAATCCATGCCTGCCCTCCCTCCCATAATCCTTGCCTGCCCTCCCTCCCATAATCCTTGCCTGCCCTCCTCCCATAATCCTTGCCTGCCCTCCTCCCATAATCCTTGCCTGCCCTCCCTCCCATAATCCTTGCCTGCCCTCCCTCCCATAATCCTTGCCTGCCCTCCCTCCCATAATCCTTGCCTGCCCTCCCTCCCATAATCCTTGCCTGCCCTCCCTCCCATAATCCTTGCCTGCCCTCCCTCCCATAATCCTTGCCTGCCCTCCCTCCCATAATCCTTGCCTGCCCTCCCTCCCATAATCCTTGCCTGCCCTCCCTCCCATAATCCTTGCCTGCCCTCCTCCCATAATCCTTGCCTGCCCTCCTCCCATAATCCTGCCTGCCCTCCCTCCCATAATCCTTGCATTCCCTCTCTCCCACCAGTGCCTTCCCTTCCTCCCACCGTGCCACATGTTCCCCATGAGTTGTGTAACTGGGGAGTTCCCTAAATGGTGGACCAGTAGTTTCATCAGTCACATTCCAAAAGCCAGTAGAAAAAGCATTATGTCCAGTATCTCTTGCTAGCTGCTTGTGTAAAACATTTAAGAGGATGATTCTCAGTCGTCCCTTGCACAGATTCTAAAAATATTATTTCTCAGCTGCAGTTTGTGTTGGAGTGCTCGGCATAGATTTCACCTGTATGGAAGAAGTGTGCATCGTTGCATAGCTACTCTTCTCACCCTGTATGGAAGAAGTGTGCATCGTTGCATAGCTACCTTTCTCACCCTGTATGGAAGAAGTGTGCATCGTTGCATAGCTACCTTCTCACCCTGTATGGAAGAAGTGTGCATCGTTGCATAGCTACCTTTCTCACCCTGTATGGAAGAAGTGTGCATCGTTCATAGCTACCTTTCTCACCCTGTAGGAAAATGTGCATCGGCAACTACCTTTTCCCCTGTATGGAAGATGTGCATCGTTGCATAGCTACATTCTCACCCTGTATGGAAGAAGTGTGCATCGTTGCATAGCTACCTTTCTCACCCTGTATGGAAGAAGTGTGCATCGTTGCATAGCTACCTTTCTCACCCTGTATGGAAGAAGTGTGCATCGTTGCATAGCTACCTTTCTCACCCTGTATGGAAGAAGTGTGCATCGTTGCATAGCTACCTTTCTCACCCTGTATGGAAGAAGTGTGCATCGTTGCATAGCTACCTTTCTCACCCTGTATGGAAGAAGTGTGCATCGTTGCATAGCTACCTTTCTCACCCTGTACGCTTGACACCTCCAACATTACCTTCATTGACTTTAAATTAAATCTGCTTTTAATATAGCTGAGATGTAATCATTGGTGAACTTACCAGAATGAATGTAGGAGAATGGCTTCTCTGTTGGATTAAAGACTACCTGTCAAACAGATTTGTCATAGTGACAGCACATGTGGTTCTATCTTACATGTATAAACCTGAATACACCTGTGAGTAAAGACTTGTGGCTGTTTGTTTCCATACATGAACATGAATCCTCGGCATCACACTGCTTGTCAGGAAGAGTCAGATCATCACTGTTCAAACATATTTACTAAATATTACTATTAATTGTGTACATTGGTGTTTATTTTACTTAAATTATATTTCTCTGCCACATACACATATCCATATTTACCTTCAGTTTCCTTTGCTCTTTTTTTAACATACCGGCCGTCTCCCACCGACGTAGGGTGACCCGAAAAAGAAACATAAGAAAGGAGGAGCACTGCAGCAGGCCTACTGGCCCATGCTAGGCAGGTCCAAGTCACACCCACTCATGTAGACTCCAGGTTACCTAACTTTATACCCAGTGATTCGTAGCCTAATTTAAAAATAAAAGAAAATAATGTTTGTAGAGCGACAGGAAGTGTTAAAAGTTTGAAGCTCTGAACCTTGTAAGAAAATTAACATACATGTGAAATGTCTAGGCTGCATAACCACACAGTTCCTAAAACTCAACATTGTATAGTACTGGGGCCCTTTGGACTGATCAGAAGAAGAGCTTTGTAATTTTCTTTTTCTGTACACAGCAACTGTGGAGCAACTGTTAATCATTTATCAGGTGTCAGAGTGGCAGAAATGGCAAGACAATCAGTGTTGAGAGGAAACACTACTGGTTGCTGGTGTTGCTTATCTAATGAGGACTCCAGTACGAGATAGTGTTATCAGTTTCAGTTAGTGTTAGTATTACAGTGTGGTAGTGTTAGTATTACAGTGCGGTAGTGTTAGTATTACAGTGCGGTAGTATTGTTTGTATTACAATGTGGTAGTGTTACTAACATTTTTACAATGTGTTGTCAATATTGCAATATCATTATAATGACAAACAATATCAACAAGTTGGTGACTATAAATATTCAAGTATTTGCACATGCGTCGTATTCATTAGCACGTAATGTTAACGTCCTCATTTAATGTTAACAGTTCCCCATTGTAATAATGGTATCAACATTAGTGTGACAGTATGCTAGCTTGATAGTGTTATTAGTGTTCCTGTGTCACCAAGGTTTAAGTAGGATGGTGTTATCAGTATTGCTACGTCACCAAGGTTTAAATAAGTGTTATCAGGAAGCACAAACTCCAGAGGTTATTCTCTGACACTAGCTGCTTGCATTAATAAGAAACATGCCAACCGTGTGTGGGGTGTCCCAGTCATGCTCTAGAAAAAACATTACTTGACTACTTTGGGAACACCGCCAGCGATGCCTAGTTACCATTTTTTTGTGAGTCATAGAGCTGCATACTGCACCTGTATGACACAACGTATGTGGTGCAGGCACTGTGTGACACAACGTATGTGGTGCAGACACTGCTTGACACAACTAGGCTTGCCATTACCATTTTGGTTCTTCATAAAAGTGTACTGATAGCAGTACCATAGGAGGGCCCGGCTTTACAGCGCTTCACTTTACGTACGGCGTTTTGCTAATGCAGGGGTTTTCAATTATTCCCATTCTTCATTTATTCAGACTTCCTACAGTTTATACATTCAATACTCACTATAAAATATGGACGAATTTTTTTTTAAGTATTGTGTGTAATTGCATATTTTAGGCCTAGCTCTATTGCTCACTTAATATATGATAGTGTAAACATGTTATCAGGCTTTTGTATGCATTTGAAAGTTATAAAAAAAAGGAAAAAAAAAGGGGGGCATATGGTTAACTTTACAGCTATTTTCGCTGTATAAGCGGCCCGCTCCCCTCCTTCCTGTATTTGTGTTTGTAGTGCATGAAACAACAGGTGTGATGATCACATCTGCTGCTCCACGTGTCACCACTAACTCAAGTTAGAAATGAACGCTAGCCGACTTTTCAGTTCCTCGTAATCCATCATCAGTCAGTGTTGTCTAGAACAGAACGAAACCTTTTTTTTTTTTTCAGTTATGTTGTAATCGCAGCTCTGTATGACCCTAGTAGGTTTAGCTCTTTGTTTTGATCATAATAATTTTGTAATTGTTGCTGCTAGGGTATTGTGACTTGATCTTTATATGTTGCTTTTATCAACAGAATTTGTAGTTGGTGTGAGGCACAGGTTTGTTTCTTAAATTCGTTGCTCGACACTATTTTAGATAATGTTGTATTAAAGGTGTATTGTGTAAGTGATTGTGGGGGTTTATCTCGAGGCTTAAGATGTTTGCCCAGCTCAAGTCTGTCAGCCTGACTCAGTCAAGTAATATTTCATTACCTGACAGTGTTTCACACATAAGCAAGGGCCACTTTACTACTGAGTTTCCTAATAGGTGATGACGCTTTCTGTATCACATCAGGTTGCAGAACTTATATTCAAATGTTTTGATGAAAGTACTCCATTGATCGTTGAATCATTCGGTAATGAACTAGACTAATCGTTGAATGAGAACTGGTTGACTAATATAAAATGTGATATGGTATTTGTTGAAACATGCGAGTGGCTGAGAATTAAGAGGAATACCTCGGGGTCAGTTCTTGCTTCCTTTCTCCTCTCTCATTAGCACTTACTGTATTTTCAGTCATATAAGGCACGCCTTTTTTTCCACAAAAAAATCTTGGAAAATCACCCTGAGCCTTGTATATTCAAGGTCAGGGTTAAGGGTAGGCTTTGGGTTACACTTTAGTTTAAAGTAAGAGGGTAATTAACCCTTGAATATGATTACTGATTTTCCGTTATAATTATGTCGTGCGCCTTATATGCCATAAAATACGGTACTAAGAAAACAAAATATTCAAAATTTCACTTAAAATTTGCACCAAGGAAACTTAAATACCTACATGATATCTGAGGAAAACTATTATCAAGGTTAATGGTATAAGGAGATTCTGGAGTTATCATTTATAACAGTCATAAATAAGTATACTAGATGACCTTCAGCGACGGAAATAGAATGTTGGTTTCTTCACCAGGAAAGGAACCTTGAATGGTGGGTTTCATAACCAGGGAAGGTACTTAGAATGGTGGGTTTCAAAACACAATGAGGTAAATGTCATGGTAACCAGAAAAAAATGACAGGGTGGATAATGACAATTTCCAAAACAAAGGAGGTAGCGCCAAGTGATGACACTATTGAAATCGCTTGTGATCTCTTGCTTAGAGTATTGTTCAGTGTTGACGACTCCGTTCACGGCAGAAAAGGTATCAGAGCTGCAACACATATAGAGATCATATACGACCCGCATTGAGGCATTAAATCATTTATATACTTGCTAGAGCAGCAGCAGAGGTGATATATATGATTATATATATATATATATATATATATATATATATATATATATATATATATATATATATATATATATATATATATATATATATAAAATGTGTGTGTGGACAGTAGTTAAAGGCCTGGTCCCAAGTCTGGACATTGTCATAACACCATATTGGAGTGTGGGATATGAATGAAAATGTGAAATGCTATGGGCACAATAAGAATATATTGTATCAATATCTGTCGGCCCAGACTGTTTAACATCCTACCAGAAGATAACAAACACTTCTGGAGCAAGTATGGAAGCCTTTAAAAGGAAACTCACCAAGTTTCTCTCAAGTGCCGGATGAGCCAGACTGTGATGGATTTGTATGCCAGCTGGCCGCCAGCAACAACCCAGACTGCAGGAGTTGAAAAAGCCTCGAAACAAATGAGATATATATAACGAAAGGAAGAGACTTATAATGGTGGGTTTCATAACCAGGACTTAGCGCTAATGTGGGTCAAGACGGTATTGGTCGCCTTAACGTTTTTTTATAAACTAGAGGAGCTTTAGCCTTGGGTCAAGTACCACTCCTACACTACCACCTACCGTGATACTGGTACCACTATTGCAACTGTTGTTAAAAATATCACCATTACAACTGTTGTTAATATTGGCACTACTATTACAACTGTTGTTAATATTGGCACACTATTACAACTGTTGTTAATATTGGTATCACTATTACAACTGTTGTTAATATTGGTACCATTATTACAACTGTTGTTAATATTGGTACCACTATTACAACTGTTGTTAATATTGGCACTACTATTACAACTGTTGTTAATATTGGTACCACTATTACAACTGTTGTTAATATTGGTATTACTATTACAACTGTTGTTAATATTGGTATCACTATTACAACTGTTGTTAATAGTGGTACCATTATTACAACTGTTGTTAATATTGGTACCATTATTACAACTGTTGTTAATATTGGTACCATTATTACAACTGTTGTTAATATTGGCACTACTATTACAACTGTTGTTAATATTGGTACCACTATTACAACTGTTGTTAATATTGGTACCATTATTACAACTGTTGTTAATATTGGTACCATTATTACAACTGTTGTTAATATATGCACTACTATTACAACTGTTGTTAATATTGGTACCATTATTACAACTGTTGTTAATATTGGTACCATTATTACAACTGTTGTTAATATTGGCACCACTATTACAACTGTTGTTAATATTGGTACTATTACAACTGTTAATATTGGCACCACTATTACAACTGTTGTTAATATTGGTACCACTATTACAACTGTTGTTAATATTGATACCACTATTACAACTGTTGTTAATATTGATACCACTATTACAACTGTTGTTAATATTGATACCACTATTACAACTGTTGTTAGTGCTGGCACCACTATTACAACTGTTGTTAATATTGGCACTACTATTACAACTGTTGTTAATATTGGCACCACTATTACAACTGTTGTTAATATTGGTACCACTATTACAACTGTTAATATTGGTACCATTATTACAACTGTTGTTAATATTGGTACCACTATTACAACTGTTGTTAATATTGGTACCACTATTACAACTGTTGTTAATATTGGCACTACTATTACAACTGTTGTTAATATTGCCACCACTATTACAACTGTTGTTAATATTGGTACCACTATTACAACTGTTGTTAATATTGGTACCACTATTACAACTGTTAATATTGGTACCACTATTACAACTGTTGTTAATATTGGTACCACTATTACAACTGTTGTTAATATTGGTACCACTATTACAACTGTTGTTAATATTGGTACCACTATTACAACTGTTGTTAATGGCACTACTATTACAACTGTTGTTAATATTGGCACCACTATTACAACTGTTGTTAATATTGGCACCACTATTACAACTGTTAATATTGGTACCACTATTACAACTGTTGTTAATATTGGTACCACTATTACAACTGTTAATATTGGTACCACTATTACAACTGTTGTTAATATTGGTACCACTATTACAACTGTTGTTAATATTGGTACCACTATTACAATTGTTGTTAATATTGGTACCACTACTACAACTGTTGTTAATATTGGTACTATTATAACTGTTAATATTGGTACTATTATAACTGTTGTTAATATTGGTACTACTATTATAACTGTTGTTAATATTGGTACTACTATTACAACTGTTGTTAATATTGGTACCACTATTACAACTGTTGTTAATATTGGTACCAATATTACAACTGTTGTTAATATTGATACCACTATTACAACTGTTGTTAATATTGATACCACTATTACAACTGTTAGTGCTGGCACCACTACCACCACTGCTACCGCTGTCAATACGGGTACTGCCACCACTGTCAATACAGGCTCCACTGCCGTTGCCACCATAAACAAAGCTATATATAGCAATCATCTGGGCAAAAGAAGGAAAAGGCAAACACAACAAAGGTAGATTTTTTTTATCCTTGTATTCCTTCACCACTTATTTACAAAGTTAATATATTAAGTTTGCAGTATAACAGTGAGAGTGGTTTTGACCACAGTGAAAATCTGCTTCCCAGCCAGGCAGACAGGTGTGACGTCACCCTGGCTGAGGAAGTGGGCTCTTTTGATTGATGGGTTGAGCTAGGCAATAAATACAGCAGTGGGCTCTAACCAACGGGACCCATGGTCCCGTGGGTTAGAGCGTCGTGGAATTTTCGCTCGCCATGAGGCGGGTTAAAACAACACGGGTTCGATCCCCCAGCTAGTGGCAGTGTTGTTATTGATTAAATATATATATATATATATATATATATATATATATATATATATATATATATATATATATATATATATATATAATTTCCTCTCTCGTGTTTGTCGTGGCCTCCGCGACCTTCTCTTGTGAGGCAACGTCCTTCAGTGTTGTGGTCAGTTTCTCCCAGCCGTGATGACAACAATCAGTTCGTGCTCTGCTACCCCAGGCGTGCTTTGTGCTTTGTATTCTTACTTCACTCCTACACCAGGTATTGTACTTCTTCACTCCTACACTTACTACACCAAGTATTGTATTTCCTCCTTCACTCCTACACTTACTACACCAAGTATTGTATTTCCTCCTGTGTGTTTGTTGTCGCTTAGTGTATGCGGTGTATTTGTACGTGTATTTCCCGCCTTTTCGCATTTCCCAGTGTAATTTTGTATTTCCTGTCTCTTAACGCATTCCTCCGGCTGTTCTCGCACTCCTGAGCCTCATCTCGTATTTCCAAGTCTGTTGTGGCGTTTTCCAATATTCGTGTATTTCTTAGTGTGTTTCACTTATCTGTGTGTTGGATGTGTCTGTGCTCTCATTCGTCACTTGTGTTTCCAGGTTAGTTCTGTCATTCTCCAGTATCTTATATTTCCAAGGATGCTCTCGCATTACGCACTCATGTGTATTTTTCAATGTGTTTTTTGTATATGGCATTGTTTTTGCGTCTTGTTTTTTGTAACTTCATCATTAGTAATGGTAGAATTACCGACAATGTTTGGAAAGTGGACACTGATGTAACATTTTATCGTGGCAACGTTTCGCTGTCCAGGAGCTCCTGGAGAGCGAAACGTTGCCACAATAGAATGCCAAATTAAGAAGAAAATGGCACGATACCGTGACTGGAACAATATACAAATAACCCACACATAGGAGAGAGGAACTTACCACGACGTTTCGGTCCGTTTACAAAGTCACACTAACACTTTGTAAATGGTCCAAGTTCGACCGAAACGTCGTCTTAAGCTTCTATGTGCGGCTTATTTGTGGAATGTAACACTAGTTGCATCTGTGTCTGTTTACTTGCACAGTGCTCGGAATACCCTCCAGGTAGGGAGGTACCTTAGTGTACCAGTGGCGCCCCTACTTTTCACTGGGGGTATGTTGCATCGCCTGCCAAGTCTTTTGCTTTCGTAGGGAGTGATTTATGTGTGCACATTAGGGAATAGTCCCTCCAGGATCTTCCAGGTGTATATTATGATGTCTCTCTCTCGCCTGCGCTCCTGTGAGTACAAGTCAAGTGCTTCCAAGCGTTCCCAGTAGTTAAGGTGTTTGATGGAACTTAAAAGGTTCTCTGTGCATTCTCTATATCTGCAATTTCGCCTGCCTTGAATGGAGATGTTAATGTACAGCAGTATTCCAGCCTAGAGAGAACAAGTGATTTAAAAAGGATCATCATTGGCTTGGCATCTCTTGTCTTGGATAATGAGAACATTCAAGACAAGAGATGCCAAGCCAATGTTGATCCTTTTTAAATCACTTGTTCTCTCTAGGCTGGAATGCTGCTGTACATTAACATCTCCATTCAAGGCAGGCGAAATTGCAGATCTAGAGAATGTACAGAGAACCTTTACTGCACGTATAAGTTCCATCAAACACCTTAACTACTGGGAACGCTTGGAAGTACTCGACTTGTACTCACTGGAGCGCAGGCAAGAAAGATGCATCATAATCTACACCTGGAAGATCCTGGAGGGACTTGTCCATAATCTGCACACAGTCACTCCCTACGAAAGCAAAAGACTTGGCAGGCGATGCAACATACCCCCAGTGAAAAGTAGGGGCGCCATTAGTACACTAAAAGAAAACACAATAAGTGTTCGGGGCCCAAGACTGTTCAACTAGCCTCCCACCAGCCATAAGGGGAATTACCAATAGACCCCTGGTTGTCTTCAAGAGGGAGCTGGACAGATACCTAAAGTCAGTGTCGGATCAGCCAGGCTGTGGTTCGTACGTTGGACTACGTGCGGCCAGCAGTAACAGCCTCGGTGATCATGCCCTGATCCACCGGGAGGCCTGGTCATGGACCGGGCCGCGGGGACGTTGACCCCCGGAATACCCTCCAGGTAGGCAGGTAGACCTTTCCCAAGCTGCAGTTCTTGCCTTCCTTTACCACGGTTTATATTAATAAATATCTTCCTGTTCATTTAGCATTTTTGATGAATCTAATGGCAATAATAATCTTAATTCTAGACTTTTTTTGCAGTCTCCCGCCCATTATTGGTATGTATATATATATATATATATATATATATATATATATATATATATATATATATATATATATATATATATATCTGTTCTTGTATTTTAGTCATATTCTATTTTCGCAGATAGGTTTCTTACTTCTTGGTCATGCACTGCTGACACAAAGCTCCATTGCAATGCATTTTTTCTACGTTCTCAGGCGCTATGTTATCGTGTAAATGTTCTTAAATATTTTTTTCACATAGAAGGCTGTGCATAAATTATGGGCTCTCAAATTTTTTTTATCATTTGTACGCTTTTTTATGAAATTATTTTTATTATGATTATCATTATTGTGTGTCAGTTCCTTGGAGGGAACGATTCAGAAATAATTTAAACTTTGGAAGGGACCGAAACCTCGTCTAAAGTTTCATCAGTAAAGTTTGGGTTATTTGAAATGTTAAATATCATACAAATCGTCTTTGGTAGCTGCTTTTAGGTCAACATTTTTGTTCACAATGTCAGAAAGTGAGTTACCACATGTCATGCGGGGTCATGCTGGTCACCTTATGAGACCCCTCGCCCTGACCAGCGTCCACTCTGTGCCGGGAAACAAAATTTCCTGTGTCCGGTTTCAAGAGAACCGCCCGAGGCCTGGTCACCAAAGTTGTAGCTGTCATTGGTCCACAGTCCTCTCCAGATCCCTAAATTTGCCTGTAAGATTAAGCACATGTAAAGGCTCCACTCATGATGTTGAAGGTATTGCATTAAACATTAACAAGGCAAAATAATACACGGTTGGTTAATAGGCACCAAAACAGCTATCTTACCATACGACAGCGGAGTCTTTGTCAGCGTAGGCTAGCAGATCACAGTCTTGCACTGCGAGGACAGTCTCGTCTGAAATTCTATCCTTGCGAAGTCACGCAACATTAAGTAAGAATCACTGTGTTCTGCTCTATAGTTTCGAACTTGCACCAAGTCTCAGTGATGTGACAAGTTCGTGAGGCCAGCCATGACACTCTTAAAAAGATCTATGAGGAAAATCAAGCGGTGGTATCTCTGGCTAATGTGATCAGATGCGCATCATCTGCCTGACCCTGGGCTTGATTATTCGCAATTGATAATAGTCAGGTCTGGAATAGATCCGGATGGCCGGTTGAAAGGGAAAGTGATAAGACCTTGTCACCATTGTTTCTTTATGGTGCTTGTTCTCTACAATTCATTGATGTCCTATTATAGATTCAGAAGGGATATAGGAAAGCATTGGTTTGGTAATAGAGTTGTCGATGAGTGGAACAAACTCCCGAGTACAGTTATAGAGGCTAAAACGTTGTGTAGTTTTAAAAATAGGCTAGATAAATATATGAGTGGGTGCGGGTGGGTGTGAGTTGTACCTGACTAGTTTGTGCTACTAGGTCAGATGCCGTGCTCCTTCCTTAAGTGAATGTAACCTGACCTGGCTGGGTCGGGGCATTGGCTTAAGCCGGTGGGAGACTTGGACTTGCCTCGTTTGGGCCAGTAGGCCTGCTGCAGTGTTCCTTCTTTCTTATGTTCTTCTTATTATTATTATTTGGATCCGCCTAGGTTATATGCCTTGGGAGGAGGAGCACCTATGTCAGCAACTGTCCATGAGTATAAATGATGAAGGATCCTACCATGGTTACAGGACAAAGCACGACACGTCTACTGAACCATCACAAGGTCATGTACTTAGTATAGGTTAAATGAGCTATAATTAAAAGAACATAAACAATTCTGAATGTGATATTAAGAATTCTAGTGTAGTAAATCTGTGAGAAAAAACGAACGCACAAATCAAAGCTTGCCCGTCTTACTGTATACTAAGATACACGAAATAAAAACTCGGGGAAATAAAAAATGTAAGAATGTGAAGAGAGAACTCGCTGTTAGGATGAACGAGACTCAAGTGATGGTTTAGATGACAACTCAACAGGTCACACTACTGAAATAAAAGATATCAACACAAAGCAAAAGAAAAACAAACAAACAGATAGATAGCAGAATTTAACTGTTTGAATATAGCCAGACACAAACACTTAGGTTAATATTGTATAAGAACGAATTTAAAAATAATATATCACATTTACAAACTTAATAACATGAGTTTAAAAACTCACTATAAGAATAATTTATATTTTTAAAGCAGTAAGTTAATAATTCTACAAAAATAGAGACAAGCATTCTACTTGCATAGAGGTTTATTACATCAAAGAAGTCAAGATTTCTGCTTGTGAGTTTCTATAATTTAATTAATAAGGTGAAAGTTGAATTACTTTACGCTCAGCGATTGGTTAAAACTGAAGGTAATGACACACTAAATAAAGACAATATTAGTTAGTGTTGAGAAGTAAAGTTTTAACTTATAATGTTACTGACCACTTTAGTGACCGTGTGGAGGAGAATATTCTGACCACTTTAGTGGTCAGTAATGAAGTGCCCCAATCAACATTAAATGCAGGCTGGGGAAAGTTATGGCCTTCTGTAGTTAATTCTTTCTTTGGTTTTCCCACCTCGTGTGAAGGCGAATATTACTGACCACTTTAGTGACCTCGTGTGGAGGAGAATATTACTGACCACTTTAGTGACCTCTTGTGAAGGAGCATATTATTGACCACTCAATGTAATCATTATCTTAACTTTTTCATCACACATTGATTTAGTATTTGCTTCTGAAATTCTTCAGACTCTATTTTAAATCCTGCAACACACTAGATACTAACTTGATAGTTGAATAGCGGTGCTTTGTGTGTGTACACGTATACTTACCTAATTGTGGTTGCAGGGGTCGATTTACAGCTTCTGGCACCGCCTCTTCACTTGTCACTACTAGATCCACTATCTCACTGCTCCATGAGCTTTATCATACCTCTTCCTAAAGCTATGTATGGAAGCTGTGTGTGTGTGTACTCGCCTAATTGTGGTCGTGTGTTAGTTAGTTACCATTTTGTCCTAGGCACATGTCGATTTGACACTAGGCCTGTTGTAGATGTAGTGTGTGAGTGTGTGTGTGTGGTGTAAGGAAACACTGAAATGTTTCCGCCGTCGAGGAATAGACGGGCTCGTGGTGAGTGAGAGCTGTGTGAGTGAGGTGAGTGAGTGAGAGTGAGTGAGTGAGAGTGAGTGAGTGAGAGTGAGGAGTGAGTGAGTGAGGTGAGTGAGTGAGTGAGTGATGAGTGAGAGTGAGTGAGTGAGGAGTGAGTGAGTGAGTGAGGGTGAGGGAGTGAGTGAGTGAGTGGTGAGTGAGTGTGAGTGAGTGAGGTGAGTGAGTGAGGTGAGTGAGTGAGTGAGGTGAGTGAGTGAGAGTGAGTGGAGTGAGGTGAGTGAGTGAGTGAGTGAGTGAGTGAGTGAGTGAGTGAGTGAGGAGTGAGTGAGTGAGTGAGGGGAGTGAGTGAGGTGAGTGAGTGGAGTGGAGTGAGTGAGTGAGTGTGAGAGTGGAGTGAGTGAGAGTGAGTGAGAGTGAGTGAGAGTGAGTGAGTGAGTGAGAGTGAGTGAGAGTGAGAGAGTGAGTGAGTGTAGTGTGTGTATGTGTGTGTGTGTGTGTGTGTGTGTGTGTGTGTGTGTGTGTGTGTGTGTGTGTGTGTGTGTGTGAGAGAGTATGTATCACTCTCTCATCGGAAATGTGGCTTATTTTCAATTTGAGTCATCGAGAGAGTTGTTTCCATCATGAACTTGAAGGGGCGTCATACTCCTTCAGTGTGGTAGTGTTGACGGATGGAGAACGTCACAACATAGTTTATGAGGGAGAGACATTGATTAAGTTGGTAGAAGTAGTTATGTGCATCATCAATCATTTCATTTTTTCATCCTATTAAGGGTCTATGAGGAAGAGAATGAGGGCTTAATATCTTAGGGTTAACGATTTTCTTTCTAGAATTTTGTCAATGATGTTAAGAGTCCGATCCAGAAAGGACAAGAAGTGTACTCACTACCACTAAGATCGATAACCTACAATCATGTCAGGTTTGGATCGATGATGTCTTGAAGACATTTTGTTCGCATTCGGAAAGGTTTAGAAAGAGGCTTGGATTTCCTTACTGTTCTTTGTTTTTTAATTTCCTTCGTGTTTAAGAAGATTAAAGTCCTTGCCTTGGATACCAGAGGCCGTCACAGTGAAATACATGTGTATTATTATGTTTTCGTATTAGCTGATGTTTTTTTTTTCGTTGGTTTTGGCTCACGACGCGACAGTTTGATAGAGGAACCGCATAATCAGCCAGTTTGTAATAGCTGTACGAGTCTGGGAACTGTAGGTAACAATAGACTGTTTGATCAGGCGGTCACCGGGAAAACTTGGCCATACGCTGATGTGCGGGAGAGGAAAAGCTCTAGAAACATTTATGCCACTACCCTAGTTGGCTTTTTAGGAATTAATATGTTTGAGATTATAATTTAATATATTTTGTGTTTACCTTGCAGATGATGGCCAGTGCATTACGAGAGTTCGTGATCGGGCGCTCATAAACATGACGCTAACTTCTCTTTCTCACGCAAACTTCTAACTTGGTCATTACTGAATGTTGAAATATTCGAATTTAAACTTTTTTTCCGTGATTGCTTTTGTCGTGTGGACGATCTTGCGTACACACTAGTCTATATCGTTAGCTGTTGTAAGCAGCTTTATTTACGCTGATTCAAACATTCTTTTTTATTGTTATATGGCTTAATACATAGGCACGAAGGGGTCTAGATAGAAATTAATAACTCACATGAGTAAAGTGATGTTATGCAGATTAGTTTGAACCTCAAGATGATCTGGAGGTGAAATGATGGTAGAATCAAACACTAGATAGTTTTAAGAATAGGTACGACATAGCCCACGGGGCCGAAAACTAGTAAAACCGGTCGTAAACAATAGAGAGACGGTTCTAAGAGCTGAGAATCGACCAGTGCAGCTACAAGTAGGAGAGCACAGCAAGGTGAGTATGTACATTATCATGAAGATCAGCAGTTCACTCTGATGAAGCAGTTACTAGGCATGATAAAACTGTAAATATGGTCTTGTTTTTATATATATCAGCATTGGCACAGGCGAGAGGCGATAAAAGGCCAGTATTATTGACTTTTGTGCTGTCTAAACTCTAAAGTATTGAAAAAAATATCCAGGAAGAGGTTGGTGAAGCACAGGCAGGAGAGACTTCGTTACCAACAGTCTGGAGTTGATTAAGGAAAGATGTGTCCTGCCTAGTAAACCTACTGCAGTTCTGCAACAAAATACCTGAAATCAAGCAAGAAAAGTAGGGATGGATCTATATGCTTGGACTGCAGGAAAGCATTAGACATACCTTTGCTATACCTTTGATGAGTTCCGAGAGTTTTTGTATTCCCAGAGCCCGGCCTTGAGCCAGGCTCGTCTGGTGCTTGCCTGGTCAACCAAGCTGTTGCTGCTGCTAGCCCACTGATCCACATATCCATTACAGCCTGGTAGATCTGGCATCCGGTGAAGAAATGTGTCTAGTTTCCTCGTGCAAACTTCTACACTTGTCCCAGCAGTGTTTCTGATATCTGCTTGTAAGAAGTTGAATAGTCTGGGACGACGTACGTTGACACAGTGTTTTCTTATTGTGCTCACTGCACCCCTGCCTTTCACTGGGTTTATTTTGCACTTCCATATCTGTCACTCTAATATGTTATGGTAATGTGCAAATTTGGGACAAGACTTTCAAGTACTTTCCAGGTATATATTAACATGTATCTCTCTCTCCTCCGCTTTAGAGAGTACATATTTAAAACTTTGAGAGGTTCACAATAATTTAAATGCTTTATTGGCTCTGTGGGCCGTAAATGATCTCTGCATCTGTTCCAGCTCTGATATTTCTCCTATCCTGAACGGGACTGTCAGCACAAACGATTTGAAAAGTGTCACCATTGGCATTATTCAACTTGTTTTGAAAGTTCTCATTATCCAGTCCACCATCTTCCTGGCTGTCATGACCTTGGTCTTATGTCCTTTGAAAGAAAGGTCAGCCGACATAATTATTCCCAAGTCTTTCACGTGTTCCTTTCGTTCTATTTGACGATCCTCTTGAGTTTTGTATACAGTGTCCTTGTTGAGTTCTTCATTCTTTCTATATCTAAGCAGCTGGAACTTATCACCATTGAACGTCATGTTCTTCATGGCCATCTAAAAAAATCCCGCTTATAACTGTGCAATTTTTCAGTGTCTTCTACCGAAGTGACTTTCATTCTTATTTTAGAGCCATTTGTAAATGATAATACAAAACTGTGACGGGTGTTTTTTATCTATGCTATGAGAATAAGAAACAGCAGAGGTGCCAGGACAGGGCCTTGGGATACTGAGCTTTTTACTTCGTTGGTGCTGGATTTTGCTCTCTTTGACAGCTCTTTGCTATTGAGTTGATTTTTGACAGTTATTGATTGTTATAAGGTTGATTTTGATAGTTTTTTAATTGCTATTAGGCTGATTTTGACGATTGTTATTAGGTTGACTTTGACCGTTGTTGCATATCATAAGACTGACTTTGACAGTTGCATGACTTAAAAGTTTGGTTTTGGCATACGTGTCTGCAGGTTAGTCGATAACATTGACCAGGTCACCCCTGTTTTTCCTTATCTTTTCGTCCTAAGCAAAAGTTATTTTTTTTTTCTACTGAAGATCAGCGGTAAAGCGGATATGACAAACTGTGGTCGTGGGTTCTGTCGTCAGTTTTCCCAGTGGTTCCCAGTCTTTCGTTTGCGCATTAAGTACGTCTCCTTTTACGTAATATTGCATTTATTGGTTTTAATGTACATTGTAATTGGTTACTTTTTGTTACTTAACGCTAGTGGCACGAGGCTAGGAGAGTAGCTTGGTGTTCTTATGATAATTTGGATACATCAGAAGTGTGCTGCTATAAAGAACAAAAAGACACAATACTGTGACTGGAACAAATAACCCGCACTTAGGAGAAATATATGACGACGTTTCAGTCCGGCGTGGACCATGAACTAGTTCACGCCGGACCGAAATGCCGTCATATGTTTCAGTCTCGTACGTTCGAGTTATTTGTGTTTGTTTTGCTGCTATGTGGTCACAGAGGATGGGATCTCTATCACCAACAAATGTTGGTTGTTTATTATGTAGGCTCGTGTTGTTGAACTGTGACTCCCGAAGACAACTTGTAACGAGATCAACTACGTTAGCATTTCCCTTCAAGGCTTGAGAGAGAGAGAGGCTCTTGATCCAGAGACTTGGTGGACCCATCGTCCTATTGGATCAGAGCGGATTGCTTCCCATTCTCCATGTGCTGTATGAACCATACGGGTTTAACGCTTTCCCATGAACGGGATATCAAATTGGAAATACAAACGGGAAGATATTTCGGTCTGTATTGGACCATTATCAAGTCTCGTTATTCCTCCTATTGTAGTGTTAGATGTTATTCCATGGTACAAGTAACGGTGTTACCATGCATGTTCCATGGTACAAGTAACATTGTTACCATGCATGTTCCATGGTACAAGTAACATTGTTACTATGCATGTTCCATGGTACAAGTAACATTGTTACCATGCATGTTCCATGGTACAAGTAACATTGTTACCATGCATGTTCCATGGTACAAACAACATAGCAACACTACGTTGTTTGTATGTGTCCCATTCTTAAACTAACGTAGTGTCGTTGTTTGTAGTTATCTCAAGACAGTGTCAAAATATCAGCTACCTTGCACTAATAATTAACTTGTCATTCGTTTCAATACTCTGTCACTCGCTACATGGAACGACCTTGACGACCTTCCGTGCAGCAAGTGTTTCTTTGTGGGTAGTTTTGTCGTGAAGGTCGTTCCATGTAGCGAGTGACAGAGTATTGAAGAGAATGACAAGTTAATTATTAGTGCAAGGTAGCTGATATTTTGACACTGTCTTGAGATAACTTTGCTGAGGAACTTACATTTCATAAACTGTGACTCCCTAACATTATGCTGGCGCGTCACTCGCTCACCCACTGTTACACAAGGCTGGTATTGGTTGTTATAAGTATCAAAACACGAATCATGTAAAGCAAAACAGTTATGTGTACTTGTGGTCGCTGGCTGAGTTTCAACCTCCCGACGCCAGCTCTCGGTCTAAACTCAGAACTGTCAGTTTTTTTTACTTCGTCTCTTCTCCGGTGTGCCAAGAAACCCTCTGTTAGCATTCATAAACATTGCCTGCATGTATATGCCAGATTATTTGTACTTTGTGGATTATAAAGCAAGTGACGTAGGCCGTGAATGGTTACGTGGCACTACAGCTTCCTGCTGAGTGGTGTGGTCATCTTGATGCTGTTTGTTTACCACAAACTTCTCTCGAAGATCGTTTTTTATTACTACTTCTAAATATGAGATGCTATACGATGCATAAATAAATCAGCGTATGGTATACGTATTTTATATTTGTTTATGGTTCAGGGGATCATTACCTTGGACAACCGATTTCACATCTACACCCGGCAGAGGGAGTCGCATCATCACCCACAGCTCCTGGCAAAGGCCACAACATTCCCTTGACGCTATTTCAATGCGCATCGTGGCACCTCTGGGGAAGAGGCAGTGAGTTACGAGGCTGTGGCTTGTGATCACTAGTGAATGCTAGTATAACAAGTGAATTTATTAGGGAGAGTAAAGGGTAATCTGAAAGTGGAGTGGGAGAAGGTTCCAAAACCACATCACTGGCCACCTGATAGAATATTAGAATTAGAAATCTTTTAAAGGCTTCTTCATCTGAAAATAATTTTCTGTAATTTTCTAATAATTTTTCATTTTAAATTGATAACACGTGTTTAAAGCTGCATTAAGAATTATTCTTAGGAAATTAATACACACAAAAGATATTAACATTTTTAAAAAGTACATAAAACTGATTTTAAAGGTTTAGTATCGAATAAATGCAATAAAATAATTCGGTGGTAATAGGCAGCCACATGAACAACATATATCACAATGTAGCTCTCGTAAAAGGGTTTTAAGTACGTAAAAGTTAAAAACTTAAAATAGTGTATAATAGCCAGTTGAGGGGAAAAATACAAATTTGGTGAAACTATTTCGAATCTTATTTGAAAAACAAGTCGCTTAGTGTAAACCCTTTATGTAAACTCTTCTTTTTACTGTGTACAAGTTAACATGTGGATGGAGGTAGAGTAGTATCGGTAATAGTAGTTACTAGGTTGTTCAGCAGTCACCCATCGAGGTACACTACGTCCATCCCTTCATACAAGCATGGAAGAAACTATGACAGAAGTGCTGGTCTGTGTCTTGTGAACATTTAAGTTGGCTGGTAAATATTACAAACTTCTTCCCTTCAGTATATCCTATATTTACTCGTTTCTTAATATTTATTTTTGTCTGTAATATTTTCTGGAAAATTTAGGAGGCCTAGTCAGTGAGCAGGATGCAGGAGCGATGATCCTTGGAACCATTATATATAATATTGCTAACCTGTAGAGGTTGGGGATACACTAGTACCAATAGCGATCACCTGTATATATAATTTTTCAATAATTCTATCTGATGCACCACTAGCTGGGAGGGGGGGGGTTGCAAGGTTGCATCATTATCATGATGCAACACTTGTTCTCGGTGCCAGGGAAAAACAGGTGATTTGGCTACTATGTTAACATATTGATGCTACAGTGTGGGTTAACGTACCTATCTAGTTGTAGTCGTAACTAATATTGGCCGCCTTACTGATTCCTGGCCTTCAGACTCCTTTTTATACCTACTAATGAAGCTGTGTAAGTTTGCAACTATCAGCTCATTTGTTCGCTTCACATATTATTTCATTGTTATTTCCGAGTTGAATTTGCAGAGTTTGAGTTTTCAGACAATTGACTGTCTTGATCTATTGTATTTATCTTTGAAGTTATGAAATGTTTCAGCCTTATGTAACTTTCGTCAGATGCACCTCGCTACCTACTACTCTGACACTAGAAATGTTTTGTTTTTAATGTATCGGCAAGTATTCATTGTGCATTTGTCTTATCGTTCTGATTCCTCTCGTGCTAATCACACTGTTTTTGTCTAACTTGTCCTTTTCTCTTTGCGCACTTTGTTTATCGTGATGACCATGTCTTTTGACTTTCTCGTAATCTTAATTCGTAGATTCTGTTTTTCATTTCAGGTACCAGCCTTGTAACAAACATTTGAACCTTTTCAATTTCTTGTGTTTTATTTGATGTGTCACTTCTCCGAAACATAAGTTGTGCATATTGTTCTCTACTCTTAACTTGTTTATATTCTCCAATCCTATCATTATATTTGCGAGCTTTACATTCGCCTCCAACGTCATTCGTTTTGTTCGTGCTCTTGATGATAGTTTTGTGTGGTGGTAGCGTCCACATCTTGATTGTTTCTACCAGAGCTTAATTCCGACGTGAACTGGGCTACGTTTTCTTACCTTTAACTCCTTCATCACATTTGTCAGACCAAAGGATTTTCACAAATGCAATCATGGGGTGATTGCACACAAAATAAGAGCCATAAGGATAATGGGGAAGGAAGGCAGATGGATTTTCAACTTTCTGACAAATAGAACACAAGTGGTAGTGAAAAGAACAAAATTCAGCATTAGCGAGGTAAAAATGCCCAGAACCCCAAGGCACGGTCCTGGCACCTCTACTGTTTTTTTTTTACCTCATAGCATATCTAGATAAAAAAACACTCACCACAGCTTTGTATCACCATTTGCGGATGACATCGAAATAAATATGAAAGTCACCTGGGTAGAAGACGCGGAAAAATTGCAGGAAGACGTGAGAAGGGTTTTCCAGTAGGCAGTGGAGAACAGCAGGACATTCAGTGGCGATAAGTTCCAACTACTTAGATATTGAAAGAATGAAGAACGCAAAAGGAAACTGTGTACAGAACCCAAGAGGATAATCAAATGGAGCGAAAAACCTGGGAGTAATTATGTCGGTTGACCTTTCTTTCAAAGAACACTTAAAGCAGCCAGGAAAATGACAGGGTGGCCAATGAGAACTTTCAAAACAAGGGAAATAGTGCCAATGGTGACACTATTCAAATCACTTGTGCTCTCGTTTAGATTGTTGTTCAATGTTGATGGTTTCATTTAGGGCAGGGGAACTCTCAGAACTGTTCAGTTTTGGTGAGCTTGGGCAAGTAGATTATCTGTACTGTACAATTCATGATATTGTGCTGGCGATCTGTAGTAGGTTAGGTGCTGGTATGTACTTAAGGGCAAATTTTGAAATAACGTCTAGTTTCCATTGTCCCTATGAAATATTAAACTTGTGATAGCTATGAGAGCAGATTCTATGATTTTGCGTTTGTTGTTGCAGTGTCATTTGTGTGTGATGGCTGCAGCTTTCCAATGAATATTGTGATTGTTGTTGCTAACATGTTGAAAAACGGTTGAATTCTCTTGTGCATAATATATCGCCTTCTTGAGTTCAGTGATCTTCGTTGATAACATTTGGCCTGTCTTCCCTATCTATACTTGGCTGCAATCTTTGTGTGGTATCTGGTAGACTCCTGGTGTGTCTGGCATAAATGGGTGTTTGTTTCTTGTTAGGATAGCAAGTGATTAAGTTGGTCACTTTGTTGAGACGATTTGCTGGATGAAGTTGAGTTTTTGCAAGCTGAGATTTTATAATAGTTGATGTTTGCTTTCTTTTCTTCTTGTTTGATGACCTAGTTTTGAGAATTGTGTTCTGAGGATTTCTTTCCTTTGTCCAACTGTAAGGGGCTGCATATCCTGAGTGCACGTAAAAACACGCTTCATACGGTGCTCTTATTAATTTGCATAGAATAACAACTGTAGAAATGAACATAGTTGGCAGTGTTAGTGGGCTTCCTATAACCTGAAAACTCAACCTGATCGTTAGTTCTGGTGATGAGAACATCAAGGACTGGTAGTTGATTGTTTCCCATGCAACCTTCAACTGCATAGAAGGAACAAGATGGTGAAGATTCTCAAAGAATGTGTCAAAACTGCCCGAGCTGTCCTCCCATATGAAGACAACGTATTTGTACTAGATCATGTCTAGTGGTTTGATGCTGGAAAGGATGGTAGTTATTCCATGTATAAATTAGCGAGTAAGGGAGAGCAGACTCTTGGCTGTCACTACCGCCCGGCTCCGGCTGGGTTACCAGTATTTCTGGCAGGTGGACAATTGTCACACCTTGCGTCATTATGTGGTGGAGTGAGATAAAAAGTAATGAATTCTCAGAGAACTCACTCAGAAATGTTCAAGAAATGCCAGAGTATTTTATCCACAGTGGTGTATTACCAACCATTCTGGAAAAGTACCCTGACTTTGTCCACTGTAAATAATACATAACCACTTAAGCTTTTTTGTGTGTGTGACCTAATTCATATCTGCATAAATAACTCATCACGATGGTAATCAGCTATAAACTTGTAAATAGCTCATTACCACTGTAACTTGTTTGTCTCTGTAATGTTGAGGTACAGTCCCTGGACCCATTATGTGCCTTTGTAATATTGAGGTACAGTCCCTGGACCCATTATGTGCCTCTGTAATATTGAGGTACAGTCCCTGGACCCATTATGTGCCTCTGTAATGTTGAGGTACAGTCCCTGGACCCATTATGTGCCTCTGTAATGTTGAGGTACAGTCCCTGGACCCATTATGTGCCTCTGTAATATTGAGGTACAGTCCCTGGACCCATTATATGCCTCTGTAATATTGAGGTACAGTCCCTGGACCCATTATGTGCCTGTAATGTTGAGGTACAGTCCCTGGACCCATTATGTGCCTGTAATATTGAAGTACAGTCCCTGGACCTGTTATGTGCCGCTGTTATCTTTTTGACTGCCACTCACAGGATGGGTATGTGGTGCATAATAAAGTTATTAAACTAAAAAAAAATGAAAACTATAAGCGATAATAACAGTTAAAATTAATGACAATTTTCAAGCTCGTGGAAATGCACGCTCTAACTGGAAAACAGGTTGACTCAAGACTTAATCGCCATGAACGTAATGTGAGCACCAAAAGATAACCAGAGTCCAAGTGGCTGGTGTCATGCTCTGTAGCAGACATACTTCTGTAGTGCCTTCACTGATCTTGCGGTTTGTATTTAAATGTATCCGGGGATGAAGAGAAGTGGAGAAGAATATACATGTTTAAGATATATATAGTAATCTTGACACCCCTAAGGCTGTCAGCAGCCAGACTTGTTGCTGCCAGGCTTGTTGCTGCCAGGCTTGTTGCTGCCAGGCTTGTTGCTGCCAGGCTTGTTGCTGCCAGGCTTGTTGCTGCCAGGCTTGCTTTTGTCAGGTTTGCTGCTGCCAGGCTTGACAACTTTTGTGTACCGCCGTGGCTTAGCTGCTATGCATCACCGGGTGAAGGCTCTGGCCATGCTTTGCAAACCTTTATCTTACGAGTTGCTGCTGTTGTTGTGGACGAGTGTATGTACAGACAACACAGGTCCGGCAGATCATCCTTGTGTGCTTACTGCTGGGTTCATATTAGGTCGGTGGACGTTATCAGTGTCTTGAGGTACATTATGTAATTTTGAAGGTGGCTCTTCTTATTGTCAGGGGTCTAGCTATCAGATTAGATAGAACAAATTGTACAGTTCGGATGTACCCATATTGTTACGTACACATATCATTGTCTAGTATAAGGAAAATGTAGATATGTATATGCAAGAGGTGGAATATTCTACGTTCATAGGAAGAGAATGTCCCTATAGGTGTTAGACCAGTAATAATATTTTTCTTCACATATTCGCCGCTTCAAATATAAGCATTGTCCAGACACCCGCTGCAAATGTTCAAACAGTAAATATGTATGAGAGTGTTAGTCGCCTGTCGTGGGTCGTATTTATCATGTAGGGTGCTAGTGTAGCATACCTGGGACTAGTTTTTGACATGAACTGAGGTAGGATAAGTTATTTAAAAAAAAATATTAGCACATCGGCCATTTCCCACCGAGGCAGGGTGATCCGAAAAAGAAACACTTTTATCATCATTCACTCCATCACTGTCTTCCCAGAGGCCCGTCTACACTACAGTTAAAAAACTACAACATATCAATACGCCTCCTTCAGAGTGCAGGCACTGTACTTCCTATCTCCATGACTCAAATCCGGCTTGCCGGTTTCCCTGAATTCCTTCATAAATGTTACTTTGCTCACACTCCAACAACATGTCAAGTCATAAAAACACCATTTGTCTCCACTCGCTCCTATCCAATACGCTCACGCACGCTTGCTGGAATTAGAAGCCCTAGCACACAAAACCTCCTTTACCCTCTCCCTCCAACCTTTCCTAGGCCGACCCTTACTCACCTTACTTCCACTACAGATTTATACGCTCGCCAAGTAATTCTATTTCATTCCATCCTCTCTAAATGTCCGAACCACGTCAACAACCCCTCCTAAGCCCTGTGCATAATACTTTTGGTAACCCCACACCTCCTAATTTCTAAACTACGGATTCTCTGCATTATATTCACGATGCACATTGCCCACGAACACGATATCTCCACTGACTCCAGCCTCCTCCTTGTTGCAGCATTCACCTCCCATACTTCACACCCATATAAGAGCGTTGGTAAAGCTTTGCTTTCATACATTTCCCTCTTTGCTTCCATGGATAACGTTTTTTGTCTCCACAGACTCCTCACTGCACCACTCGTCTTTTTCTCATCATCAGTTCTGTGGTTTACCTCGTCTTTTAGCGCTTCTATTTGATTATAATAATAATTACCTCGTCTTTCATAGACCCATCTGCTGACAATTCCACTCCCAAATATCTGAATACATTCACTTCCTCCATACTCCCTCTAATCTGATATCCAATCTTTCATTACGTAAATTGTTTTATTTAATTTGTTGGTAGCGTCTCGCCCACTCAATCATTTACTCTCCTTTTACATTCCTCTTACTACTCTACCTCATCATGCCACCAGTCGCTCTTCCCTCCCGCACCAACTTTCCTGTAATCACAAACGTCTGCTGAAAACACTAACTCTACATTCTTAACCCTACCCCATACCTCTTCAACCTCATAGACTATACTCTCACTAGCCCATCTTTCTTCCAATAGTCGTTTATATCTTACCATAAACGCCTCTTCCTTTAGTTTATAAACCTTCACCTCTCTCGCTGATTCCATTCTCCTTGTATTCCACCTACCTTTTACTCTCACTGTAGCTACAACTAAAAAATTATCTGATATATCTGTGGCCCCTCTATAAACATGCACATCCTGAAGTGTACCCATCAATCTTTTATCTACCAATACATAGTCCAACAAACTACTGTCATTACACCCTATATCATGTATACTTATTTATCATTTTTTTCTTCTTAAAATGTGTATTACCTATTGCCAAACCCCTTTCTATACAAAGTTCAAAGACCCCCATTATCATTTACACCTGGCACCCCAAACGTACCTACCACACCCCCTCTAACCGTTTCACCCACTTAAGCATTTAGGTCCCCTACCACAGCTACTCATACACTTGGTTCAAAAGTTCCTAAACTCTCGCTTAACATCTCCAAAAATCTCTCTTCTCTACACTCCTCTCTTCTCCAGGTACATACACACTTACTATAACCCACTTTTTGCATCTGACCCTTATTTTAATCCATGTAATCCTTGAATTTATACATTTATATTCCCTCTTCTCCTTCCATAACTGATCCTTCAACATTATTGCTACCCCTTCCTTAGCTCTAATTCTCTCAGATACTCCTGACTTAATCCCATTTATTTCTCCCCACTGAAACCCCTACCCCTTTCAGCTTTGTTTCACTTAGAGCCAGGACATTCAACTTCCTTTCATTCATAACATTGGCAATCATCTCTTTCTTACCATCTGAACTACATCCACACACATTCAAACATCCCAGCTTTATAAAGGTGTTCTTCTTATTTTTAGTAATTTATACGGGAGAATGGGTTACTAGCCCATTGCTCCCGGCAATGGGCTAGTAATGGCCTTTTAAGACACGCATGGCTTACGGAGGAAATATTCTTTTCCACTTCCCCATGGAGATGAAAGGAAATAAAAAGAACAAGAACTGTTTAGAAAAATAGGAGAAAATTCATATCGGTGTATATACATACATGTGCACATGTATATGTAGTGTGCCTAAGTGTAAGTAGAAGTAGCAATCCGTACCTGTTTTCTTGCATGTTTATGAGACAGAAAGAAAAAGACACCAGCACTTCTACCATTGTGTAAAACAATTACAGATTTTCATTTCACACTCATTTGTCAGGACGGTAGTACCTCCCTGGGTGGTTGCTGTCTACCAACCTACTACCACAGGATGGTAGTACCTCCCTGGGTGGTTGCTGTCTACCAACCTACTACCACAGGATGGTAGTACCTCCCTGGGTGGTTGCTGTCTACCAACCTACTACCACAGGATGGTAGTACCTCCCTGGGTGGTTGCTGTCTACCAGCCTACTATCACAGGATGGTAGTACCTCCCTGGGTGGTTGCTGTCTACCAACCTACTATCACAGGATGGTAGTACCTCCCTGGGTGGTTGCTGTCTACCAACCTACTACCACAGGATGGTAGTACCTCCCTGGGTGGTTGCTGTCTACCAGCTTACTACCACAGGATGGTAGTACCTCCCTGGGTGGTTGCTGTCTACCAGCCTACTACCTATATGACAGGTAATGTTATACTTTATTACAATGTAACTTACTCTAGCTTAACGTATTGTCACAAAGCATAAATGGAAAGGAACGTAATTGAATCAATCTAATCGACCCCTAATCAAACTGCTGTCCTTATGAAATAGAAGGCAGCATGATCGTAACGTAAATTAATCCTTGCAGAACTGTTGACTAAAGGCTTAAAAAAATATTGAAATGTGTAGCAAGAAGGAAGAGAACACGTTTTATTAAGTTGGTGAGAGGTGGACACCTGTGGCCACACTCGAGGTGGGTGACCTTGCAGTATCAGTGGTGGGACGAACTGAAGGCTGTATAAACGTAGCGGTGATGAAGGTCGGAATGAGGAGGAAAGGGGAAAGAATGATTATATATATATGGAGCGCTCAACCTGTGTGGGTTATTTAGCGCAAGGATTGCTGGTAGATCAATCCTCTGTTTATAGCAAGACAAAATCTCTCGCGAAGGGAAAGAATTGCAGTCTAAATGAGGTGCAGCATCAGGTTGTTACCGATAGTCTTAGTTACGACAGTCTTAGTGCTTTATCTGCAATTTAATATTTGGTTACCATAACCCAACAATGGCAAGCAGTCAACTTATTTTCTTTGGAGTCTCATAATAGTCGACTAACATCCGATTACCTATTGACTGTTAGGTAAACAGGGGCAGCAAATAAAGGAGACTTGCCTGTACATCATGGCTCTCCTGGAAATCGAACTTGGGTCCTTTGGGTTGGGAGCGGAACGCTGTACTGAGGTGTTGCATCATCACAGTGTCTTGTGTGCCAAGTAAGTGAAATTCCATGTTGATGTAAAATGCAAATCACACACATTCATTACCGAGTGAAAATCAAAGCGGTTCTGTCACTTATTTTTTTGCCCCCGTCCTCTCTTCCCATACCTCCTTAACCTCATCAACTTCCTCAACCTCTTTAACCTCCTCAACCTCTTTAACCTCCTCAACCTCCTTTTACCCTTCCCATCATTCTTGTTAACCCCACCCCCCTCAGCTGGGATGTACTCAAAGTTCGTTCGTTGGAGGTGTAGTAATAGTCTGGTGTAGATAAGTCGCAGTTGCTAAGTGGTGTGTGTACCAGAAGGGAGGACATGGGAGCTAGTGGCTTTGAGGGACCAGTAGTAGTACACTCAAATAATCTCTCTCTCTCTCTTGCCAGAAAGTTTTGTTACATCATCCTGGCACTGTACACCTGCATTGGGTTTATTGCTTTATTTATAGTGGCTCTGAGGCAGTGGCGCTCAACGACGACCTCGAACTTCGCTCCTTGAGTGTTATGGAGTGTAGACAAGGCTGTATAACAGGAGAGTTTGAAAATAGTAGTAGTTTTATCTCATATCTGGCGGGGGAGGAAGGTCATTAGAAACAGTGAGGGGGATTGGCTGGCGGATGCAAGAGGTGAGTTGTGATTGGCCGAGGTGGAGGTGTGTCGCGGGGGCCGCCATCTGATCAATGACATCATCTGGGCTCTACGCACCAGGGAGGGGAACTTTCCACCACCTTAAATAACACCACAGGGCTCCCGCGCTACCCTTCAATATGTTACACTTTGACCGAGCCAACTCTTCCTTCTGTCTTATCATTACAGCGGTATCAGGGAGGGGGAGGGAGGGGACAGCGAGCATGGAGTCTTCCTGATGGTGGAGTGATGACGCACGTAAGGAGGGGTTGTGGGAGGGGGCGGCTGTATGGAGGAGACCGCACCAGCCACTCAGTGTCTTGCATGTGGCCAGTGTATTAGGTGTGTTGCACTTTTCTTCCTCAGCTCTCCCCGTCACACTACGTCCTGGATAGCACCATCTTCTCCCCTTGTTGCTCCCTGGGTTCACTAACTTGTGATACTATGCGAGACTTGGCATTCCCCGCCATCCCTCCGCCTCTATTGACTCTGAAAATTGTCCAGCACTTACGATTGTTGACTTTAATGTGCATCTTGTTAGATTTATAAGTTTGCCAAATTATCAACATCTATCAGAGTTGTCGTAGACGCGAGTTTTCACCATAATTGAGGGATATATTTTTAGATAATCAGGTAAGTTGACTGTAAATGTTTCACTTTAACTTTCCACTTAATAATTACCGTCCCTCAAAGTTTCCTATATATTATGTCCTTGCTACCTAGTAAGCCTCTTTACTGACTGCATAGCCTTAACGTTTTATGGAGCTTATAAATGACAGGATAGCTTTAAACGTTTTATGGGGTTTATAAGTGACTGGATAGCCTTAACGTTTTATAAATGACTGGATATCCTTAACGTTTTATAAATGACTGGATAGCCTTAACGTTTTATAAATGAATGGATAGCCTTAACGTTTTATAAATGACTGGATAGCCTTAATGACACTTAATGACATGGAATTTATAAATGACTGGATAGCCTTATGTTTTATGGGGTTTATATGTGAGTGGATAGCCTTAATATTCTACGGGTTTACACTAAACAGCGATGCTACTCGTCTAGATGATGTATATAAGGTGTAAAGTTTTATGCACCGCACGTCACATTAGTTATGATGAATCTCATGAATGTAAATAGCGCATGTAGCTGTAAGAAAGTATTACTAAAGATTAAATAACACTCCTGCAACATTGTACCCACACCAGCAACACTCCTGCAACATTGTACCCACACCAGCAACACTCCTGCAACATTGTACCCACACCAGCAACACTCCTGCAATATTGTAGCCACACCAGCAACACTCCTGCAATATTGTAGCCACACCAGCAACACTCCTGCAACATTGTACCCACACCAGCAACACTCGTGCAACATTGTACCCACACCAGCAACACTCCTGCAATATTGTACCCACACCAGCAACACTCCTGCAACATTGTACCCACACCAGCAACACTCCTGCAATATTGTAGCCACACCAGCAACACTCCTGCAACATTGTACCCACACCAGCAACACTCCTGCAACATTGTACCCACACCAGCAACACTCCTGCAACATTGTACCCACACCAGCAACACTCCTGCAACATTGTACCCACACCAGCAACACTCCTGCAACATTGTAGCCACACCAACACTCCTGCAACATTGTAGCCACACCAGCAACACTCCTGCAACATTGTAGCCACACCAGCAACACTCCTGCAATATTGTACCCACACCAGCAACACTCCTGCAACATTGTACCCACACCAGCAACACTTCTGCAACATTGATATAGACAAGCATCAGCCAAAACATTTCAATTGTTACAAAAGCTGATGTTTCTGCTTCGAGTGTCTGGTCCATACAAATTGTGTACCTCCCGTCAGTGTCCTCGGTTACCACTAAACCAGTCTAACGGACGACCCAAGAGACAAGTTGCAGATCTTCAGGAAAGGTTCAAAGCACTGCTGCCGGTCAAGCTCTAGATCCGTATGTTGTTTAGAAGGTCCGTTATCCAAGAGTCTTCCAGACTCTTAGATAATGGACCAGTAGGTGCACTGTACTATCCCACAAGCGCTGGGTGGTTCGATTAGAATGTATTTGTTGACTGGTTGGCAAGAGTAGTTTCTGACGAAACTATAGTCTTTATAGGAGATAACGTAGTTTCTCACATAAACTACACAGTTGTGGAACAGTGCAAGCGGGACAACATCACATTATTTTCCACCCAACTTGATGCACTTCCTGGAACGCTCGCATGTGTCCGTGTATGACTCTTGAACATGATTGCATGTGTCCGTGTATGACTCTTGAACATGATTGCATGTGTCCGTGTATGACTCTTGAACATGATTGGAGCAAGTTATTGACTGCAAGGAAAGCGTTCTTCATTTTATAAAAATGGTCACTGCCAAGATTATCCCCTTAAGGGACGCTGGTGAGGGGCTCTTGATCTAGGAAATTGGATCTGTGCTCCAGTTCCCTGAATTGAGCATGAATACCTTCAATCCCCCCCCTTACATGCGCTGTATAATCCTACGGGTTTAACGCTCCCCCATGATTATAATAATAATACAAACATTACAACTGACACTCATAATAAAAACGAATGACAGTGGGAGCCTTTGGCGAAATTTGGATTCAGAAGCGACGGACACTGAATCTGCTTGGCGACAGTTTCTGAAGGGACGTGAAAAACTAATCTTGGGAGTGATTTACACGCCCTCAAACCTTGATAGGGAACCCGGTAAACTTCTATGCGACGAAATTCATAAGGCATCTAGATTCGAAAATGTTGTTCTAATGGGAGATTTTAACTAAAGACAAACTGATTGGAGTAATTTGACAGTAAATATTGAGTCTAGCGACTTTCTTGATACGATCCAGGATTTCTTTCTGAGCAGTTTGTGCCAGAACCTACTGAATCTGCACTCTTTAGAAGGCGTAGAATTAGGGGGATATGATTAAGATGTATAAATGGAAACCAGGAAAAAAGGGGATGTAAATAACGTTCTAAAAATATCTACCCAATACAGGACTCACAGTAATGTGTTCAAGTTGGGAAAAAAGCATTGGTTTGGTGGAACAAACTCCCAAGTCGGGTCATTGAAGCTAAAACCTTGAGTAGCTTTAAGAATAGGTTAGACAAGTACATAATTGGGTGTGGGTGGGTGTGAATTTGACCTGCCTAGCATGGGCCAGTAGGCCTGCTGCACTGCTACTTGTTTCTTGTGTCCTTCGACCATAAACATGCCCAGGAGAAAAATGAGGTAAGAACCCGAAGGTCAAGTGGCATCTGCAAGTTTGGTTAGCCCCATTCTTCTCGATTGCCTAAAAGAGAAAATGGAAACCAGCATAAGGCAGAGTTAGTGGCAAGGCAGTTAAGGTACCCGCAGAAAGAAACATCAGTCTTGTAGATCTGGCATAAGGAAGTAGCACCTCATCAGGAGCAAGACCCAGCATCTCAGCATTTGGCACAAGTCCAAAGACCGGTGCCCGAAGAGGTCTCTTCCGTGACAATTCCAGCAGCTCTTCGTCGGACTTGGATGACCTAGGTGTCGAACCTAGATCCCAGACCTAACGTAGGAAGAATCTGCAGTACATCGCATAGAAAAGGATGACTACGTTCTTCTTAAATTTGGGAGTCTTAAAACTACATAGCACTACGTTGGTAAGTCATGGAGAATGCTGAAATACAGAGATTCCTAAGGGCGTAGACGCTTCTCAAACTGGCATTTAAAGTTCCAATTATATTTTAATTCATGTGAAGCGCTGAACCCATGTGGGTCATTCGGTTCAAGAAGTGGTAGAGGCTTGATCCTCCGTCTGCTGAGCGCCAGACGCGCGTTTTCTATTAGTACCCACCCAGAAGTTCCTCTTCTATAACACTGATAAACACGATTTAGTTATGAGGCTGAAACTGAAGGACATAAAGACACTATTTCAAGCAAACATTTCAGTATCTTTGTTATCCGGTAGAAGAAGAAGAAGAAGAAGAAGAAGAAGAAGAAGAAGAAGAAGAAGAAGAAATATGGTCATTGTGTTTATATTGGTAGCAGTGTTGTATTACATGTAAATATTCTTTATATTAATAATAAAGTCTACATATCAATGTTTTCTTAATTACACATGTTAGTACTTTTGTTTTGGTAATCAAGCAGTATAATCGAGTAGCCTAAGAAAATTTAAATAGAATAAACTGAGCTTTTTATATATGTAGCCATGTGAATAACCGTATTTTCGGTCTCAGTTGTTCCACTTGACGGTAGGCCTTCTTAGCTGGTTTGTAGGCCTGCATAAGTCTGCCCTCTGCCAGTGGGGATTTAAGAGTGTTGTTTCGACATATCAGGTGTTGAACCCCAGTTAACCCCCCGGTTTATACTGTCTCACAGTACACTGCTACCGTGCCTCCAGCTCACCTAAGATAATACGCATAAGTATTATTCAAATGCTAGTGCGAAATACGTATGAGCCTTATGGTACTTCTGTATGAAGGTTTGTATGTAGGACCACAATGTTCCCTTCCACTCTCCTCCTCCTCTGTCTTCTTCCTCTTCCTCGTCCTTTCCCCTTCCTTTCCATCCCAACTTACCTGCTTTTTTTTGCCGCTGTTCTCTTCCCTCTCCTTCCCCTTCTTCCACGTTCCTTCCCCTTTCCCTCTTCCCCTTCTGTCTTCCTTCCCCTTCCATCTTCTTTCCCCTTCTTCCTTATTCCATCTTCTTTCCCCTTCCATCTTCCCCTTTCCCTCTTCCTTCCCCCTTCTTCCTTCCCCTTTCTTCCTTCCTCTTCTTTTCCCCTCTATCTTTATTCCCCTTCCTTATTCCTTCCTCCTTTTTTCCCTCTTCTTCCCCCTTCCTTGTTCTTCCTCTTTTTCCTTTCCTTCTTCCTTCCATACTCCTTTCCCCCATCTATCTTCATTCCCCCTTCCATCTTTTCTCTCTTCCTTACCCATTTCGTATTTCCCCTTCCCTTTTCCTTCTCCCCTTACCTTCCATCTTCCTCTTTCCTTCTGCCTTCCCCCTTCCTCTTTCCTTCTGCCTTCCCCTTCCATCTTCCCCTTAACTTTTTCATTCCCCCTTCCTCCTTCCCTTGACCTTCTTCCTCAATCTCATCTTTTTTAAAACGCGTCGTCCTGTGAACTTCCGATTTAATTTGTGTGTGTACTCACCTAGTTGTGGTTGCAGGGGTCGATTCATAGCTCCTGGCCCCGCCTCTTCACTGGCCGCTACTGGGTCTCTCTCCCTGCTCCATGAGCTTTATCATACCTCTTCTTAAAGCTATGTATTGAGCCTGCCTCCACTACATCGCTTCCTAAACTATTCCACTTCCCGACCACTCTGTGACTGAAGAAATACTTCCTAACATCTCTGTGATTCATCTGTGTACTCGCCTATTTGTACTCACCTATTTGTGGTTGCAGGGGTCGATTCATAGCTCCTGGCCCCCCCTCTTCACTGATTGCTACTAGGTCCTCTCTCTCCCTGCTCCATGAGCTTTATCAAATCTAGTCTTAAAACTATGTATGGTTCCTGCCTCCACTATGTCGCTGTCTAAGCTGTTCCACTTCCTGACAACTCTATGACTGAAGAAATACTTCCCTGCTCTCCCTGCTCCATGAGCTTTATCATACTTTGTCTTAAAACTATGTATGGTTCCCGCCTCCACTATATCGTTCGCTAGACTATTCCACTTCCTGACTACTCTATTGCTGAAGAAATGCTTCCTAACATCCCTTTCACTCATCTGAGTCTTCAGCTTCCAGTTGTGCCCCCTTGTTTCTGTGTTCCCTCTCTTGAACATCCTGTCACTATCTACATTGTCGATTCCCCGCAGTATTTTGTATGTCGTTATCATGTCTCCTCTAACCCTTCTGTCCTTCAGTGTTGTTAGTCCTATTTCCCTCAACCTTTCTTCATAGAACAGTCCCCTGAGTTGTGGAACTAACCTAGTCGCAAACCTTTGCACTTTCTCTAGTTTCTTTACGTGCTTGACCAGGTGTGGGTTCCAGACTGGTGCTGCATATTCTAGTATGGGCCTGACGTACACGGTGTACAGTGTCTTGAACGATTCCTTGTTAAGGTAACGGAACGCTAATCTTAGGTTTGCCAGTCGCCCATATGCTGCCCCAGTTATCTGGTTGATGTGTGCCTCCGGAGACGTGCTTGGCGTTATACTCACCCCAAGGTCTTTCTTCTTTGCCGAGGTTTGTAGCCTTTGTCCGCCTAGCCTGTACTCTGTCAGCGGTCTTCTTTGCCCTTCTCCGATCTTCATGACTTTGCATTTGGTGGGATTGAATTCGAGAAGCCAGTTGCTAGACCAGATGTCAAGCTTGTCCAGGTCTGTTTGAAGTCCTGCTTGGTCCTCCTCCGATGTGATTCTCTTCATTAATTTCACATCATCCGCGAACAGAGACACTTCTGAGTCTATCCCATCCGTCATGTCATTTACATATACCAAGAATAACACTGGTCCTAGGACTGACCCCTGCGGTACGCCGCTCGTCACAGGCACCCACTGTGATACCTCATCACGCACCATGACCCGTTGTTGCCTCCATGTGAGGTATTCAGTGTGTGTGTGTGTGTGTACTCACCTATTTGTTCTCACCTATTTGTGGTTGCAGGGGTCGAGACTCAGCTCCTGGCCCCGCCTCTTCACTGACCGCTACTAGGTCCTCTCTCTCTCACTGCTCCATGAGTTGTATCATACCTCGTCTTAAAGCTATGCATGGTTCCTGCCTCCACTACCTCACTTTCCATTCCAGACTATTCCACTTCCTGACAACTCTGTGACTGAAGAAATACTTCCAAACATCCCTTTGACTCATCTGAGTCTTCAACTTCCAATTGTGACCCCTTGTTTCTGTGTCCCATCTCTGGAACATCCTGTCTCTGTCCACCTTATCTATTCCTGGCAGTATTTTGTATGTCGTTATTATGTCTTCCCTAACCCTCCTGTCCTCCAGTGTCGTCAGGCCTATTTCCCTTAACCTTTCTTTGTAGGACATTTCCCCTAGCTCTGGAACTAGCCTTGTTGCAAACCTTTGCACTTTCTCTAATTTCTTGACGTTCTTGACCAGGTGTGGGTTCCAAACTGGTGCTGCATACTCCAGTATGGGCCTGACGTACACAGTGTACAGTGTCTTGAACGATTCCTTACTGAGGTATCGGAACGCTGTTCTCAGGTTTGCCAGGCGTCCATATGCTGCAACAGTTATCTGGTTGAAGTGTGCTTCCGGAGATGTGCTTGGTATTACACTCACCACAAGATCTTTCTCCTTGAGTGAGGTTTGCAGTCTTTGGCCACCTAGCCTATACTCTGCCTGCGGTCTTCTTTGCCCTTCCCCGATCTTCATGACTTTGCATTTGGCGGGCATCAAATGGAAGTTTGGTAGTAGAAATAATTCAGTAACAGTTCCAGATTTTCACTTAGCAGATTACAATGGGCTTAGAGAACACCTATCATCTTTGGCCTTGGGTAACAAAGAGAGCTATCGATATGACAGTTTTCTAAACACTATGCATACTGCTCAAAGAATATTTATTCCTTATAAAGAAATAAGATCGAATAGCGCTTATTAATATTCACATAAAACCATTAAGTTTCTACGGCCAGGGGTTGACCAGGCCTCTTGGTGGATCAGGACCTGATCAACCAGGCTGTTGCTGCTGGTTGCATGCAGTTGAAAGTATGAATCACAATAATTGTTAATTCTGAGCAGTAAATGTATCTAATTTCATAATTTGTCTCTACATTTTAAATTAAGATGTGTAATCTTTAATTTTAACTTATCTTTGTATTCTAACTGTTTTCACATAATTTTACATCCAACAAATATACCTTATTCTATTTTGGATTTTTTACTTGAAAATACTGTCTTGGCATGTTTATTGATATAGGAATTATACAATAGCATAATTTATTCTTCTGCTGGGTTCAGAGGAGACGCATTAAACCTTCCCAGGGACCATGGTATAGTGACCCCTGAAATAAAGTAGTACATATTGAGTTTTGCATAATGAGAAGTGGAGGTGAGAGAAGTACCTTAACTTATGTTCAGAGGGTTTGGTTAACTTCTGCAGCACGCCCAAGAACACGGGGTCTACCTACCTGGAGTCTACCTGCAGGTCGTTCCAGGGGTCAATGCCCCTGCGGCCCGGTCCTTGACCAGTCCTCTTGGTGGATCAGAGCCTGATCAACCAGGCTGTTTGTGCTGGCTGCACTCAGTCCAACGTATGAACCACAGCCCAGCTGACTTCAGATATCTGTCCAGTTCCCTCTTGAAGACAGCCAGAGGTTTCTTGGTAGTTCCCTTATGTTTGATGGGAGGCTCTGATCTGTGACAAATCTGCCTCTAAGACCCTTGCTACAGTGTTCTCTAATTTGCAGAGGATCTCAACTATAGTAGTCATTGTGAGTAAGCTCTTATAAATCTCCTATGTATAATGTGCTTTTTTGTAAATACGTACGTATGATTGAAAAAATACATTCAAAATTGATTAGTATGAGGAAAGCCCTTCATAGCACATTCTGTTCAGTTTTGGATGCAGTTTTTCAGTTGAATTTACAAATAATTACACTATATTATAAGAGACCTTGCATCATTGTCTTCCTTATTCTTGCAAGACCGTATCAAAACCAAAATGTTTCTTCTGATGACTACTGCTGGTGATTACCTATTTGTGATTATCTAAAAGACGAGAGTTAAGCTCGTAGTGCTTCATCTTTAGTATATATTTTGTCTATTAAAAACTAAGGCTTCCAGTGGTTTTCCCACTCACAGCCTTCTCTTCCAAACCATTTCACTGGTCTACCACTAATTTGTCAAGAAATGCTTTCGAGTGTTTTCCACAGCTCTTCCTTAGTGGTGACTGCACTGGTTTTATCTCATTTTCCTGGAGATCCTAGACTTCCTTTCCTATAACCTTGATGCAACCTTATGATACTAGAGTTTTTCTGTTGATAGTTGGGAAACTGCAAAAGCTATTCACTATGCTTGGCCATAACTTCTTTTAACAAGCATTGTGTTGGAGTATTGATCTCATTCAAGGCTTCCTTAATGTCTACATATACGATTACACCCATTGATCTGGCAGGATTTGATTGGGACTTTGCTTTATGTAATCTTTTCCTCAGTCCCATGTCTGCAAGTGTGATGCAGCGTTGGGCGGCAGAAACATTACAAGTTCTTTGCTCTACGGTAGTTCTCTGCTAGATGTATAAAATACGAGTAGAATCGGTCCTCCAAGATTTTTACAGTGATTCAGGCTTTTTTTTTTTTTTTTTTCAAAAGACTGGCTAGTTTTTTTTTGTTTCCATTTCAAAGTGAAAATTCTCTGGACAGTAAACAAAAGTTTCTCTTCATTTAAGATCCCTTATCACATTGCACCATAGAGAAATGTTTATGCATTCTTTGGTTATTTTCTCCTTTAATATACACTTTGGATGACTTAGTTTTCAAGCACAGTACAACTTAGCCTCTTCCTTATTAAAAATTTGCTCTGACTGGTACCCATTTGCTCCAGCCCATTCCAAAAATGAAGCAAGAAATTACTTAGCAGCCTCGTGATCTGCTGGGATAAATACTGCTGCTAATCTTTGAAAGGGTTCTAAGAAGCAAGATCCCCAACCACCCAGGGCAACTCGAATTTAGAGCAGGTCGCTCCTGCCTGTCCCAGCTACTGGACCGCTATGACAAGGTCCTGGATGCTATAGAGGATAAACAAAATGCAGATGTAGCATACACAGACTTTGCGAAAGCCTTTGACAAGTGCGACCACGGTGTAATAGCGCACAAAATGTGATAAAGGAATAACAGAAAAAGTTGGTAGATGGATCTGCAACTTCCTAACAAACAGAACACAGAGTAATAGTATATAGAGTAAAGTCTGAGGCAGCTACAGTGAAAAGCTCTGTTCCACAAGGCACAGTGCTTGTTCCCATCCTATTCCTCATTCTCATATCTGACATAGACAGAGATGTAAGCCATAGCTCTGTGTCTTCCTTTTCAGATGACACTTGAATTGCCATGACAGTGTCCTCCATTGAAGACACTGTCATGGCAGTGGACATTAATCAAATCTTCAAATGGGCCACTGAAAACAATATAAAGTTCAATGAAGAGAAATTTCAACTACTCAGATATGGAAAACTTGAGGAAATTAAAACTGTATCAGGGTATACAACAAATTCTAACCACACAATAGAGCGAAAAAGTAATGTGAAGAACCTGGGAGTGATAATGGAGGAGGATCTCACCTTCAAAGACCACAACAATGTATCTACCTCGTCTGGTAGAAAAATGATAGGATGGATAATGAGAACCTTCAAAACTAGGGACCCCAAGCAGATGATGATTCTCTTCAAATCTCTTGTTCTCTCTAGGCTGGAATACTGTTGTACACTAACTTCCCCCTTCAAGGCAGGCAAAATTTCTGACCTGGATAGTGTACAGAGAACTTTCACGGCACACATAAGTATGAAAAAGCACCTAAATTACTGGGAACAGTTGAAGTCCCTTGATTTGTATTCCCTGGAACACAGGAGAGAAAGATACATGATAATATACACTTGGAAAATCCTAGAGGGATTAGTACTAAACTTGCACATGAAAATCACTCCCTATGAAAGCAAAAGACTCAGCATTAGATGCAACATTTCCCCAATGAAAAGCAGGGACGCCACAAGTACGCTAAGAGACAACACGATAAGTGTCAGGGACCCAAGACTGTTCAGCTGCCTCCAAACATACCTGTCTTCAAGAATGCGCTGGACAGGCACCTAAAGTCAGTACCTGATCAGCCAGGCTGTGGTTCGTACGTTGGTTTACGTGCGGCCAGCAGTAACAGCCTGGTTGATCAGACCCTGATCTACCACAAGGCCTGGTCTCAGTCCAGGCTGCAGGGGTGTTGACCCCCTGAAACCCTCACTAGGCTTATATTTAGGGGACATAGTCACAGTGCAAGGTAATTCCAAGTTATATGGAAAATAATGTTGAAAGCCATACCCATTAATGTTGAATATACATCTAACAAAGATGGTAAATGATGTTCACAAAGCAATAAGAGCATTAACTCAGCAAGTATCCTTTAAGATTATACATGTCTTGAAACTGCTGGTTTGTAAAGTACTACATGCCAAGGTGAGACAAAAACATACACAAACAGTATTATACGTAGCAATTTTTACATTTTTTTTAATTATGACATAATCAGCAATAATCCTTGTACGTCTATTTAATAAGGGTAAATTTGTTCCATTTTAAATTGTGTACTGTATGCATACTATACTGCAGGGGTAACTGCATACTGTGCTTAGATTGCATATACAGATGCAAGCTGAGCACACACTGCTACACAATTCGTTATGAATGAATGTAATTATTTGGCAGAGTCACTGTTTGGCTACAGGTTGGGTTGAAGTTTCTCCTTAATATATGATAGGATTCAGACTTCCCAGGTTTCTGGTTAGAATACTTAGACTCCCTTGTGCTGCACTGGCTAATGCAACAGGCTTGTAATTTTAGACCGAGATTTCGAATTCCACCACTCCATTGAATAAATATGAATATTTTGATAAAATGCTGAAATAAAGCCACTATACTGTGTGTAGACTGCTTTTCTAATTAAAATTTTCTCTTTCTTGCAAGCTGTCAAGATGAATAGTAATCGGTAAGTATGAATAGCGTGAACAGACATATTATCCTAGGGTAAGGTGATGAGTGCTTAAGAATACGGTAAGTTAATACATGGTTGCCGTGTGATAACATTAGGTATGTACGTATACTGTACACAAGTACAGTATTGGTAAATCTTACAAATGCATGATTAACATTACCTGATTCCTTCTGAGTTCATTCATTAGCTAATAGTCAAATACAGCCTCTCCTCACTTAACGACAGAGTTCCATTGCTAAGACCACATCAGTAAACGAATTTGTAATAAAGTGAGGAGCATACTATAATGGTAGTGGGTTTGTGTCAGCCATCTTTGATATTGTTTTAATGTCAAATTTGCACCATTTACATATAACATTTCTGATGTATTTTTAAATGTTTATACAGTAGTGTACTGTATATTGTAATAAAAATAAACAATAGAGGAAATCAGCTCTAATATACAGTGAAACCTCTGCTTACGAGTGCCCCACCATGTGGGTTTTCAAGATATGAGTTGCCGCTCAGTTGATTCTTTGCTCCTCAAGGGAGGTTCCTTGACGCTGGTGAGGGGCTCTTGATCTAGGGAATTGTAACTGTGCTCCAGTTCCCTAAATTAAGCCTGAATACCTTCCATCCCCTCCCCCCACAGGCGCTGTATAATCCTACGGGTTTAGTGCTTCCCCATTATAATAATAATATAATATAATACTACTACATTACTATTTAGGTATGCATACTGGTCAGAGAGCCCGTCGTAAGTCTGAGTTGTCGGTAAACGAGTACGTCGCTAAGTGAGGAGAGGCTGTATATCGATACTGTATAGCTATGAATGTTATAATTACCCATAATTTCATAAATTATCTACAAATACTCTAAATCACTTCATAAATGCACTGTAGTTTTTGGGAGATTGTTTAGTGTTAAGACGGGAACTTATGCTATCATAATTTGTTAGCTGTACACAAGTTGTCTTCTGCAAGCTTAAGATTGTAATATAATGTAAAATAATTATAAATGTGCAAAATTTTTTTAATAAATCGCATAAATCAGTTTGAAGTATTGGATTCCATTACACACTAGTATCTTCTGAAAGAAAAAACTAATTTAGCTGTGAAAATCAGCAGAAACTAGTGTTTGGACTGTAGTAACAGTTCACATGTAAAATAGTGATAATTATGAGATATACTAAACCTTATTATTTTTATATCCCTCATTGGAGGTTCCTTGATCCAAGAAATTGGACCTGACCTTCCCTTTCCTTGGATTGAGCCTGATTGCCTCCCAGTTCTTCGGGAGCTGTATAACCCCTAAGGGTTTAGGTCTAAGCCCATAAATGTAATAATTAAGGAGTTTGTATTTATATGCTGCACAACATCTCATGGGTTATACATATTCAGCACAAGGAGTGACGGAGGCTCAATCATCCATTTCACTAAGCTTTTGAAAGTCATGCTACCTGACTGGACTTATGGATCTGCCCATTAATCTGAATCTGAATTGTTACTAATTCTAAATTTTAGCTTGTTCTGTATGTCTGAATTCTTTATCTTGATCTTATATACTAATATGTTTTATAAATATTGTGCTATATCTGTATAGTGCTGCTGTACTGTCTATATACCTTTGACAAGTAATAAGAGTTTTTCTACTCCTGGAGACTGGCCATGGGCCAGGCTCGTCTGGTGCTTGCCTGGTCTGTATGTTAACATGGTTTGGGATAAATTTATTTATATTATGGTACAGTAATATATATCTACTTCAAAATAACATTTCATGCACAAAGAAACTAGAATATCTGATACTATAGAAATGAAAGACACTCTCACTGTCTCTTATTCTGGTAAAGGAATATAGAATCTCGAAATTTTCACTACCAGAATACGTATTATGATTTAAATTAATGAATTTTAAATTTCATTTGGAATACAGATTTTTTCATAGCTTTCATCCTTATTTGGAAAATTATGAATTAGAGAGATTTTTTATAATTTGAAATTTGGGATTTTTACTGCTATTCAGTAGACTGAGAATTTTGAAAATCTTTTCAAAATTTGCATTTACATACTTTGAGAATTTTCTCTATATTTCAGGTTGGTTTCCAGGCTACTACCATAAAGCAAATAACCCTAGTTTTTACTTTTAAATGCATATAAATGCCTCTTAGTGATTTTAATGTGTACGTGCATGCCAGCACAGTTTGTAAGTTTATTTAGGTACAGATACACATAAATACAATTATCAGAGTTTATATAAATTATGCAATAACTTTAAAACACTTGAAATTTTAGAAAGATTCCAGAGATAAATGAGAGATTCAGAGCTCACGGAGGATGTAAACAGTGGTGGTGTAAACTGGATGTAAACAGTGGTGACTTCCTTGTTATACAGGTGTCCCACCTGTATAACAAGGCAGTCAGTTGAAAAATAGGTTCCAAGTTCTGAACAATTGTTACATTTTTCAGGAATGCATTACAGTTGCAATTGGGGGACCTACAGTACTGATGTAGTTATGTAAAAATAAATTTTAAAACTTATAGTACAGGAGGGCCTCGCTTTACTGCGCTTCGCTTTTTGGCGCTTCGCTTTTTGGTGATTCACTAATACGGACATTTCAAATTATAAACAAATTCGTTTATACAGCTCCCTGATTCAGTATTACTTCATCCATATACATTGGTCCCTCGGTTTTTGCCGAAAATTCATTCCAGAATGCTGCTCAAGTGCCATTACCGAACAAATTTACTTCCTTAAGAAATAATGTCACGTAGGTTAGTCTATTTCAGACCCCCAAAAATACACTTGCAACAGCACTTACGAAAATACACTTACATAAATGTTCGAGTTTGGAGATGCACGAAAACCGAGGGACCACTGTATACTGTATTGTAAAATATCTTCCAGGCTTTTGGCATCTTTACTAAGCTCTCTTAGGCCATAAACACTTAATTATTTTTATTTTATTAACACATCGGCTGATTCCCACAAAGGCAGGGTGGCCTGAAAAAGAAAAACTTTCATAATCATTCACTCCATCACTGTCTTGCCAGAGGGGTGCTTTACACTACAGTTATAAAACTGCAACATTAACACCCCTCCTTCAGAGTGCAGACACTGTACTTCCCATCTCCAGGACTCAAGTCCGGCCTGCCGGTTTCCCTGAATCCCTTCATAAATGTTACTTTGCTCACACTCCAACAGCATGTCAAGTATTAAAAACCATTTGTCTCCATTCACTCCTATCAAATACACTCACACATGCTTGCTGGAAGTCCAAGCCCCTCGCACACAAAACCTCCTTTACCCCCTCCCTCTAACCTTTCCTAGGCCAACCCCTACACCGCCTTCCCTCCACTACAGATTTATACACTCTCGAAGTCATTCTGTCTCGTTCCATTCTCTCTACATGTCCGAACCACCTCAACAACCCCTCCTCAGCTCTCTGGATAATAGTTTTGGTAATCCCGCACCTCCTCCTAATTTCCAAACTCCGAATTCTATAATAATAATAATAATAATAATTTTTATTTCAATGCATGTTACAAGTGTACAATGTTATTGGTAGTTACAATTATAAAACAATTATAAAACTGTAATGCAAGGAGAGCCACTGGCATGCCATGGCATTAGGGGCAGTTTATTCTAGAGACTTATTCACTAAGTACTTAATGCTAAAGAAATTGATTGAGTTTATTCTAGTTCTGTATTATTTAAATTATTAAATGGTTATACATACTATTAAAAGACAAAACATTATATTCACACCACACATTGACCTCAGACATGACATCTCCACTGCCTCCAGCCTTCACCTCATTGCAACATTCATCACCCATGCTTCACACCCATATAAGAGTGTTGGTATAACTATACTCTCATACATTCCCCTCATTACTTCCATGGACAAGATTCTTTGTCTCCACAGACTCCGAAGTGTTCCACTCACCCTTTTCCCCTCATCAATTCTATGATTCACCTCATCCTTCATAGACCCATCTGCTGACATGTCCACTCCCAAATTTCTGAATACATTCACCTCCTCCATACTCTCTCCCTCCAATCTGATATCCAATCTTTTGTCACCTAATCTTTTTGTTATCCTCATCACCTTACTCTTTCCTATATTCACTTTCAATTTTCTTCTTTTACACACCCTACAAAATTCATCCACCAACCTCTGCAACTTCTCTTCAGAATCTCCCAAAAGCACAGTGTCATCAGCAAAAAGCAACTGTGACAACTCCCACTTTGTATTTGATTCTTTATCTTTTAACCCCACACCTCTTGCCAAGAACCTCGCATTCACTTCTCTTACAACCCCATCTATAAATATATTGAACAACCATGGTGACATCACACATCCTTGTCTAAGGCCCACTTTTACTGGGAAATAGTCCCCCTTCCTCCACACTCTAACCTGAGCCTCACTATCCTCACAAAAACTCTTCACTGCTTTCAGTAACCTACATCCTATTCCATACACCTGCAACATCTGCCACATTGCCACCCTATCATACGCCTTTTCCAAATCCATAAAGGCCACAAAAACCTCTTTACCCTTATCCAAATACTGTTCACCTATATGTTTCACTGTAAACACTTGGTCTACACACCCCCTACCTTTCCTAAAGCCCCCTTCTTCATCTGCTATCCTGCTTTCTGTCTTACTCTTAATTCTTTCAATAATAACTCTACCAAACACTTTACCAGGTACACTCAACAGACTTATTCCCCTATAATCTTTGCACTCTCTTTTGTTCCCTTTGCCTTTATACAAAGGAACAATACATGCTCTCTGCCAATCCCTAGGTACCTTACCCTCTTCCATACATTTATTAAATAATAGCACCAACCACTCCAAAACTATATTCCCACCTGCTTTTAACATTTCTATCTTTATCCCATCAGTCCCAGCTGCCTTACCCCCTTTCATTCTACCCACTGCCTCACGAACTTCCCCCACACTCACAACTGGCTCTTCCACACTCCTACAAGATGTTATTCCTCCTTGCCCTATACACGAAATCACAGCTTCCCTGTCTTCATCAACATTTAACAACTCCTCAAAATATTCCCTCCATCTTCCCGATACCTCTAACTCTCCATTTAATAACTCTCCTCTCCTATTTTTAACTGTCAAATCCATTTGTTCCCTAGGCTTCCTCAACTTATTAATCTTACTCCAAAGCTTTTTCTTATTTTCAACAAAATTTGTTGATAACATCTCACCCACTCTCTCATTTGCTCTTTTTACATTGCTTCACCACTCTCTTAACCTCTCTTTTTCTCTCCATATACTCTTCCCTCCTTGCATCACTTCTACTTTGTAAAAACCTCTCCTATGCTAACTTTTTCTCCCTTACTACTCTCTTTACATCATCATTCCACCAATCGCTCTTCTTCCCTCCCGCACCCACTCGCCTGTAACCACAAACTTCTGCTGAACACTCTAACATTACATTTTTAAATCTACCCCATACATCTTTGACCCCATTGCCTACACTCTCACTAGCCCATCTATCCTCCAATAGTTGTTTATATCTTACCCTAACTGCCTCCTCTTTTAGTTTATAAACCTTCACCTCTCTCTTACTTACTGCTTCTATTTTCCTTGTATCCCATCTACATTTTACTCCCACTGTAGCTATAACTAAAAAGTGATCTGATATATCTGTGGCCCCTCTATAAACATGTACATCCTGAAGTCTACTCAACAGTCTTTTATCTACCAATACGTAGTCCAACAAACTACTGTCATTTCGCCCTACATCATATCTTGTATACTTATTTATCCTCTTTTTTCTTAAAATATGTATTACCTATAACTAAACCCCTTTCTATACAAAGTTCAATCAAAGGGCTCCCATTACCATTTACACCTGGCACCCCAAACTTACCTACCACACCCTCTCTACATGTTTCTCCTACTTTAGCATTTAGGTCCCCTACCACAATTACTCTCTCACTTCGTTCAAAAGTTCCTATACATTCGCTTAACATCTCCCAAAATCTCTCTCTCTCCTCTACACTCCTCTCTTCTCCAGGTGCATACACGCTTATTATGACCCACTTTTCGCATCCGACACTTATTTTAATCCACATAATCCTTGAATTTACACATTTATATTCCCTCTTCTCCTTCCATAACTGATTCTTCAACATTATTGCTACCCTTTCCTTAGCTCTAACTCTCTCAGATACTCCTGACTTAATCCCATTTATTTCTCCCCACTGAAACTCGCCTACCCCCTTCAGCTTTGTTTCGCTTAGGGCCAGGACATCCAACTTCTTTTCATTCATAACATCAGCAATCATCTCTTTCTTATCATCCGCACTACATCCACACACATTCAAACAACCCAGTTTTATAAAGTTTTTCTTCTCTTTTTTAGTAAATGTGTACAGGAGAAGGGGTTACTAGCCCATTGCTCCCAGCATTTTAGTCGCCTCATACGACACGCATGGCTTACGGAGGAAAGATTCTTTTCCACTTCCCCATGGACAATAGAGAAAATAAAAAGAACAAGAGCTATCAAGAAAAAGAAGAAAAACCTAGATGTGTGTATGTATATACAGTGGACCCTCGGTTAACGAATACTCCGGAAATCGTGCAATTATGTAAGTATAATTTTGTAAGTTCTTGTGGAAGTGTATTTTTGGGGGTCTGAAATAGACTAACCTACGTGAATTTTTTCCTTAAGGGAGTAAATTCGTTCGGTAATGGCACTTGAGCAGACTTCAGGAGTGAAGTTTTTACGAAACTCGGGGGTCCACTGTATATGCATGTGCATGCCTAAAGTGTAAGTAGAAGTAGCTAGATATACCTGTTATCCAGCGTGTTTGAGACAGAAAAAAGACACCAGCAATCCTACCATCATGTAAAACAGTTTCAGGTTTCTGTTTCACAGTCACCTGGCAGGATGGTAGTACCTCCCTGGGTGGTTGCTGTCTACCAACCTACTACAACTACAATCTACAACCTACTACTTTAATGCACTTTGGAAACTGTGCTAATTACAAATAGTGACCATAAATAACTTATGCAGAAATACCAATTGAAAGAGATCACATAATAGCAAATTCTCAAAATGAATCAACATGTAACTACCGATACCTATGTAATCTGCAATCTGCAATGAAATAAAATTTGTTTGTTTGTAAAGTGAGGGAGACCTGTATTTGTATACAATATTGCAAACATACAGGAGTTCGGTAATAAATTTCATTGTACAGTACCATACAAATTTGTTGTCCTGTGCAACTGCAGATGCATTAGACTGGGTATTGTTTATGTGACTTTCATAGATTCTAGACATACTAAATCCCTGCATTTCATGAAGTGTACTGCTTGGTATTTATGCCTGAGGTTGCCAGTCTCTTGCTTCAGGTGCTAGTCGACAGTATCATGGAGTGGGCTGCTGCTAACTGCTGCCAGATTTTCAGCCAAAAAACATATATTTTTTTTAATGCACCAGCTATATCCCACTGAGGTAGGGAGATCTGAAAAAAAAGAAATTCGCCATCACTCACTCTTATCACAGCTCAGATTTCCCTCCAAACTCCAGTATCCCCGCCTCTCCTTCAGATTGCAGGCACTACTTTCCAACTCCAGGACTCGATTTCTGCTAACTGGTTTCCCTGAATCCCTTCATAAATGTTACCTTCCTTTTACTCTAACAGCACCTTAAGGAATATAAACCATTTGCCTCCACTCACTCCCATTAATATACTTACACACTTCGGGTCATGGACCAGGCCATGGGGGCATTGACCCCCAACCCCCCCTCCACTTATACTCCAAGTATTGAGAAGTAAGTGAAAGAAACTTAGAGAAATCAACAGCTGAAGAACTTGCAGAGTGGAGTTAGTTTGCTAGCAGCATCAAGCACAGTGAGTTTGATGAAAAAGTAAAGTTGATGTAACAAGTATTGAAGAACTTGGCATGTTTGATTTAAATAAATTTTATGAATAAATTGTAACTAGCACTCTCAACAACAGCATGCCACCAACATCTGCCTGGGGATCCTCTTCCAGATCACAAAAAGCGGTATCCAAAAATAAATGTGCTGATTTTCATGTTACTACAAACATAAAAACATCAATACACAGATATGTTGCAATGGCATTATTGCCTCAAGAATGAAATTCACTAGTGGTGAAAATATAATTCTTCCATCTCTGGCAAACCCAGCCAGTAAATATCTTGAGTTCATCTACCTTCCCCCATACCCCCCCTCTTCAGTAGAGAGCAAAAGATTGTTCAGCACTGGAGGGAACATCTACTTTCCTCACAGGATCTGGGAACAAATTAATTTCTGAAAATGAGATGTTGGTGTCCTTTAAGTTCAGTTTGAGACTATTTTTTTAATTTTTGTTATTACTAAAATGTACATACAGGTGATTGTCAAATAGCACGGTAGTTACTTTCTTGAAAATGCCATGCGAATACAAAATTATATAAAATAAACTGATGATTTTGATAGTGGAGAGGGATGGTGTTGCCCTACTGGACTGAGGTAAAAAGTTGTGTAGTGTTAGCTGAGGTGGATTGCTGAGGTTTTTTCACTGACGTTGATGGTTGTAATGGAGTATTGAGGAATTCTGTAATGTATATATGGTTTGTTTAACCTGTACTGTACTGTGCATAATTTGTCTTTTTAAGAATGCATCTCTAATATCAGGTGAAACTCAAAATTTGCATGCTTCATAATCCATGTGATTTGATTATTCAACAATTTTAATAAAGGCTGTTTGTGGATAACTTAATTCATATTTTTACTATGGCTATTTTATATATGCTTGGCATATAACCCCTGAAAACTAACTGGAGGATTTCATTCAAAATGTTCCCATTGAATTTTTCCATGCCTAAATTTATTTTCTTTCTTAGTGCACGTTCTTGTGAAAATAAATTTGAATGCAATTAGAAATTATTTTAAAAAGAGTAAATCCTCTTACAATGTAACTTGACATAGCACTAGTTTGTTCCAATGTGATTAAGAGAATGCAAATAAAAATTTTAATAGCTCACTTATAAGGTTTTCCATAGCATCATGTTATATAAAAAATTTGGTTACTGTAAGCTGTGGAATTTTTTTCTGACCTAAGTTGGTGAAAGTAGCTTTTTCACTGACACCCATGCTACCTACAGTTACTTTCTGGGAGAGTCACCCACTTTACACTGCATTTATCAAAAAAATTTGGGTACAGTATTTTCATTATTTCATCTCATATGTATCTGGATATTAACTGTGTCACCTAAAAGGAATGTCAGTGATACCAAGATATTAAAGAAAGTGGAAGTTTTAGATATTCTACGAGGCAATGCTCACATGATGGGAACTGACACTGTTTTGTATAAGAGAGTTAGCCATTCATCTCAGCCCAGGAGGTTCACATAAACCCATCAAACACTTTTACATGTTAACAATTACCAGAATTCAAGACAAGTTATACTGTAGCAATTTTTACCTTTATAATAGAAAAGAAAAAGCTTTGCAAATTTGGAGGTGCCTGCAACATGACCTTATTTTTCCCTCATGTGTTCTTCACTTCATATAAAGCTATTTTACATTACACATTATGAAAGTGCTTACCGTATGACTGTAAAATAAGCAGTTTTTTCTGGGTTACCTTACAAAATAAATTTGTTTTAAAAAATTTTAAAATATGAAAAATTTATAACTCAGACTTGCAAAACTATCTTAATATCTATGGCTTCAGGATTCACACAGTCTCCAGGAAGCTATCTGAGGCTCAGCTGTACAAAACATTAAAAATTGGCATCTGGGAATATGTGATTTTGCTTTTTGATGGTTAGCTTCATGCCCAGTTTTTCTATAACTCATTTACTCTAAAAACTTCCATTGTAGAATAAAACATTACACTCTGTTTAATTTTTTCTTGCATGAAAGTATTAACTGTGCTAACATAAGGGAATTAAACAGCAATTTAAAAATTTAACACTAACTGTAGTAGTACATAATTTTCAGTGATGTAAAAGTAAGCATTAAAACATTATTAAACTTTCTGCAGGATGGTGGTAGCCCAACGAGGGGTGATTCCACCCCCTAAACACTACGCTGACTCTGCCTGGTTTAAGTATATTTTATCATGCTGTGCAGCCACCACCGCCGAGATGGGTGAGTTGACATCTGCGTTTTATCAAAATTACAATTTTAATCTAAGATTTTTCAGATCATTTAATTAAACATTGAATACACACCCACAGTTTTGCTGACAATTGTGAAAAAAATATACTGTTCCAGAACAAGCTTTTATTGAGACTCCAGAACAAGCTTTTATTGAGACTCCAGAACAAGCTTTTATTGAGACTCCAGAACGGGCTTTTATTGAGACTCCAGAACGAGCTTTTATTGAGACTCCAGAACGAGCTTTTATTGAGACTCCAGAACGAGCTTTTATTGAGACTCCAGAACGAGCTTTTATGGAGACTCCGGGAGGAGCTCTCATGGAGACTCCGGGAGGAGCTCTCATGGAGACTCCGGGAGGAGCTCTCATGGAGACTCCGGGAGGAGCTCTCGTGGAGACTCCGGGAGGAGCTCTCGTGGAGACTCCGGGAGGAGCTCTCGTGGAGACTCCGGGAGGAGCTCCTGGAGACTCCGGGAGGAGCTCTCATGGAGACTCCGGGAGGAGCTCTCGTGGAGACTCCGGGAGGAGCTCTCGTGGAGACTCCGGGAGGAGCTCTCGTGGAGACTCCGGGAGGAGCTCTCGTGGAGGCTCCGGGAGGAGCTCTCGTGGAGACTCCGGGAGGAGCTCTCGTGGAGACTCCGGGAGGAGCTGTCGTGGAGACTCCTGGAGGAGCTGTCGTGGAGACTCCTGGAGGAGCTGTCGTGGAGACTCCGGGAGGAGCTGTCGTGGAGACTCCGGGAGGAGCTGTCGTGGAGACTCCGGGAGGAGCTGTCGTGGAGACTCCGGGAGGAGCTGTCGTGGAGACTCCGGGAGGAGCTGTCGTGGAGACTCCGGGAGGAGCTGTCGTGGAGACTCCGGGAGGAGCTGCCGTGGGGACCCGGGAGGAGCTGCCGTGGGGACCCCGGGAGGAGCTGCCGTGGGGACCCCGGGAGGAGCTGCCGTGGGGACCCCGGGAGGAGCTGCCGTGGGGACCCCGGGAGGAGCTGCCGTGGGGACCCCGGGAGGAGCTGCCGTGGGGACCCCGGGAGGAGCTGCCGTGGGGACCCCGGGAGGAGCTGCCGTGGGGACCCCGGGAGGAGCTGCCGTGGGGACCCCGGGAGGAGCTGCCGTGGGGACCCGGGAGGAGCTGCCGTGGGGACCCCGGGAGGAGCTGCCGTGGGACCCGGGAGGAGCTGCCGTGGGACCCCGGGAGGAGCTGCCGTGGGGACCCCGGGAGGAGCGCCGTGGGACCCGGAGGAGCTGCCGTGGGGACCCCGGGAGGAGCTGCCGTGGGGACCCCGGGAGGAGCTGCCGTGGGGACCCCGGGAGGAGCTGCCGTGGGGACCCGGGAGGAGCTCCGTGGGGACCCGGAGGAGCTGCCGTGGGGACCCCGGGAGGAGCTGCCGTGGGGACCCCGGGAGGAGCTGCCGTGGGGACCCCGGGACGAGCTGCCTGGGACCCGGAGGAGCTGCCTGGGGACCCGAGGCTGCGTGGCTGCTGACCCGAGGCTCCGTGACCAGATTGCTATTATCAAAAAGTCTATGTTCCCTTACCTGTGTGCTGCTCCTGTAGTCCTAATAAAAATTTGTTCTGCATTTCTAATAAAAATTTGTAATAACTTCCACAACCATTATAGCAAATTGTTTTACTAAAACTTACAACAAATTGTTCTCACAAAATATTGTAATAGTTACAACTTTAAGGCTGCCTGAAATTCTCTGCATAACTTGGGGCTTTCTATAAAGTATGTATATCAGTAATGTCCCTTTTTTTTCCTGAATCGGTTGTAAACCATACTTTGTAAAAAAGTTGATCATTTATCACTAAGAGCAGCATTTGTAGTCAGAGGAACTTGTCTAGTTGTAACCAGAATATCAGCTCGTTCTGTTTACTTTTGTTTAGCCTATCCCTGATTAAGAAAACTGTTAAATAATGCACATGGACCCAGTAACGACAAAATTCTTCCAGCTAAGCCATGCCAGTGCTTAACCCAGTACGTCAGATTAATACCTTAAGAAATAATGTAAGTAGGTTAGTCATTCTCAGACCCCAAGTACACATACACTTAGCAAGATTACAATTTAACCAATACTTACAGCTACATTTACTAATTTCACCGGGGTGTTCGTAACTCGGGGGTCCACTGTACTCATATTTACCATAATTTTTGGCCACTCATGGGACAGGTTTCTTTAGGAATTAAATAAAATAGAAAGTGTTACATTTCAGATTGTGTTAGGAGGATCAAAGTGAAGTTTGGTTAGCACTCTATTTTGTGACCTAATCAAAATATTTTCATGTTGCCAGGTTAGCTGTGATCAAACACAACTTTGCAACCATTAATCCTACAAATTGCATCATGAAATGATAGGACTTAAACAAATGTCATGGTCACTTGCAAAAACAATTTGACACCAAGTTTGATACTGTGAAACTGTGACGCCTACCATTAAAAAAATACAGTACTACAGTGTTGTCTTTATCTACTATCTCGTGTCTTTATCTAGTTTGTATTTTTGTCACTTTTTCTTCACTACTCAGAGGAAATTTTTGCTACCTTCCATATGTGGAACTGAATGCTCTGCACAAATCTACGTCTTACCTTGCATACTCAATAAACTCTCCATATAATGGACCTCAGAAATGCAAAACAAAATCCTCTGGGTCAGTCGATTTAGAAACAGTGGACGATGTCATTTGGTTACGGAATTGTCCTTTATTAATATAATGATGACAAAAGAATTTCTTCTCTATCCAAAACAATTGTCATTACTGGCTGCCTTTTTACCACCTTTTAGTCTGTTATGTGGAAGGTTTTGTAAAAAAAAATTTAAAGATTAGGAGATGTAAAAACTAGAGGGGAAAATTTTTCTTGAACCATTTAACAGGGAGAACAAAAAGACCAAAAATTTAAAAAAAAAAATTGAAGAAAACAAAATTAATTAGTTTTTATATTCATGGAGAAATGCTAAACCCATAGGGGTCAAGCCACACTATGGATATAGTTCCTGTGTAAGTTCCCAACATTTCTCCACCTAATACTTGCAACATGTTTAAGTTACTGCCTTTAAGTGAGGCTGTTCTTGATGCCCCAAGCACAGTACTGCACCACAGATCCCACTGACTACTGGTACTAGGGAGAAAACAGGTATTAAAATTAGAGTACAGTATATTATCATTTTAGGCTTACAAATTATGTACTTTTGTTATGATTTACAAGATGGTTAGTATTTTAGAACATTTTTGTAATGTTCTGTTATAAAAGTAATTCAAAGGATATTTTTGTTTCAGTCACATATCCCTTGGACCTTGCAAAAACACGCTTGCAGATCCAGGGGGAGAAAGGTCTGAATGGAAGTTCTCAGGTGAGTGGTATTCACTGTACTCTAATTGCATTATGAAAAGTCAAACAAAGTGACTTTTTTGGGTTATCCTAGGTAATCTACACATATGCTGCTATGTATGACAATTTATGTAACTACATTTGTGTATCTGTACCTTAATCAACTTAATTTCCCTTAGATGCCATTGTAAACAAAAGAGACGCTGAGAATGTAAACAGACGAATAAATTCACCAGCACTTCTTTTGTACTTCTGCCATTTTTCCTCTTCTTCCTCTTCCAAGTGCTGCTGCTCTTCCAACTCTATCTTGTACTATGGGGTGCACAATAAAGTACACATTTATAGACAAAATATATAGTCTTAGAGATTTCTTGACGCTGAGATGCCACGCTGCCGTTTCTATGACCAAAGTTCTCATACAGCGTACAATTCTGACTGGTCAGAGAGACCTGGTCATAAGTCTGAGCGGTTGTTAAACTGGTAGGTCATTAAGTGAGAAGTGCCTGTAAAACCAGGAGTGATTGGTCTTGGTTTACGGCATTCCAACAATTGAATCAGACCCATTAACCCTTAAACTGTCCAAACGTAGATCTATGTTTACACGCGTAGCGCTCCGACCTTGATTTTCTCCATAAGAAAGCATATAAAAAAAAAGTAGATCTACGTTTGGACAGTTTAAGGGTTAAAAACCCTGTAAAATAAATCGAGGTGATGTAGGGGGTGCCTTACCTATCCTCAGGTAAATCGGCAAAAATCAGATTTTTCCACTTTGAGCCCAATTTCAAGTGACTTCTGGTCCTGAAACCAACAAAAATAATTTCTATTTCAGTAGTATGTTTTCCATTCTGTTAACCCCAATAAAAAGTCAATAAAACCATGAAAACCATTCTATAAAACACCTTAAAATCACTATTTTAATTAAAGCAAACACATGGTCAGAGTTTTCCTTTTCCCATCATGCACTGTGTGGGGCAGACCCAGTCTCTCATATCTTGGCCAAAATTTACCACTCACAGCTTATCTGAGTGAGCTGAGCTCATGACTTGGAACTACATGAGGGACCCTGTCCTCAATGATGTAGTTCTACGTGACGTAGATATTTTTAAGAGCTCATTGACATTGTTGTTGAGAGAGGTCAGATTTGAGTGGGAATTGACAAAATTTGTGTTGTCTGCAAACAGAACAGGTTCAAGGAAACGAGATACATTGGGGAGATCATTGATGCCATCACAGGGCCCTTAAGATACTTAGGCTGTGTAAAGTAGAGGAGCAAAATTCTTGCTTCTGTGCTGCTGCCACTGTTGGTGGTATCTGCTAATTTTGATGGTATGATTATTAGTGAGTGCAGTATTAGCTAATATTGATGTTATATAAGAAACACGTTACATAGCATATAAACATGCAATGTTTATATGCAATGTATGTTTAATAATCACTCTTGGGCACATTAAATGTCTTATTTTAGGTTAATATAGACATTTTCATTAATCCATCTATGATATTTTCTTCAAAATTATATAAGAAACACGTTACATGCTATCGAGGGGAGAGTCGGTGGAGGGAAAACATTACGTTTTCTCTGGTCCAGCGGTTAGAGAAAACTATGAATCTGCGTTGGCCCAGTCACTCCCCCTTAACACTCCGCTTTTGTTTACAATTCTCGGCATGAATTATTCATTACTTCTCCCTTTGTTTATGATGGCATCTAAAGGTAGTTGTTAGAAACGATTAAACTCATTGAACATGGTATGTCGATGGTAATAATATGGCTCTGTTCTGCATTAAATATCGTTTACCTATGTAGGTAGGTGTATGTATGTATGTAGCCCAGGCTACCTACACCTGGCTTCCTACAAATAAGTACTACTCATCTCCTGCCTTAAATTAAGACTACAAATATTTTAAGGTAAGTAATGAATGTACTGTGTATGTATTTTACTTTTTATTGTGTTTTTAATGCCTAGTTCTATTACTAACTTAATATAAGTTAGTGTAAACTTGACAACCCTACGTCTGTTGTGGAATCTATTGTGGCTTTAGGGAAGTCCATGGGGTTGGATGTGAGTGGCCAGGATGTGGAAGAGTTGGTGGATGACCACAGGGAAGAGCTAACCACTGAAGAGCTGCAATGCTATAGTTATTCTCTATAAAATGTATTTTTTGTTAATATTTTTGGGTGTCTGAAATGGATTAATTGTATTTACATTATTTCTTATGGAAAATATTACTTTGGTTTTTGGCCTTAATGGATCTAGGCCGACGTTCTGAAACGGATTACGGCCGAAAACCGGGGGTCCACTGTATTTATAAATAAAAAATATTGTATAAACACATAATAAAGAATGTAAAGAAATAAACTGGTTTTATAAAGTGTATGTATTTACCTTGGAGAACAGATGCTGGCGGAGGTCGAGGGTGGAAAAGATAGGCAGAGCAGCGTATGCTGTCAGTGGCCCTATAAACCCCAACAACAAAGATAGGCAGAGGAGATTGGAGGAGTTCGTTTTGTTTCATGCTTTTTCTATCGCTTATTCGCTTAACTTACTTGCTACACTTTATCGCTGAACTTAATTGCTACAATTTTTTTTTTTTCACTTCATTGGAGGAGGAGTTCTGCTTTAGTATGGTGCATATCGTAGAAGTACTACGCTGGTACTGCTTCGCCAACTCCACTCCGCTACCCGCAGACCTCGCTCGTGTTTTTCTATGATTTCATGCTTTAACACTTTGACTGTTTTGGTCGTATATATAGTACGTCTTACGAGCCACTTTCGGACGTATATATACTCAAAAATTCTAGCGGCTTCAAATCAAACGGGAGAAAGCTGGTAGGCCCACATATGAGAGAATGGGTCTGTGTGGTCAGTGTGCACTGTATAAAAAAAATCCTGCAGCACGCAGTGTATAATGAGAAAAAAAAAACTCCGACCGTGTTTTTGGATTAAAACGCCGAATTTGAGGTGTATTTTCGTATAGTATTTATGGTTGTATTCTCTTTTTCGTGGTCTCATTTGATAGAATGGAAAACATACTACAGAAATAGAGATGATTTTGTTTAGTTTCGTGATGAAAACGACCTTGAAATTGAGCTCAAAGTAGGGGAAATGTTCGATTTTTGCCAATGTTCAAAGAGTAAACAAATCACGCCACACGTCCAATACATATCAACTGGTGAGTCTAATATTCTTTCACAAGTGCACTGATATTATTTATACCATTTTTACAATAATCCAATAGTCTGCATAATGGTAAATCTTCTATTTTTTGTGTGAATAAAAAATCAAAATAGAAAGCAAGAGTAATATAAGAGGGGCCTAAAGACGTGACTAATGAACAGATAACATCTTATTTTAGTTCCTGGAATGTCTGCATTGTTTATTCTGGACCCTATTTTGAAATTGACAACTATTTTATTTTGCATGAAATTGGCAAAATTGCCAATTTCTGACCACTTTATTGGGTAGTTGAAATCGGTAAATTGGTGGTTTCTTGTACTCAATCGATAGAACAAATGGAGTTCTAAAGAAATAGCTATGAGTTTGGTCGACTGGAACAATGGAATTGGCCGAAAATAGTGCTCAAAGTTGGCAAAATTGCTGATGTGTATAGTATATCGCCAAGATCACTAACTTCGCGAGTATAATTTCGTAAGTTTTCCATCAAATTTCATACTTTTGGTGTCATTACCATCGGGAAAAGATTCTCTATCATTTCACAAGATTTTTTTTTTTTTTTTAAATTTTGTGACAACAGGAGACACCTCAGGATTAGGGGTTGCGACAGTCAAAGGGTTAATTCAATGGACATCATCCTCTTCTTCTCAGCACTGTTCTTTGCACTTACTTTCTTAGGACCCATGGTTAGAAAAAAAGAAATTTGGCAAAATAACTGCATAAAACGCAAGCACAACACAAGAGAAATGCTTCCACAGTGAGGTAAACATGTGCACTGCTGAGCGGATGTTGTGTCATTCGCTGCACCAACTTGTGGTGGCATTCTGAAGCTCGCTCATAACTCGGATTTTGGCTCATAACTCAGAGCAAAAATTTGACTGAGCGACGGCTCATAACTCAAAAAACTCGTACGTTGGGGCACTCGTAAGTCGAGGTTCCACTGTACATGTACCTGGGAACTTTTGGTCACTTTACAGAGGTTTAACTTTATCTTTCCAATCCATCCTTTAAAAAATTGAATATCACATGGTAAAACATGTGAGAAATGTGAGGCAAGGGCTCCAGTGCACTAACACTGCTGTCCGGTGTCCTGTCGAACCTACTCTAACCTAACTGCTAACTGATCACTCCTAGAAGCTAACTTCAGTCCTATATTTTTTATTTTAAAAAATAATTATTCCAACTACACTAAACACTTAATGATGTACGTATCTTCAGTCGTTTTCAGTAAAATAGAATGCTGCGAGTCATGGAATGGAAACTATGTATGTATGATAATGATTTCGTGATGAACTAAACTGTTATTATAGTGGCAAAGTTTTGAATGGTCTGGCGATGAATTTGCACAACTCACTAGCATATAAGTCCTGTTTCAAGGGAAAATATTCAAAGTTACACAATAAAACTTGGCTCACCCAAATTTAATGTTTAATGTTCTGGTGATGACAGTTACTACAGTCAGGAATCGTCCTTGTGTGGTCCATAGAGTATGCTAATGACATTTTCATTCAGTCCTTATGTTATAAAACTAATCTGCTATTGAAAGATCTTGATGTTATGTGCAAGAATGTGGATTATGTAATATCAGTAATTACTCGATGTAAACTTGCAATGAAATAAAATTTACTTTACTTTACAGTGAAAGCTCTCCTGTGTTATAAGTAGAGAAAATTTTCACATAGGGCAGGTCATGGACTAGGTCTCCTACTATAATTTTTTTTTATTATTATTAACACATCGGCCGTTTCCCAAGGCAGGGTGACCCGAAAAAGAAAAACTTTCATCATTCACTCCATCACTGTCTTGCCAGAGGCGTGCTTACTCTACAGTTTACTATATAATTATCTTGGGATATATATAGGAAAGATAAACACTTACCTGGCACAGGAGATACCGTGATCACAAAGGCGGTTTTCCCAGGGCGAGGCTCACCATTGGTGCTGACCCCTGCGATTAACCCAAATGTGGTTAACTCGAGTGTGGAATTTTTGTTAGCAGGGGACTGCGTTCGCGCTATCCCCTTTATAAATAATGAGGCCTGGTCACAGACCAGGCCGCAGGGGCGTTGACCCCTGGAACTCTCTCCAGGTATACTACAGAGAAGATGTATGAAACTGTACAAAAACTGTAATATAGTTCTGTAATTAAAATAATGTCATGGTATGGTAACAAAACATCAGTATTAGTACCTGCACTATGTATAATGTACATTGCATACGTCAGGAGTGTTATAGGTCATGATGCTCCTGTACTATAAACAAAACAAAACAATAGTTAATTTCTTTGCAAAGGTTACAATGTGTATTTACATTTCATAATTTGATTGGTACAAAGAAAGCCACTAAAATGCCGAGGTATTTCAGGCAGAGACCTAACCTAATACTTAAAGACTACTTAAGTCTAGACAGGTAAAGAGTGGCAAATTTCAAATATTCAGTATTTTACTCTAATATAACGTAGTACAATTTATAATACAAACATACATTTTTACATTTGTAATAATGGTTTAATAGATAAGGGATAATAATTATTCAATTCAAATTCAAATTCTTTATTTCTAGTAATATACAAAGTGGGGTGTACTTATATTAATGTACATTTTATGAAGTAGATATTACAAGATGGCCAATAATATGCCTAGGTATGCCTAGGCTTTTCAGGCAGTCTTATGATAAGTTAACAAAGATTCCAGAAACTCGAACAAGTTCATTATTATGGTTTGATAATAATTTTGAGCTGCTCCAAAATTGCCAAAATTTGTAACTCGAGATTATTGTTTAAGATAGTGATCATTTCTGACAGAGAAAGATGATTCTGTACCAGTTTTTTCCACCAGATTGACTTATTTATTGACTTGGGTTCATAATTACTATTGCAAAAAATAATTTGTTGTAATTACAGTGGACCCCCGAGTTTCGATCACCTCAAAACTCAAACAATTATGTAAGTGTATTATTGTAAGTGCTTTTGTAAGTGTATTTTGGGGGGTCTGAAATGGACTAACCTACTTTACATTATTCCTTAAGGGAGCAAATTCGTTCGGTAATGGCACTTGAACAGCCTTCTGAAACAAATTATGGCCGAAACTCGGGGGTCCACTGTATTATTATATAATTACAGTGGTACCTCGACTTACGATGGTCCCCAAACACACCCTTTTATGTAAGTTTATTTTTTTAAATGCTTTTGTAAGTGTAATTTTGGGGGTCTAAACGGACTAGTCTATTTTACATCATTTCTTAAGGAGATAAATTTGTTTGGTAATGGCACTTGAACAGCATTCTGGAATGAAAAAATATCGTAAGTCGAGGTACCACTGTATATCTGACATTATAAATTGTGTATTTCTTTCCAACAGCGTTCACCATACAGAGGCCTGGCCAGTACTGGTGTTGGTATTATACGAGAAGAGGGCATGCTGAGATTATGGCAGGGAGTTACACCAGCTGTTTACAGGTGAGGACAATGAAGTACAGTATATAAATTCTCCTATCTTTAGGACAAGATCAGTTCATGTATATTCACTCAGTGGCCACAGGACAACCTGAATTCTTCATGGCATGAATTCGGCAAGGTACTGGAAACATTCCTTAAGAGATCTTGGCCCATGTTGACATGATAGCATCATGTAGTTGCTGCAGGTTTGTTAGCTGTACTATCATGATGCAAATCTCCCAGTCCACAACATCCCAAATGTTTACACCAAATTCTCACCATACCATCTTCATGTTGCAGCAGAAATTGCAATTCATCAGACCAGACAATGTTTTCCAGTCTTCAACTGCCCAGTTTTGGTGAGCCTGTGCCAACTGTAGCCTCAGCTTCCTGTTCATAGCTGACAGGAGTGGAACCCGATGTGGTCTGCTACTGTAGTCCATCCATTTCAAGGTTCGATGTGTTTGTGAATTCAGAGATGCTCTTCTGCATAACACTGTTGTAATGCATAGTTATTTGAGTTACTTATGCATTCCTGTCAGCTCGAACCAGTCTGGCCATTCTCCTCTGACCTCTCATTAACAAGTCGTTTCTTCCCACAGAACTGCTGCTTACTGGATGTTGTGTGTTTTTCACACCATTCATTGTAATCTCTAGAGATTAGTGCGTGAAAATTCAAGGAGATCAGCAATTTTTTAGATACTCAAACCACCTCGTCTAGCACCAACAATCATTCTATGATCAAAATTACTTAGATCACATTTCTTCCCCATTCTGATGGTTAGTCTGAACAACAACTGAACCTCTTGACCATGCTATTTGTACCTGGGGATCCACAACAGCAATTTAACTTAATCCAATAATTACCAACAAAAAGCTGCAGTACGAATAATCACACAGTCCACTGCTAGATAACCCCCCTCCCCCTCCTCTTCAAAGACCTTATCCTACTCTCTGTACAAAATATTCACTCTTACTGCTGTGCATCCTACATTTACAGAACAGTAAATTCTTATATTAATCTTGACATGAAGCATTTTCTTGATAGTTGCAACAGGACCCATAGAAACAATACTAGTCACCAAACTCTCTATGATATTCCCCTTGTCCAGCTAAATCTCTTCAAAAATTTAATGTACATAAAAATCTGGAATTTCCCTCCAGAAATCTCCAGTACCACCGTCTCAGCCAGCATTTTCAAAACTACCATTAAAAAATGCCTCTCCCTAACATATCCCAACATCAGCTAAATATGTGAAAACCACATATCCATATTCTCAATGTCACAAACATATGTAAAACAATATAATCCTATTCTCAATATCTGTAATCCTCCCAGTCATTAAAACATTGATTGTGTTCTTTTATGTTAATATACTAGAATCCTCATCACCTATAATCATAATCAAACCTGTAATTCATTATCAATTAAACTTAGCCATATAGCATGAACTAATAGCATATTCATTTCTCTTATATTATTGTAACTCGTAAATTTATACTTACACACACCTAAGAGACTTCTTCTTTCAACAAACTGGCCGTATCCCACCGAGGCAGGGTGGCCCAAAAGGAAAAACAAAAGCTTCTCCTCTTAAATTTAGTAATATATACAGGAGAAGGGGTTATTACTAGCCCCTTGCTCCCGGCATTTTAGTCGCCTCTTATGACACGTATGGCTTACAGAGGAAGAATTCTGTTCCACTTTCCCATGGAGATAAGCAGAAATAAACAAGAACAAAAACTAGTAGGAAGATAGAAAAAAACCCAGTGTCGTTCACATACAGTGCACACAAAAAAATCTAAACATTTCCAATGCAAAAAAATGTATACACAAGATTTTGGTGCATACATTTCACTTGTGTTTCCGCCATAGGAAAAGTGGGCGGAACTTCTGATGACTTAGTGTACTGGAGCCTGTCTTGCTCCATTGTTTCCCACCATGCCACGCTTCAGTGCTCTGTCAGAGCTCAGTGAGGAAGGAGGCCTGCTACGTTGTTCCTCAATGCTCCTTTTTCTCGAACTTTGCCACGCAATATCTCCTCTCCAAGGGGTCAGAATGGGTCGAAATAAACTTTCAATTGCAGAGAAGACCCGTGCACTCACCCTCAATTTACGTCAAGAAAGCAGCTGCCTCACTCCCATCTGGCACTGTACTACCCAGGAAGCTGATAACACTTCCCTCTTCAGGATCTTGTCTGTGCAAAGAGAAGTCTTTTTGGGGGCCCCAGAGGCCAGCTTCCTGGGTGGTACGGTGCCAGGTGGGAGTGAGGCGGCTGCTTTCATGAGGTTGTAAATTGCCATCCTCATCACCTTCAGGTCTGCGGCAACAAGTATCACAGACATGAGACAATGGGTCTGTGTGATGAGTGTGCATGGTATAAAAAAAAGTGGTGCATGATGAAAAAAGCCAACCTTTGACTTTGTGTTTAATTTAAAATAGTGACTTGAGTTTATTTACGATGATTTTTATGGTTTTATTGGCTGCTGCTTGGTATTAATTGACAGAATGCAAGACATACTACTGAAATAGAGATGATTTTGGTTAGTTTGTGGATCAGAATTACAGTAGCTTGAAATACGGCTCAGAGTAGTAGAAATATTTGATTTTGACAATTTTCCTCATGACTGTAAGGCCTCACCTAACCCCTTCCTTCCCTGGGTCTGTTTTATGGGATATTTCTAGGTCTGCTTCAATTATTGGGTTGTCCAAAACCATGACCTATTATTCCTGCTTCTATTTAATTATCCAAGAAATAAGGTAAAACTTGGATATATATTTTTTTTTTTTTTGTATGTGTGTGTGTGTCAGATGAATTCAAAATGGAGGGCAAGTGTAATATAGATGAGGCCTGAGGATGTAATTAATAATCAGAGGAAATGTTGCTTTAGTGGCTGGAATGCCTACAGTGTTTATTTTGGACTCTGCTTTAAGATTGGAATTTGTCGAATGACTTGTAAAAGAAACACTTTCACCATCATTCACACTATCACTCTCTTGCCAAAGACACACACACATATAACAGTTTAGATGTCCCTCTAAACAGCTTGGAAATTAGGATAAGGTGTGTGGTTACTGAAAGTATATATCAGAGACCTTAGAAGGGGAGGGATTAAAGTGGTTTGGGTATTTTGAGAGGATGGAGCAGAAAGGATGTCTAGGGTTTTTTTCATAAGTCTGGGGTGGAGGAAAGAAGGGGTAGGGGTTATTCCCTGTAGGAAGGGAATAAAGGAAGTTTTGAGTGCTATGGGCTTGAGCATCCAACAGGTGTGTGTGAGCACATTTGTTCAGAGTGAAGGCAAGTGGTTTTTTGTTAATTGACATGCTTGGTAGGAGAAGGCTGTTAAAGTAATGTATGTACCTGGGTGTGTGTATTTATTTATTTATTTACTTTATTTATTTATTGTCAATCATAACCATTACCTTAGAGAAGATTTCCCAGGGACCTAAGGTTTTTAAATTCCTGATGCCCTCAGTGGTTTATTTATCTTTCCTCAGATGAAGTAATTAACTTTTTCTTTCTTCTACAGACATTTGATATACTCAGGTACACGAATGGTACTGTACGAGAAAGTTCGAGATCGCCTCTTCACGACACGAGCTGATGGTACAAGGCCCGTCTGGTATGCTATGTCTCAGGTTACCAATGGTGATTAACACCAACACTTATGTAAGAAAGACACTTATGGTATTAGGATATTTATTAAGTCCAAGGTGGGCGAATGTCTCCTTAATGTTCCAATACTGCATGCTGTGTCTTACTTCACAATGTGTTCTTTATCTCTGATATAATCTGTTTAATTTTGTCTTCAGAATTATATCATCAGCAGTCAGATTGAGTGAATGTACTCACCTATACAGTGGACCCCCGAGTATCAGCCGTAATCCGTTCCAGGAGCTAGGCCTCAACTCGAACTGGCCGAAAGTCAAACTAATATTTCCCATAAGAAATAATGTAAATACAATTAATCCATTCCACCCAAAAATATTCGCAAAAAATTCATTTTTTTAAAGAATAAATACTATAGTTTTACATACAGAAAACAATGAGAAATAAATATAAAGCACTAATTTTAATGGATAAATGAACATTTAAATCAGTTTTACCTTTATTGAAGACTCTTGTTGGTGTATGAGAGGCAGGAGAGTTTGTTGGGAGGCAGGACAAGATAGTCCTTCAATATGACACTAATATAAACTCTACGGCTTATTTATCTATCACAATTCATCTAATATGACATAATAAACAATATTAATAACATAGAAACATGATATATACTCTAGAATGAATAAAATGTCATGTCTCTCTCTCCCTAACTGACAGTGTTGTTTGTTGTTGGGTGTATAAGGGCCACTGAAAGATAAGCCTTACATAGTGGTGGTCATGGCCGCCAGACACCGTGGTGTTGTCAGTCGCCCTATATAACTCCAACAACATTGGAGGAGTCAGTTTCGTGCTGTACTTTCCCTATCTATTAATCGCTTAACTTACTTGCTACACTTTTAATGCTACACTTTATCGCTGGCTGGTGCCATAACCTTTATCGACTTGTGCTGCTTTAGTATCGTACATATCGTAGAATCACTGAATCACTGAAGAAGGCACATTCTTCCCTCTCTCTTCCTCCTCCACTTTGGTACTTTGCTACAATTTCTTTCTTCAGTTCTATCGTGTTTGTCACTTTCTTTACCAAAGGGCTACCACTATGAAGTTTCTTTTGGCCCATGGTGGCTTATTTCACAGTCACAATCAATAAACAAGCACTAAACACAATGAATTTATTGTGAAATGTTTGGATGAGCGTGTCGGGTAATGTTCACTCAATGGTAAACAAAGCTAGACTGGCTCACGACGCCTGCGCGGGGAGGCACGCAAGTGCAGGCAGGCAGACAGGTTTGGTACGCCTGCCGAAACATGGGGAAACGGCTGATAGTCAAGCCAAAATTGGGCCAAAAAAAGCAACCGAAACACGAGTCGGTCGATACTCAGGGTAGTCGATACTCAGGGGTCCACTGTATGTGGTTGTAGGGATTGTGCATGTGCATGTATATGTGTAATGTGTGTGATTGTATGAGTGTATGTGTGTAGCATATACTCAAGCGAGTGACTACCTTGTTGGAAGTTTCCAAGCTCCCTCTATCTAGCTCCATCTAATCCTACTGAGGTCACCTTGATTATAAATTCACTGAAAAACTAGTCAGGAAACTTAGCACAAGTTCAGAAAAATGGCTTATGTCCTTTTCCCCACCATTACAATAAATACTGTTCAACAAATCACTAGAAACCAACACTTTCCTGACATTACTGAAGATTACAAGGGTTATCCCAATACACAAAGGTAGAGACCCAATTGATCTAAATAACTATAGACCAATATCTAACTTGCATTCTTATCCAAAAATTTTTAAAAATTACTCCACAAGATATTATACTCTTTTTCTAGCATCTCACAATATACAGTACATACTTAATCCCTGCTAGTTTAGTTTCAGACCAAATAAAAGCACAAATACAAAATGCAATTTATACAGCTTTATACAGCTCCTGAAAATAATGAATATCCGCTAGGCCTCTTTATTGACCTTTAGGAAAGTTTTCTATAGAGTATACCACAGCATCCTGCACTTCAGACTTGAGCATTATGGTACAAGAGGTCATTCACTTGCATGTAAAATGTCCTACCTTTCCAACAGACATCAATATGTGTCTGCCAAGGGCACAACTTCATCAGCAAGACCTGTCAACATAGGTGTCCCACAGGACAGTGTCCTTGACCCTCTGTTTTTCCTCATATTCATCAATGATCTTCCAAATGCATCTCCGCAACTTAGACCTGTTCTGTTTGCTGACGACACAACTTTTGTCATCTCTCGCCCAAATGCGAATTCTCTCGCCAACACTGTTAATGAAGAACTCTTACAGATATCAACCTGGATGATTACCAATAAACTCATACTTAACCCTCAAACTGTGTCCAATGTACTAGTATGCAAATGCTGCCTGTGTCTGATGTACTAGTAGGCACAATTTTTCATACCCGCAAATCTGCCACTTGCCAATATTTTTTAATTAAGCCCAACTCTCTGAGTCGTCTTCCATCTATTCATATATTTGAAAAAAAAATCTATAGCTTCAGGGTCCACACAATGTATCATGGTTAACTACTTATGTGATGACTATGTCTGACATACTAGTACGCCTAACTATCAAAAGTAAACAATGAACCAGAAGCTGTTGCTCCACCCTTCCAACAAACAGGGTGTAGAAGTTGCACAAAGATGATTTATGCATTCCAAATTTATTGGTTCCATGATACTAATAATGGAATTCAGACACAAAGCACACTAAGTATATTTAACCCAGGATAACCCAGTGAAGTCAAACAATGTGACTTATTTCTATGTTTATATAACCCAGTCAAGTCAATCAATGTGACTTATTTCCATGTTTCGAAAAGTAATGCACTCTATAAACAATTGCAATGTTATAAGTATTCCTTGTACATAGCCTTAAAAAATCAAAAGAGTAAAAAAAAAAAAAAAGAAAGAATAAAAATAAATTATATCCTATATATACCATATATTTGAATGTGTTTGAAGTGCTAAAACACCTTTAAACACATCTTAATATCATAAGAAACTAGTGTACATAATATTAAACATTAAAAGCAATTACAAAAACAATCATGTTTTGGCATCAATAAATTGTAAAATGTAAATACAGTGGTACCTCGAGTTACGAGTTTAATTCTTTTCAGAAGGCTGTTCGAGTGCCGATACCGAACGAATTTGTTCCCATAAGGAATAATGTGAATTAGATTAATCAGTTTCAGACCCCCAAAAATACACTTATAAAAGCACTCACAGAAATACACTTACATAATTGTTCGAGTTGGGAGCTGCTCGTATGTCGAGGTACCACTGTATTGCTGGTGCTCTTATGCCACTGTTTCAGATGAGTGATCATTTTTTTACCAACCTCAACAAACCATAAAATCTTAGTTTTTATCGTATTTCACACATTTTAGTCTTATTCTGTTCTGAAAAAATGAACTCTATTGAACTGTAAGAAAAGATTTTTTTTTTTTTCATAATCTTCCCAGACAGAATTTTTTTTTTTGCAGAGTATCCCACAGTTTAAGGGTTAACATTGACAAGATCTATATGATGTTTGGGTACAGAGCAACAAATGTAAAACTAAATGTTACGATTAACGGTTCTTCCATTGCTAAACAAAACGAAGGAAAATTCCTAGGTCTGTTTCTAGATTACAAATTGAAATTCAATACCCAAATTCATCACATTACAAAAAAAAAGTATCCAAATCAGTTGACATCTTCTCCAAGATACATTACTATGTACCTCAAACAGCACTACACTTACATTATACAGTGGTACCTCGAGTTACTATGGTCCCCAAAATCGCCCTTTTATGTAAGTTTATTTTTTTAAATGCTTTTGTAAGTATATTTTTGGGGGTGTAAAAGGACTAGTCTATTTTACATTATTCCTTATGGGGATAAATTCGTTTGGTAATGGCACTTGAACAGCATTCTCGAACAAAAAAATATCGTAACTCGAGATACCACTGTACTACTCTTGAATCTATCCCTACCTCATCTATGCTATTTGTGCCTGGGGATCCACTACAGCAAATCACCTTAGGAGGAGGAAACAACCTGTAATCTTTAACATATAAAACAACTTTACCTCCACTGAAACCTTTCTGGTAAATCCTCTCCTACCAGAAATATGTAACTGTTACCGCCCTACCAATACATAATGTTCAAAGCATATCTTGAGTTAACATGACAATCGGATAACTCTCCCAGTCAAGCTCCCTTGTTAAAAATATAGATATTATAATACCCAATATTATATTTATTTTGCAGGTTAATAAGTACACTCTAGTCCAAGTGGATATTCATTACAGTATTTTCAAGTGATGCATAGACTGTCAAGGATTTTTCTTATGATGTCACTTGTGCTTTTTTTGTGGGTGCTGAAGCCAAACTGACTTGAGTTTAGTACAGGTATGTAGTATTTGGTAATTAAGAGTACATTTACTTGCATATTATTTTCTCCGTCATTTTTTAAAGTAATAAAAGGTTTGATGCGTATTAACTTATTCTGTAGTTGTTTGTCAGAGGAATATCCACTCTTGTGGAGTGTACAGATCCTGGTTTATTTGACTATAAGTATATCTGCAGATGATTAGGATTACTGTATTGATTTGTTGAAAGTATTCAATGACCAGATATTAGTACATTTGCAGCTTTCTTAAATATAATTTTGGGTATGTGACCGTGATTGCCTGACTTTTATTTGTTTTAGAAATTTTAATATGATGTTCACTTCAGAAGAAATTGTTGAAGTATAAGGAGCTAGGGTAGTTCCTCAAGATACTTACTGACATGGGTTTCCATATTGGGGAGACATAAGTTAATCCTTAGTGTGTGGTAAGTCACGTACTGGATATTGTTAGCTATATTTGACCCTATTTTCTTGAAGCTGTTGAATTTATATGTCATATCAGTAGCTGAGATTAGAGGTGTTAGTTTTACAAGGTTATTTTTTTCTCCTATTTACCTACTGTTCGCACCATAATTTTGGTTATACAGTGGACCCCCGAGTTTTGTAAAAACTTCACTACTGAAGTCTGCTCAAGCGCTATTACCGAACGAATTTACTCCCTTAAGGAAAAATGTCACGTAGGTTAGTCTATTTCAGACCCCCAAAAATACACTTCCACAAGCACTTACAATATTATACTTACATAATTGTACGATTTCCAGGGTTTACGAAACTCGGGGGTCCACTGTATAAAATTAATATGAAAATGATGTAATTCAATTATATTGTTATCAGTTATTTTATCTATTACTTTCATTTTCCTTTTTTTTTTTTTTAATCTGTATCCTTCCTCCACAACAAACTGCTTCATCCCATTTCCTCCACTCCAACCTGCTTCATCCCATTTCCTCCACTCCAACCTGCTTCATCCCATTTCCTCCACTCCAAGCTGCTTCATCCCCTTTCCTCCACAACAACTTGTCCCACTTTCCCCACTCCAACTTCCCCCTTTTCCTCCACTTCAACTTACCCTACCACTTCCTCCAGGTCGTTCCTCCTGCTCACAACCACCTCTTTCTTTCTCTTCCTCTTTCCTCTGCTCCTTTCTCTCCAGTATTTTTTCCTCCTCACTTTCCTTTTCTTCATTCCACTTTCATCTCCAGCTACCTTATTAGGTATTTTTCTAATGAAAGCATTTTATTTTTATTGCCAAGGCAAGCAATAGTTGGAGGAATCTTGGTAGGAGGCATCGCTCAGTTCCTGGCCTCTCCGGCAGATTTAATCAAAGTTCAAATGCAAATGGAGGGAAAACGCCGCCTTGAAGGACACGCACCTCGGTGAGTTGACATGTTATCCTCATGTTCCTGCATTTCAGGGGTTGACAGATGCATGACAAAGTAGTTTATTCACACCATTTCTTTCCTTTATAATAATAAACATTATACATGAAGCCCCAGTTTACAAACAGGTTGAGTCCAGGTGTACAGCTTATAAACAAGTTGTTTTATAGATTACAATAGTACAAAGGGTCTTTATATTTCACACATAGTCAGACTGTATACTGACAGTTGTAACTACTGATGTGTGTAACTTGCTGTTGTTAGTTGAAGGACCTCTTATAATTTTTATATTCACATTCATTTTATTTCCAATAAGAAATAATATATTGCCATCAAGTATGGTACAACAGTTTGCATTAATGCAGTTTATGTTGGATTATATTATGAAAATTGATCATTTTAACCCTTAAACTGTCCACACGTAGATCTATGTTCACTCGCACACTGCTCCGAATATTTTGAAAAAAAAAAAATTTAAATGAAGAGCGCATTTTTATAAACAGGATAGGCTAAAAAAAATTTTTTAGGGCCAGTACTTACCGAGATATAAGCCCGACAAGTTGGTGCTGGATGCTCACCTGATGGCAACAACAAGTCCTGCTGCTTGCAGAAGTAATGCCGATATACTTTTTTTTCTAGTTTTTATTTTAATTTATACAATTTTTATGTTCTGGTAATTACAATTTATAATAGTTCTTGTGATTTCATAGCCAATCTTTGTTCTAACACTAATATTAGGTACTGAAATAGTACTCAAATAGTCACAATGACACCAACAGGTAAACAATTTCACCTGCCTTGGTCATTTACTATTGTCTATAAATATATACAAAGTATTTATAGGTCCCAGCAATGTTTTAGACATCCTGGAGTATATATGAAACTCCTTGAAGAATGGTGTTATGACAATTGTCAGATAACTACTGATAAGGCAGTGACATTGATGAATGAATGTGTGCAAGGAACCCTTGCTTTGTTTTCACTGTCTGTATCTGTCTATCTATCTATCTGTCTATCTGTCTATCTATCTGTCTATCTGTCTGTCTGTCTATCTATCTGTTTATCTATCTGTCTATCAATCTGTCTATCTGTGTTTCTATCTATCTGTCTAGCTCGGCTTATCTGTCTTTGTTTGCCTGCCTGTGTGTGCCTGGAGTATAATATGAAACTCCTTGAAGAATGGTGTTATGACAAGTGTCAGATAACACTGACAGCCCAATGACATTGATGAATGGGAGCAGGGAACCCTCTCCTTGTTTCCACTGTCTGTCTGTCTAGCTCTGCTTATCTGTCTTTCCGTCTGCCTGTGTGTGTGTCTTTCCGTCTGCCTGTGTGTGTGTGTGTGTGTCTTTCCGTCTGCTTGTCTCAGTCTGAGTGCGGCTCGTAAGCCAACAGGTATTATACGCGATGCAGAAGTGACAATGCATATTACTTGCCAGTCATGCATATTATGTCTTATATCTACAAGCATTGTATAGCATTTTGCCTGGAATTTTTGGGTTATCCTAGGTAATTTACATAAGAACATAAGAACATAAGAAAGGAGGAACACTGCAGCAGGCCTGTTGGCCCATACTAGGCAGGTCCTTCACAATCCGTCCCACTAACAGAATATTTGCTCAACCCAATTTTCAATGCTACCCAAGAAATAAGCTTTGACAATTCTACCCACTCATGCGCGAGTCCCACTCAAATCCAACCCCTCTCACTCATGAATTTATCCAACCTAAATTTGAAACTACCCAAGGTCCTAGCTTCAATAACCCTACTAGGCAGACTGTTCCACTCATCAACTACCCTATTTCCAAACCAATACTTTCCTATATCCTTTCTAAATCTAAACTTATCTAACTTGAATCCATTATTGCGGGTTCTCTCTTGGAGAGATATCCTCAAGACCTTATTTATATCCCCTTTGTTAATACCCATTTTCCACTTGTATACCTCGATCATGTCTCCCCTCATGTGTAATAACTGTACTTATGTGTACATGTGAGAGAGAGAGATATTACAGATATATATAGAGAGAGAGATATAGACAGATACAGAGATATAGGACAGACATATATAGGACAGACATATATAGGACAGACATATATAGGACAGACAGATATAGGACAGACACAGATATAGGACAGACACAGATATAGGACAGACACAGATATAGGACAGACACAGATATAGGACAGACACAGATATAGGACAGACACAGATATAGGACAGACACAGATATAGGACAGACACAGATATAGACATAGACACAGATATAGACATAGACACAGATATAGACATAGACACAGATATAGACATAGACACAGATATAGACATAGACACAGATATAGACATAGACACAGATATAGACATAGACACAGATATAGACATAGACACAGATATAGACATAGACACAGATATAGACATAGACACAGATATAGACATAGACACAGATATAGACATAGACACAGATATAGACATAGACACAGATATAGACATAGACACAGATATAGACATAGACACAGATATAGACATAGACACAGATATAGACATAGACAGAGATATAGACAGAGACAGAGATATAGACAGAGACAGAGATATAGACAGAGACAGAGATATAGACAGGAATTTATAGGCGCATAAAAAGAGGTGAGGGTCATCTTATAAATCAGTATACTGACATTAAGAGGGACGTTAAAAAGGGAATAAGAAAAGCTAAACGGGACTATGAAATTAAAGTTGCTAGGGATTCAAAAACTAACCCAAAAAGTTTTTTCCAGGTTTATAGAACAAAAGTTAGGGATAAGATAGGTCCCCTTAAAAATAACTTTGGGCATCTTACTGGATATGTGCTCTATTTTTAATAATTATTTTCTCTCGGTTTTCACACAGGAAGACATTAATAATATCCCAGTAATTAATTTTTACAGAGGCCCAGAAGAAGATAAATTATGTAATATCACAGTCACTAGCGAAATGATTATGAAACAGCTGGACCGACTGAAACAAAATAAATCGCCTGGTCCTGATGAGCTTTTTGCAAGGGTTCTTAAGGAATGCAAAATGGAACTCTGTGAACCAATATCTAACATTTTTAATTTATCTCTTCAAACAGGTGTAGTGTCTGATATGTGGAAGATAGCTAATGTAATTCCTATTTTTAAAGCAGGGGACAAGTCACTACCGTCAAACTACCGCCCAATAAGCCTGACCTCAATTGTAGGCAAATTACTAGAGTCAATTATAGCTGATATTATTAGAAGCCATCTAGATAACCATAATTTGATTAATGATACCCAGCATGGATTCACGAGGGCCGTTCCTGCCTATCTAATTTATTAACCTTCTTCAGTAAAGCTTTTGAGGCTGTTGATCACGATAAAGAATTCGATATTGTTTATTTAGACTTTAGTAAGGCTTTTGATAGAGTACCGCACCAGAGACTGTTAAAGAAAGTGGCAGCTCATGGCATTGGGGGAAAAGTGCTGTCATGGATCGAGTCATGGCTCACCAATAGGAAGCAGAGAGTGTGCATAAATGGGGTTAAATCCGAATGGGGACTTGTAACAAGTGGTGTTCCACAGGGATCAGTCTTAGGCCCATTGTTATTTATAATATATATCAATGACCTTGATGAGGGAATTACTAGTGATATGAGCAAATTCGCGACGACACGAAGATAGGTAGGATAATTGATTCAAACATAGATGTCATAGAACTTCAGGAAGATTTAGACAAACTTAATTCGTGGTCAGAAAAGTGGCAGATGCAGTTCAATGTAGATAAATGCAAGGTTCTGAAGCTCGGGAGTGTCCATAACCCAAGCACTTATAAGTTAAATAACGTAGAACTTAGCCATACAGATTGCGAGAAGGACTTGGGGGTGATGGTAAGCAGCAACCTTAAACCAAGACAGCAATGCCTAAGCGTACGTAATAAGGCAAATAGATTACTGGGATTTATATCAAGAAGTGTTAGCAACAGAAGTCCAGAGGTTATATTACAGCTTTATACATCATTAGTAAGGCCTCACCTAGATTACGCAGCTCAGTTCTGGTCTCCATATTACAGAATGGACATAAATTCGTTAGAAAACATTCAGCGTAGAATGACTAAATTAATACATAGCATTAGAAATCTTCCTTACGAAGAAAGATTGAAGACCCTAAAATTACATTCACTTGTAAGACGTAGAATGAGGGAGACATGATCGAGGTATACAAGTGGAAAATGGGTATTAACAAAGGGGATATAAATAAGGTCTTGAGGATATCTCTCCAAGAGAGAACCCGCAATAATGGATTCAAGTTAGATAAGTTTAGATTTAGAAAGGATATAGGAAAGTATTGGTTTGGAAATAGGGTAGTTGATGAGTGGAACAGTCTGCCTAGTAGGGTTATTGAAGCTAGGACCTTGGGTAGTTTCAAATTTAGGTTGGATAAATTCATGAGTGAGAGGGGTTGGATTTGAGTGGGACTCACGCATGAGTGGGTAGAATTGTCAAAGCTTATTTCTTGGGTAGCATTGAAAATTGGGTTGAGCAAATATTCTGTTAGTGGGACGGATTGTGAAGGACCTGCCTAGTATGGGCCAACAGGCCTGCTGCAGTGTTCCTCCTTTCTTATGTTCTTATGTTCTTATATAGACATAGACACAGATATAGACATAGACAGAGATATAGACATAGACAGAGATATAGACATAGACAGAGATATAGACATAGACAGAGATATAGACATAGACAGAGATATAGACAGAGATATAGACAGAGATATAGACAGAGATATAGACATAGACAGAGATATAGACAGAGATATAGACATAGACAGAGATATAGACATAGACAGAGATATAGACATAGACAGAGATATAGACATAGACAGAGATATAGACATAGACAGAGATATAGACATAGACAGAGATATAGACATAGACAGAGATATAGACATAGACAGAGATATAGAGACAGAATATAGACAGACAGAGATATAGACATGAGACAGAGATATAGACAGAGACAGAGATATAGACAAAACAGAGATATAGACAGAGACAGAGATATAGACAGAGACAGAGATATAGACAGAGACAGAGATATAGACAGAGACAGAGATATAGACAGAGACAGAGATATAGACAGAGACAGAGATATAGACAGAGACAGAGATATAGACAGAGACAGAGATATAGACAGAGACAGAGATATAGACAGACAGATATAGAGACAGAGATATAGACAGAGACAGAGATATAGACAGAGACAGAGATATAGACAGAGACAGAGATATAGACAGAGACAGAGATATAGACAGAGACAGAGATATAGACAGAGACAGAGATATAGACAGAGATATAGACAGAGATATAGACAGAGACAGAGATATAGACAGAGATATAGACAGAGATATAAGACAGAGATATAGACAGAGATATGACAGAGATATAAGACAGAGATATAAGACAGAGATATAGACAGAGACAGAGATATAGACAGAGATATAGACAGAGATATAGACAGAGATATAGACAGAGATATAGACAGAGATATAGACAGAGATATAGACAGAGATATAGACAGAGATATAGACAGAGATATAGACAGAGACAGAGATATAGACAGAGACAGAGATATAGACAGAGACAGAGATATAGACAGAGACAGAGATATAGACAGAGACAGAGATATAGACAGAGACAGAGATATAGACAGAGACAGAGATATAGACAGAGACAGAGATATAGACAGAGACAGAGATGTAGACACAGAGATGTAGACACAGAGATGTAGACACAGAGATGTAGACACAGAGATGTAGACACAGAGATGTAGACACAGAGATGTAGACACAGAGATGTAGACACAGAGATGTAGACACAGAGACACAGAGACACAGAGATGTAGACACAGAGACACAGAGACACAGAGACACAGAGACAGCCAGAGACTGCCAAAGCCAGCCTGCCGAATATATAAGAACATAAAAAAGAAGGAACACTGCAGAAGGCCTACTGGCCCATGCAAGGCAAGTCTATGTCACCCCCCAGCTTAGACCAATGACCCACCTAGTCAGGTCCAACTCACACTCACCCACAGCCACTCATGTATTTATCAAACTTATTTTTACTTTCCTCTTATAAGGGGAGTGTTAATGCGACATGACATCAGTGAATCCATGGTGTTTGCCACATTATTTACTCTAGCTGGTACTCAATTGAACTAGTGCTCCCACAAGGTACTAAGTGGTCCCAGATTTTTTTAATACTGCGCACACTGAGGGCCAGACCCATTCTCTCATGTCTAGGCGACTCAGGCCTATTGCACTAAATTTGAAGGAATGAAAAATAAAACTTAGATCTACGTTTGGAGCAGTACGCGTACAAACGTATATCTACGTTTGGACAGTTAAAGGGTTACGAAAATAATTTTATGAAAGTTGTATAAAAAGAAACATCTAATGATTCCAGATAATGGACTAGGGTGCAGTGGTTTAGGTAAGATTTGAATAAATTATTTGCACATAGATGAGAGTTCTGTTAAAGAATATTGAAAAACACTTGTTTTATTAAAAAGAGAGTTTATAGTTGAAAATATATTTGGACAAATTGACAATTGTAAGTAATTCTTCTTTCAACAAACTGGCCGTATCCCACCGAAGCAGGTGGAAGCACAATGCCTGCATTTTAAAGGAGGGGTTTCGGATACTGGCTGTTTCAAGTTATATCTGAGCTGTTGTATCTAGGCACCTCTGCAAAGACAGTGATTATGTGTGAATGATGATGAAAGTTTTTTTTTTTTTTTGTCACCCTGCCTTGGTGGGAGACGGCCAACGTGTTAAAAAAAAAAAGTTATTTATTTTATATTAGGTCATACTCCAATTTTTCCAAATTAATCAGGACTTGACCCTTGTAACTCTGGATATTTTACAAAATTAGTATCAGTTCTAAACAGTTACCATATTATCTAATTCAAACTCCTTCTTACAGTGACATGTGTATGCTGTACTTTCCAAATTTATGTTGTCCTTTTGTCTTACAGGACACGATTGGTGAAGAATGATCTTGCATAATAATATTGGTGTAAAAATGTTCTGATTGTAGATCTGACGTGGGTGTAAAATGTCAGTTGATTACATTCCTAATATATATAATGTAAGAACACCAGTTGCACTTTCTCTTGAGTGATATTGTGAGCCATCAGGATATTTTAATTCCTGAAATAAAAAACTAACGTTAGAGATTTTTTGGTTTAACTCTCAGGAATATCACTTACAGTGGACCCCCGGTGTTCGTGATTTATTCGTTCCAGAATGCTGTTCAAATATACACTTACACTTACAAAAGCACTTACAAAAATACACTTACATAATTGTTTGATACACATGTATAGGTAGTAGGTTGGTAGACAGCAACCACCCAGGGAGGTACTACCGTCATGCCAGGTGACTGTGAAACAGAAACCTGAAACTGTTTTACATGATGGTAGGATTGCTGGTGTCTTTTTTCTGTCTCATAAACACGCTGGATAACAGGTATATCTAGCTACTTCTACTTACACTTTAGGTCACACTACACTGGCATACACATGCATATATATACATACACACATCTAGGTTTTTCTTCTTTTTCTTAATAGCTCTTGTTCTTTTTATTTTCTCTATTGTCCATGGGGAAGTGGAAAAGAATCTTTCCTCCGTAAGCCATGCGTGTCGTATGAGGCGACTAAGATGCGGGAGCAATGGGCTAGTAACCCCTTCTCCTGTACAAATCTACTAAAACGAGAAGAAGAAAACTTTATAAAATTGGGGTGTCTGAATGTGCGTGGATGTAGTGCGGATGATAAGAAAGAGATGATTGCCGATGTTATGAATGAAAAGAAGTTGGATGTCCTGGCCTAAGCGAAACAAAGCTGAAGGGGTAGGCGAGTTTCAGTGGGGAGAAATAAATGGGATTAAGTCAGGAGTATCTGAGAGAGTTAGAGCTAAGGAAGGGTAGCAATAATGTTGAAGGATCAGTTATGGAAGGAAAAGAGGAATATAAATGTGTAAATTCAAGGATTATGTGGATTAAAATAAGGGTCGGATGCGAAAAGTGGGTCATAATAAGCGTGTATGCACCTGGAGAAGAGAGGAGTGTAGAGGAGAGAGAGAGTTTTGGGAGATGTTAAGCGAATGTATAGGAACTTTTGAACCAAATGAGAGAGTAATTGTGGTAGGGGACCTAAATGCTAAAGTGGGAGAAACATGCAGAGAGGGTGTAGTAGGTAAGTTTGGGGTGCCAGGTGTAAATGATAATGGGAGCCCTTTGATTGAACTTTGTATAGAAAGGGTTTAGTTATAGGTAATACATATTTTAAGAAAAAGAGGATAAATAAGTATACAAGATATGATGTAGGGCGTAATGACAGTAGTTTGTTGGACTATGTATTGGTAGATAAAAGACTGTTGAGTAGACTTCAGGATGTACATGTTTATAGAGGGGCTACAGATATATCAGATCACTTTTTAGTTATAGCTACAGTGGGAGTAAAAGGTAGATGGGATACAAGGAAAATAGAATCAGTAAGAAAAAGAGAGGTGAAGGTTTATAAACTAAAAGAGGAGGCAGTTAGGGTAAGATATAAACAACTATTGGAGGATAGATGGGCTAGTGAGAGTGTAGGCAATGGGGTCGAAAATGTATGGGGTAGATTTAAAAATGTAGTGTTAGAGTGTTCAGCAGAAGTTTGTGGTTACAGGCGAGTGGGTGCAGGAGGGAAGAGGAGCGATTGGTGGAATGATGATGTAAAGAGAGTAGTAAGGGAAAAAGTTAGCATATGAGAGGTTTTTACAAAGTAGAAGTGATGCAAGGAGGGAAGAGTATATGGAGAGAAAAGAGAGGTTAAAGAGTGGTGAAGCAATGTAAAAGAGAGCAGATGAGAGAGTGGGTGAGATGTTATCAGCAAATTTTGTTGAAAATAAGAAAAAGTTTTGGAATGAGATTAATAAGTTGAGGAAGCCTAGAGAACAAATGGATTTGACAGTTAAAAATAGGAGAGGAGAGTTATTAAATGGAGAGTTAGAGGTATCGGGAAGATGGAGAGAATATTTTGAGGATTTGTTAAATGTTGATGAAGACAGGGAAGCTGTGATTTCGTGTGTAGGGCAAGGAGGAATAACATCTTGTAGGAGTGTGGAAGAGCCAGTTGTGGGTGTAGGGAAGTTCGTGAGGCAGTGGGTAGAATGAAAGGGGTAAGGCAGCTGGGATTGATGGGATAAAGATAGAAATGTTAAAAGCAGGTGGGGATATAATTTTGGAGTGGTTGGTGCTATTATTTAATAAATGTATGGAAGAGGGTAAGGTACCTAGGGATTGGCAGAGAGCGTGTATTGTTCCTTTGTATAAAGGCAAAGGGGACAAAAGAGAGTGCAAAAATTATAGGGGAATAAGTCTGTTGAGTGTACCTGGTAAAGTGTATGGTAGAGTTATTATTGAAAGAATTAAGAGTAAAACAGAAAGCAGGATAGCAGATGAACAAGGGGGCTTTAGGAAAGGTAGGGGTGTGTAGACCAAGTGTTTACAGTGAAACATATAGGTGAACAGTATTTGGATAAGGGTAAAGATGTTTTTGTGGCATTTATGGATTTGGAAAAGGCGTATGATAGGGTAGATAGGGGGCAATGTGGCAGATGTTGCAGGTGTATGGAATAGGAGGAAGGTTACTGAAAGCAGTGAAGAGTTTTTATGAGGATAGTGAGGCTCAGGTTAGAGTGTGTAGGAGGGAAGGGACTATTTCCCAGTAAAAGTGGGCCTTAGACAAGGATGTGTGATGTCACCGTGGTTGTTCAATATATTTATAGATGGGGTTGTAAGAGAAGTGAATGCGAGGGTCTTGGCAAGAGGTGTTGGGCTAAAAGATAAAGAAGCAAATACAAAGTGGGAGTTGTCACAGTTGCTTTTGCTGATGACACTGTGCTTTTGGGAGATTCTGAAGAGAAGCTGCAGAGGTTGGTGGATGAATTTGGTAGGGTGTGTAAAAGAAGAAAATTGAAAGTGAATATAGGAAAGAGTAAGGTGATGAGGATAACAAAAAGAATAGGTGACGAAAGATTGGATATCAGATTGGAGGAGAGAGTATGGAGGAGGTGAATGTATTCAGATATTTGGGAGTGGACATGTCGGCGGATGGGTCTATGAAGGATGAGGTGAATCATAGAATTGATGAGGGGAAAAGGGTGAGTGGAGCACTTCGGAGTCTGTGGAGACAAAGAACCTTGTCCATGGAAGTAAAGAGGGGAATGTATGAGAGTATAGTTATACCAACGCTCTTATATGGGTGTGAAGCATGGGTGATGAATGTTGCAACGAGGAGAAGGCTGGAGGCAGTGGAGATGTCATGTCTGAGGTCAATGTGTGGTGTGAATATAATGCAGAGAATTCGGAGTTTGGAAATTAGGGGAGGTGCGGGATTACCAAAACGATTGTTCAGAGAGCTGAGGAGGGTTGTTGAGGTGGTTTGGACATGTAGAGAGAATGGAACGAGACAGAGTGACTTCGAGAGTGTATAAATCTGTAGTGGAGGGAAGGCGGGGTAGGGTCGGCCTAGGAAAGGTTGGAGGGAGGGGTAAAGGAAGTTTTGTGTGCGAGGGCTTGGACTTCCAGCAAGCATGTGTGAGCGTATTTGATAGGAGTGAATGGAGGCATATGGTTTTTAATACTTGACGTGCTGTTGGAGTGTGAGCAAAGTAACATTTATGAAGGGATTCAGGGAAACCGGCAGGCCGGACTTGAGTTCTGGAGATGGGAAGTACAGTGCCGGCACTCTGAAGGAGGGGTGTTAATGTTGCAGTTTTATAACTGTAGTGTAAAGCACCCTTCTGGCAAGACAGTGATGGAGTGAATGATGATGAAAGTTTTTCTTTTTCGGGCCACCCTGCCTTGGTGGGAATCGGCCGATGTGTTAATAAAAAATAAAAAAAAATAATTGTTTGAGTTTGGAGCATCACGAAAACTGGGGGTCCACAGTACTTTGGGATTAAGGGACTAAGAGCAAGTTGAACCCTAGGACAACTCTTACTATATATATACAGTAATATATAAATGCTTGCCCTGGACCAACTATTTCTTATGTCATGTTAATGTACTGCTGCTCATGAACCATTTACATATTCTTTCATTTATATAAACATGTTTTCTGTTAAAGGTCAAAAAGTATTTACCAGTGATTTTTTTCAGAATTCATAGTGCAGGTGAGGCTTTCATAAAAATCTACAATGCAGGGGGTCTTCGGGGGTTATGGAAGGGGTGCATGCCTAACGTCTACCGCTCAGCATTCGTCAATTTAGGGGATCTTACCACGTATGACTCTGTGAAGCGATATTTTGTCAACACCTGGGCTTTATCTGACGATTACTGGACTCATGCCTTGTCCAGGTGAGAGACCCACTTATATCCATTATTTTAACTGTTTTTTTTCTTTTGTAAATCCTGTTTTACCTTAATGTATTAACATTTCAGAGACTTTTTTTTTTTTTTGTGTGTGTATCTGATTATTTGCTTAAACAATTTTTTCATAGAATAAGTGCATTTAGTGGTTGTACAAAATAAATTAACTATTTTTAATAAGCGTAAATAATTATTCAGTATTCTAAAAAATGTTTCTTAATATATTGAAAAAATTGGAATATATACTGTACATCTAAGCTCATGTCAAGATTTCATATAAAATTAATTATAAAATTCTGATTTGAGAGCCACATGACTAATACTGTTAGACTTGACATACACTTAAATACCAATGATCTGAATTTGTTAGGGCCAAGAGTTGTCTGAAGCAACAAAAATTTTCTACAGATTCAGACCAAAATTTCATATAAAAAAAAGAATTAAAATTTAAAAGTACTGCATTTACCTTTTCTCCACCAAGGTAGGGTGAGTCAGAGAGGAAATTCCCACATATGAATAGGTGTAAAATTACATTTACTAAAAGACATATCACTGTGATAAGTTATTTGTTGTAAATATAGAACCTAAAGCCTTGTACTACTCCTGGGCATTTGTTAACAATGCTTGGGTAGTACAGTGGTACCTCGACTTACGATATTTTTTCATTCCAGAATGCTGTTCAAGTGCCATTACCAAACGAATTTATCTCCTTAAGAAATGTTGTAAAATAGACTAGTCCTTTTAGACCCCCAAAATTACACTTTCAAAAGCATTTAAAAAAATAAACTTACATAAAAGGGTGAGTTTGGGGACCATCGTAAGTCGAGGTACCACTGTATTTGGGATGACTGCAACATTGGAGGCTGGGTGGAAGCACATTAAGTCGTGATTCACAACAATGTCTACCACTATACAGTGTTTAAACCAAAAAATGTTTAGAAAAGCTACAGATTCTGATCAGGCATAGCCAGAGATTGTTTTTGGAAAAAAATTGCTACATTATTCGGCACTTGTAAATTCATGTCATTGGTGTTCAACTGTATATATTATTGTATATATATAAGAGACTATTACTTTAGTGATGAATTAATTTTAAGACTAATACTTTACAGGAAGATTTAAACTTTGTTTGATGTTAGACATTAAATTCTGAGTATTATATAGTACCATTCTATTATATGGCACTCATCTGCTTTCCCAAATATTTTACTGTATGAAATTTATTAGTGTTTTATACTCAGAGAATTTTTACTGGAAATGTTTTTTTTTGGAGTAGGAAGATTGGGGGGAAGGGGGGCTCAAAATATTTTATGGGTACCATTAATGTTGCTGTATGAAAGGAACTTAAATTATGCTTAAGTAGTACTATACTGTACACCAATAGCTCTCACATTACAAATAAAAACTATATTGTCTAACTTTTATCTCAGTTTTGTGGGTTAGTTGTGAATTGGTACCTCTACTTATGAGCAGCTCCCAACTCTAACAATTATGTAAGTGTATTTTTGTAGGTGCTTTTGTAAGTGTATTTTTGGGGGGTCTGAAATGGATTAACCTAATTTTCATTATTTCTTATGGGAAAAAAATTCCTTCGGTATCAACACTTGAATAGCCGACTGGAACGAATTTTGCTCGTAAGTAGAGGTACCACTGTATATGAATGACCTATACTAATGTTGTCAGTTTAGAGCAGATTGCTAACCATTCAATGTTAAATGTTCATCTCTACATAACCATGCAGAGAGAACTGTTAAACATTAAATAATAATCTAACTAACTTAAAACTGCTTTGAGGTTGAGATGTGAAATGTGCAGCCTCAAAAATTAATTGTTTCTAAGAATGAAAGTAATTGTTCTAAGCACAAAAGTAATTGTTTCTAAGCCCAATGGACACTGAAGCTGTCAGCTTTAGAGAATATGCAAACTGACACTCTGAAGTTGTCAGCTTCAGAGATTACACAACTTTAAAAAAAAAAAAAGTAAAATTATGAAAATTTTATATAAAGACTTTAATTATCATAAAAAAAATGAAGAACATATGGTAAAAAATATACTGTCTGATAGCAATAAAAATATTAAATAGAGAATGAGTGATGCTTAGTGTAAACAATGTTAATGTTGCAAGAGTGATGACAACAAAACTCAGAGATAAATAAAACCAACAAGTTTTATTTTATAACTCTTCTGAATATCTGTTCAAGGGTGACTTAGAGGCAATGAACAACTAAGTAATGTGCATTGTTCATAGCATTGTGTTTGTGCATGTGAGCAGTGTGTGAATAACAATGTCATGCATGTGAGCAGTGTGTGTGAACAACAATGTCATGCATGTGAGCAGTGTGTAAGCATGAGTATCATGCATGTGAGCAAGTGTCACGTATGTGAGCCATGTGTGAGCATGAGTGTTATATAATGCATGTGAGCAGTGTGTGAGCAAGAGGATCAAATATGTGAGCAGCGTGTAAGCGTTGTGTAATATGAGCATTGCGTGAGCAAGTATATTATTGGAGAAGATGGTGAATAACAGACCTCCTCAAAGACAGTAGGCTCTGAAGGATGAAAAGTAACACTGGTTAGAGAGTTAAGAAATGTTGAGCTCAAATTAAATACACCAGAGTCTAGGAGAGACAGAGGGAGGTAAAAGCCATAAGTGAAATTGAGAGAAATCCAAAATACTACTTCTCATACGCAAAATCAGGGTCTAAAACATCTAGTATCGGGCCTTTGATTAGAGGATATGGGACACACATCGACAACAACAAAGAAAAAGTTGAAATACTTAAGTCCCTCTACAATTAGTGTTCAGCGAGTCATTAATCAGCCTAATGATTGACAACCCAAACGAGTTCCTCATGAATGAGACATAAAATGTTGCAGACATCTTCCTAATCACTGATATAACTCTAACCCTACTTGACTTCCAAGAAGCCATTGATTGCATGTCCAAGCACTCTACCCCAGGCTCAGACTCTTAGAACTCAGTATTCATCAAGAATTGCAAGAAACCCTTATCACATGCCTTAAGTATTCTATGGAAAGGTCTAGACACTGGAATTGTCCTGCAGTCAATAAAAACCACTGATAGTGCCCCATTCCACAAAGTTGGTACTAAAGCAATGGCAAAAATCTACAGACCATTAGACCTAGCATCCCACATTATCAGAATCTTTGAAAGAGTTTTAAAAAGCAAGATTACAAATCACATGGAATGGTAGAAGTTGCACAACCCAAGTCAACATTGGTTCAGAATTGGTCACTTCTGCCTTTCACTGGTCCATTACAATGTGGTCTTGGATGCTCCTGACGACACAGACAAAATCCAAATGTAGTATACACTGACTTAGCTAAAAGACTTTTTGATAGGTATGATCATGGGGTAATTGCACACAAAATGCATGCAAAGGGAGTAACTGAGAAGGTGGCCAGATGGATATTTAACTTCCTGACAAACAGAACCCAAAGAGTAATAGTAAGTGGAGAGAAATCAGGGGCTGCTACAGTGAAAAGTTCTGTCCCTCAGGGCACAGTACTCACCCCACTTTCTTCCTCATTCTCATTTCTGACATAGACAGGGACATCAATCATAGCACACTAGAATCTGTATGAAGGTGGCATCCATAGAAGACAACGAGCCTCCAAGCTGACAAACCAAGTCTTCTAGTGGGCCACTGACAACAATATGATGTTCAATATGGACAAATTTCAGTTATGCCATGGAAGAATAAAGGAAATAAAAACAACCTCAGAAGACAAGACAAACTCAAACTACTCAATAGAATGTAAGTCGAATGTGAAAGACCTGGAAGTGATAGTGTCAGAAGATTTCACGTTCAAGGAGCACAACGTTGTTATCGCATCCACAAAAAAAATGATAGGATGGATAACTAGAACCTTCAAAACAAGGGATGCTGATCCACTGATCAGCAGGATATCTCCTGTGAAAAGCAGGGGAACATTGAATACACTGAGAAAGACCTTAAGTGTTAAGGGACCACAACTCGACATCCTACCTTTATGCTTAAGGGGAATTATCAACGAACCTTAGCTGTCTTCAATAGGGAACTCAACAGATTTCTCAAAACAGTCCCCCATCAGCTGAGTTGTAGTGCATATGTTCAACGACGGGTGGCGGGCACTAACACCTTGATCGATCAGGCCAACAACCAAGAGGCCTGGTCTGAGACTTGAGTCGCAGGGGCGGTGACTTCGGGCAGCAACTCGAGGTAAACTCCACATAATACATGTGAGTAGTGTGTGAGCAAGTTTGTCATGCATGTTTGCAGTGTGAGTAAGTTTGTCATGCATGTTAGCAGTGTGTGAGCAAGTTTGTCATGCATGTTAGCAGTGTGTGAGCAAGATGGGCTTGCATGTGAGCAGTGTGTGAGCAAGTTTGTCATGCATGTTAGCAGTGTGTGAGCAAGTTTGTCATGCATGTGAGCAGTTTGTCATGCATGTTAGCAGTGCTCAGTAAGCAGCAGAGGATAGGACTGTGGAAGCAGTTTGTTATGAAGAAAGAAAGAATTTAACCAGAGGTTTTGTAACATTTCACACAAACTCCTACATACCAGGTCTGTGATGTTGGCTGAGATATTGTTGAGGATGGTTAGCTACAGTGCATCTCTACTTTTAGCTATTATTCCCCAGTGCTACTTTTAACTACAGTGCATCTCTGCTTACTAGGTTCTCGTGAGGCTGCAGAGAATGCCGAGTACTGTGTTGTGAGATTAGGTGTTGATGAATCTTGCTAACTTTATTTTGTACCTAACATTATTTTCCTTACCCTTCAAACAATGTGCCATGCTTCTAACATAGGGCTCTTAATTGAAGGAATTAGAGCTACCGTCCCCTTCCTTGGATCTAATCTAATTACCCCTTCTCCTTAGGTACTGTACGACTCCTTTGGGTTTAGCACTTCACTGTGAATATAATGAAACTGTATTATAACAATTCATTTTTCTGGTTGAGTGCCTCCCTGTGTAAAGAAAGTGGAAAATAGTGTAAAGGTAATGGTGAAAGAAATCATTATTCATTTTGTTTCAATGATGGAGGTACATGTATAAAGACAAAATTCTGCCCCCAAATCTTGTTTAATGAAGCTGTGTATAATCTTGATTGAATATTTATAGTTGACATAGCCGAGTTGTGGCTCATGAATCACATGTGACTGGTTTGTTCATTAGGTGCAGCTCATTGAGACAATATCTGGAACAGGAAATGTACCTGATATTGTCCTGCGAGCCACAGTGAATGAGCTAATAAGCTACAAGTAGCTCACGAGCCATGATTGGCCATTTATCCTATGAAGCTTCATGTAGAGTTTGTTGCACCTGCTCTACATCATTTATTTGGGAATTAATGTGTTTAGCCTGATAGTACAATTTTTGACTTATGAAAGCAGTTGAGAGAGACCATTTTGTGAGGTGCCTTTGTCTAAGCTGTGAGTGAATGTAGATGTGGACTAGTGTTGTTGTTGCAGTGCGTGCTCAGGCCTGATAGGAGCCACCATGGGCACTCCAGTGGATGTAGTCAAGACCAGGGTTATGAACCAGCCCACTGACGACCGGGCCAGGTGGGTGTAACTAGGCAACCACAGCCTAAAGTGAGCCTTCGCACCATACTCTTGCATTAGGCTGAAGTCTCCTTACAATTGTAACAAAAAGCTAGGTGGCAGATTGATCAACTGAGTCAGTGTCTTATTGTTGTTTGAAAAGTAGTTTTGTGGCATGAGAGACATCATCATCATTATGGATGTTATTGTAATCACAAATTATTTTCTTATGGCCTGAGGAAACCTAAATAAATGCATATTTAAAATATAAAATTTATGGGGATATAAGTGTCTGCACTCTGAAGGAGGGGTGTTAATGTTGCAGTTTTATAACTGTAGTGTAAGCATGCCAATGACAAGACAGTGATGGAGTGAATGATGATGAAAGTTTTTCTTTTTCGGCCACCCTGCCTTGGTGGGAGAAAGCCGATGTGTTAATAAAAAAAAAATATTAACTATGTCACCATGGTTGTTTAATATACTGTACTTATAGATGGGGTTGTAAGGGAAGTGAATGCAAGGGTGTTAGGGAGAGGTGTGGTATTGGAAGATAAAAAAATCCGATACAAAGTGGGAGTTGTCACAGTTAGTTTTTGCTGATGACACTGCTTTTGGGAGATTTTGAAGAGAAGTTACAAAGGTTGGTGGACAAATTTTAGAGGGTATGTAAAAGAAGGAAATTAAAAGTGAACATTGAAAGAGCAAGGTGATGAGGGTAACAAAAAATTTAGGTAATGAAAGATTGGATATCAGATAGATTGGAGAGAGGGAATATGGAAGAAGTGAATGTGTTTATATATTTGAGAATGGACTTGGTCTATGAAAGGCAAGGTGAATCATAGCATTAACAAGGGAAAAAGACAAGTGGTTCAGTGTGAAGTCTGTGGAGCCAGTGTTATCCATGGAAGCAAAAAGGGAAATGTATGAGAGTATAGTGGTACTAATGCTCTTATATGAGTGTGAAGCATGGGTGGTGAATGTTGCAACAAGGAGAAGACTGGACCTATAATAACACAAAGCAGCGGCAGTACAAATGATCACCAAGTCTACTGCTAGACGACACATTCCCCCACTCTTCAAAGATCTAAAATTCACTCCTACTATTGTGCATACTAGATATTCAGGACAGTAAATTCTAAAATCAATCCTACCCTGAAACTACTACTTGATAGTTGCAACAGAACTTGTATACGGAATACTAGACACAAAAATCTCTGTGATAGTCCCCACATCCGGCTTAATCTTATAAAAACTCAATGTGCATAAAAAGACCAAAAATTTGGATATATCTACATAAAAACTTCAGTCTCTCTCTCTCTCTCTACCAGCAGCTTCAAAACTAATGTTAAAAAACACCTTACCTTAATGTGATCCTGACAACTAATTATGCTGAACTATTCTTGCAACCTCTATTGCAACTTTCCTTATCTGTCATTCCTTCAACTCGTATACCTAGCTTCATCCTAATATATCACTAATTATAATTGTTTTATTGAATTACTAAATACCTCCAATATTTTATAAGCTATTTATTCTTATTCTCATATACAGTGGACCCTCGGTTAACGAATACCCCGGAAATCGTGCAATTATGTAAGTATAATTTTGTAAGTTCTTGTGGAAGTGTATTTTTGGGGGTCTGAAATAGACTAACCTACGTGAAATTTTTCCTTAAGGGAGTAAATTCGTTCGGTAATGGCACTTGAGCAGACTTCAGGAGTGAAGTTTTTACGAAACTCGGGGGTCCACTGTACTCATAATCATAATTTAGTTTTAAGCCTGCCTGAAATGCTTTACATAATAAAGGGCTTTCTATAAAGTAGTTATATATGTCAATCACCTTAATTGTATAATATACTGTACTCCACTTTATAGAAATAATTTTTGTTTCTTTTCTTCTGTTGTTATCTCATGTTTTCAGTTTGTCACCACTCTGTAGTTCCTAATGACTCATGATTATTATAGTAACATAATTGTAAACAACTTGCAGAGCAGGTGGGATTTGAAGCCATGGCAACATAGTCCTAAAACTAACAGTTTACCTGGAGAGGGTTTCGGGGGTCAATGCCCCTGCGGCCCGGTCTGAGTCCAGTGCATTAACCACTCTAACATGCCAGCTTCATGAGATCCATCTAACTAGAGGTATACATATACACACTAGGAAGGCTAGCAGGGTCCCAATGTGACAACATGCATTGGCCTGATAATTTCAGGTCTGGTTTGCCACAGGTTCAAATCCCACCCATTCCAGAAGTTGTAGTTCTCACCTTGTATCTTTCCTGTCACTTTCAGTCTGTTAATATTATCTTGCTTCCAATCCATCACCACTATGTGTAGTTCACACCTTGTGTTGTCCCTGGCACATGTCACCTTCAAAATCAGTCATTTATTTCTGCATGATACAATGTTTGTACAGAGATGGGTAACATTTGGTTGTGCATGCAGAAAGGCCAAAATTATGCAGAGCATTTAGGCTTCCACTCCTTTACTACCACACTATATAGTTCCCATCTTGTGTCATCCCTGATGTCACTTTTAGTCCTTCGGTGTTGTCTCTTGTTTGCAGTCCACCACCATTGTATAGTTAACACTGCACATTTTTTCCTGCCACTTTTCACCTTCACTTCATGAGGCATCCCTGAAGTTATTTTTTGAACACTAGCTGTTGTTGTTTTTATTTTTCCATATTTTTCCTGTGGCCCTTTCTTTATAAAAATAAAGCCATTGAAATGACAATACAGATGAAGAACTTACAGTACTAGATGATTTGTATGTGACATAGTCAATAAGGTAAGCACTTTGGTGCTTAACCTAAAGTAACTGGATATACAACTACCTGAACACACAACTTCAGCCTAACTAGAAGAACCATGATCAGTCATAGGCTTACTATCCCCAACAGAATATACACCTTGCCAGATATTTTAAGAAACTTGCATTCCATTGCCAGAAATGGTTTTAACCACTTCACTGTCAGCACCCCCGATATTAATGCACTCACTAATTGAAGCCTCGTAATTGAAAGTGTTTAGTGTCAGCAGTTTTAAAAAAAATTCTTTTTAAAATGGTAGAGAATCTTTTTCTGAAGGTAATGACACCAAAAATAAGAAATTCAATAAAAAAACTTACACAGGCAAAAAGCTAGTAGTGGTTTGGGTGCAATGAAATGTTTTAAATTTTATTTTATTCTATTTTATGTTAGTAGTAGGTAAATTTGGGGTGCCAGGGGTAAATGTAAATGGGGAACCATTAATTGAGCTATGTGTAGAAAGAGGTTTGGTAATAAGTAATACATATTTTATGAAAAAGAGGATAAATAAATATACAAGGTATGATATAGCACGTAAGGAAAGTAGTTTGTTGGATTATGTATTGGTGGATAAAAGGTTGATGGGTAGGCTTCAGGATGTACATGTTTATAGAGGGGCAACGGATATATCGGATCATTATTTGGTTGTAGCTACAGTTAGAGTAAAAGGTAGATGGGACAAAAAGAAAATGGCAACAGCAAGTAAGAGAGAGGTAAAAGTGTATAAACTAAGGGAGGAGGAAGTTAGGGTGAGATATAAGCAACTATTGGCAGAAAGGTGGGCTAGTGCAAGTATGAGTAGTGGGGGGTTGAAGAGAGTTGGGATAGTTTTAAAAATGCAGTATTAGAATGTAGGGCAGAAGTTTGTGGCTATAGGAGGGTGGCTGCAGGAGGAAAGAGGAGTGAGTGGTGGAATGAAGAAGTAAAGGGTGTGATAAAAGAGAAAAAGGTAGCTTATGAGAGGTTTTTACAAAACAGAAGTGTTAATAGAAGAGCAGAGTATATGGAGAGTAAAAGAAAGGTGAAGAGAGTGGTGAGAGAGTGCAAAAGAAGAGCGGATGAAAAAAGGAGAGAGGCTCTGTCAAGAAATTTTGCTGAAAACAAGAAAAAAATTTGGAGTGAGATAAACAAGGTAAGAAAGCCTAGGGAATGAATGGATTTGTCTGTTAAAAACAGAGTAAGGGAGTAGTAGATGGGGAGCTGGAGGTATTGGGTAGATGGCGGGAATATTTTGAGGAACTTTTAAATGTCGATGAAAAAAGGGAGGCGGTAATTTCATGTACTGGCCAGGGAGGTACAACATCGTTTAGGAGTGAAGAAGAGCAGGATGTGAGTGTGGGAGAGGTGTGTGAGGCATTACGTAGAATGAAAGGGGGTAAAGCAGCTGGAACTGATGGGATCATGACAGAAATATTAAAAGCAGGGGGATATATAGTGCTGGAGTGGTTGGTATTTTTGTTTAATATATGTATGAAAGAGGGGAAGGTACCTAGGGATTGGCAGAGAGCATGTATAGTTCCTTTATATAAAGGGAAGGGGGATAAAGAGAGTGTAAAAATTATAGGGGAATAAGTTTACCGAGTATACCAGGTAAAGTGTATGGCAGGGTTATTATTGAAAGAGGTAAGACAAAGAGTAGGATTGCAGATGAGCAAGGAGGCTTTAGAGTGGGTAGGGGATGTGTAGATCAAGTGTTTACAGTGAAGCATATATGTGAACAGTATTTAGATAAAGATAGAGAAGTTTTCATTGCATTTATGGATTTAGAAAAGGCATATGATAGAGTGGATAGGGGAGCAATGTGGCAAATGTTGCAAGTGTATGGAATAGGTAGTAAGTTACTGAAGGCTGTAAAGAGTTTTTATGAGGATAGTGAGGCTCAGGTTAGGGTGTGTAGGAGAGAGGGAGATTACTTCCCGGTAAAAGTAGGTCTTAGACAGGGATGTGTAATGTCACCATGGCTGTTTAATATACAGTGGTACCTCGACTTACGATGCTATCATCTTACGTTATATTCGATAACCGATATTTATAACGTAAGAAATTTGAATGCGACTTACGTTGTTTGATTCGTCTAACGACATTCGTACCGGACGTGTCCGCTTGGCGCCCAGCTGAGCGCGCACTCCAGGGAGCGTCAGTGTGCTATTGTTTACAAGTGAGAGCGACCACCCACCCACACCCACGCATTCGTACCAGTATATTGTCATTATTCCACTGTTTTTAGTGCTTGCAACTGCTAAATAAGCCACCATGGGCCCCAAGAAAGCTCCTAGTGCCAAGCCTGTGGTAAAGAATGTGCAGGGAGTGAAGCATTCATGCAGGGAGTATAGCATTTATGCAGGGAGTGTAGCAGGCATGCAGGGAGTGTAGCAAAGATGCTGAGAGTGTAGCAGGATGCAGGGAGTGTAGCAGGCATGCAGGAGTGTAGCAGGATGCAGGAGGTGCAGGGATGCAGGGAGTGTAGCAGGGATGCAGGGAGTGTAGCAGGATGCAGGGAGTGTAGCAGGATGCAGGGATGTAGCAGGGATGCAGGGAGTGTAGCAGGATGCAGGGAGTGTAGCAAGGATGCAGGGAGTGTAGCAAGGATGCAGGGAGTGTAGCAAGGATGCAGGGAGTGTAGCAAGGATGCAGGGAGTGTAGCAGGATGCAGGGAGTGTAGCAAGGATGCAGGGAGTGTAGCAAGGATGCAGGGAGTGTAGCAAGGATGCAGGGAGTGTAGTGCAGGATGCAGGGAGTGTAGCAAGGATGCAGGGAGTGTAGCAAGGATGCAGGGAGTGTAGCAAGGATGCAGGGAGTGTAGCAAGGATGCAGGGAGTGTAGCAAGGATGCAGGGTGCAGGATGCAGAGTAGCAAGGATGCAGGGAGTGTAGCAGGATGCGGAGTGTCAAGGATGCAGGGAGTGTAGCATTCATGCAGGGAGTGTAGCATTCAAAGAAAAGGCCAGTAACCCCAGAAAAGAACTTGGTACCTGCAGTGTTAATGGAAGGATTCCCCTTCCAAACACTAGCATACTACTCCACCTTCTCCCCTCCTCCCGTCCTCCACACATCAACAACTCTTCAATAAATGTAAGTGACATGTTATTGTTCAATATTTGCATGTGTATTTAGATATTCTTTATTAAATTGTGTATTATTTAATGTCCAAAAGTTCTAAAAAATATTTTATTTAACTACTTTTGGAAGTCTTGGACGGATTAAATTTATTTCCGTTATTTCTTATGGGGAAAATTGATTCGTCTAACGATTGTTTCGTCTTAAGATATGCCCCCTCTGACGGATTAATATCGTAAGTCGAGGTACCACTGTATTTATAGATGGGGTTGTAAAAGAAGTAAATGCTAGGGTGTTGGGGAGAGGGGTGGGATTAAATTATGGGGAATTAAATGCAAAATGGGAGTTGACACAGTTACTTTTTGCTGATGATACTGTGCTTATGGGAGATTCTAAAAAAAAGTTGCAAAGGTTAGTGGACGAGTTTGGGAGTGTGTGTAAAGGTAGAAAGTTGAAAGTGAACATAGATAAGAGTAACGTGATGAGGGTATCAAACGATTTAAATAAAGAAAAATTGGATATCACATTGGAGAGAGGGATTATGGAAGAAGTAAATGTTTTCAGAGATTTGGGAGTTGACGTGTCAGCGGATGGGTTTATGAAAGATGAGGTTAACCATAGAATTGATGAAGGAAAAAAGGTGAGTGATGCGTTGAGGTATCTGTGGAGACAAAAAACGTTATCCATGGAGGCAAAGAAGGGAATGTACGAAAGTATAGTGGTACCAACACTCTTATATGGGTGTGAAGCATGGGTTGCAAATGCTGCAGCGAGGAGGAGGCTGGAGGCAGTGGAGATGTCCTGTCTAAGGGCAATGTGTGGTGTAAATATTATGCAGAAAATTCGGAATGTGGAAATTAGAAGGTGTGGAGTTACTAAAAGTATTTGTCAGAGGGCTGAAGAGGGGTTGTTGAGGTGGTTTGGTCATTTAGAGAGAATGGATCAAAGTAGAATGACTTGGAGATCGTATAAATCTGTAGGGGAAGGAAGGCGGGGTAGGGGTCGTCCTAGAAAAGGTTGGAGGGAGGGGCTTGGACTTCCAGCAAGCATGTGTGAGCATGTTAGATAGTGAATGGAGACGAATGGTTTTTGGGACATGACGATCTGTTGGAGTGGGAGTAGGATAACATTTTGTGAAGGGATTCAGAGAAACCAGTTAATTGATTTAGTTGGACTTGAGTCCTGGAAATGGGAAGTACAATGCCTGCACTTTAAAGGAGGGGTCTGGGATAGTGACAGCTGGGAGGGACTATTCTCAGCTGTCGTATCTGAGCGCCTCTGCAAAGACAGTGATTATGTATGAGTGTGGTGAAAGTGTTGAATGATGATGAAAGTATTTTCTTTTTGGGGATTTTCTTTTTTTTTTGGGTCACCCTGCTTCGGTGGGAGACGGCCGACTTGTTGAAAAAAAAAAAAGTGTATTTTTGTAAGTGCTTTTGTAAGTGTATTTTTGGGCTTCTGAAACGACTAATCTAATTTACATTTGTTGTTATGGGAACAAATTCGTTCAGTAACGGCACTCGAACAGCATTCTGGAAAGAATTTTCAACGAAAACCGAGGGTCCACTGTACCTTAATATTCCAGAGTACTTACATCCCCAGACTGTGATTTCCTTATTAACCAAGAACCACCTAATGTCAATAAATAGCAAACCTTATTTAAACATGTGTTTTAAAGCTAGCTAAATCTACCTCAAACAACCACAAAATGCAGATAAGAAAACTTGTATTCTTTACCAGACATAAAGAACATTTTCAACATCACCCACAACTAAAATATCATTTTATTAATCATTCTCCAAAGGTTGGAACTGTTCTATAGGCTTATCTGTCAGAAGTACAAGAGGTACCAAAAAGCTCATGTCTATAATGAATGAATATTATTCATCACCTAAGGGAAGTGAAGTTTCCTAGATCTATAAATCAGTCAGAATAGAGTGAATGTTATGTAGGCTTGACCTGGGACACTGATGACTCTGGGGACATCATCATCGATATTATAATATTCATCAGAGGAAGAAACAATAAATTCCCCTCATTCTACATAACCCCTGTGGTTTAGCGCTTCTATTTGATTATAATAATAATAATAATAATAATTCTACATAAAGATCTTCAGTGGATTTCAGGTTTCATAGTTGTAACTGTGAAACCTGAAATTCATTTCCTATAGCTTGAGAGCCTGTTTATATCTTGCTAGAAGTATCAAGTTAATACTTGTTAAAACTATATATTAAATATGTATCCATGAAACATTTCTCATGCCATAAAACAGGTTAGTGTGATCACAAGTTCATTTTAGGGTAAAAGTATACTCAGCTTGATCTCTCAGTACCACCTAGTTTTTTCATGCAAATAGGAGACAACTGGAATTCCAACAATGAAGGCATCAGTTAAAAATATTAAATTAGGAAAGGTATTTATCCTTGTTAATTTAACGGCGATGTATGCAGTGTTGGGAGTCCAAGGAGTCAGCAGAGAGACCTGGAATGTGTACTACCATCAGGAAGTATATGTATTAGTATTATTCATCTTGCAGCGCATGCTCAGGCTTGGTATCGGCCGTTATGGGCTGCCCTGCTGACGTAGTAAAGGCCAGAATAATGAATCAACCAACAGATAGCAAGAGCAGGTAAGGTTAACATTGCAGGGTTAAAGTGCTGCCTGCACTTTAATTGTAAGTTTGGGTTTTGTTGGATATAATATCTAACACTGATATATTAGCATATATTTTAAAGAACTACTTCCTTCAGCACACATCTATTAACTAACCTTTGTACCAAAACAATTTTAGCTTCGTGTCAAATTCTTGCGGGTTCTTACCATATTCTTCCAGTATTTAATTTTTATATCAAGAATTTAGTCTTTAAATTCCTTTTTTTGAAACTCGTTTTGAATACATTTGAAAAAGTTCTTCCAGCTTTATTAACTTCATTCTTGTTCCTGTACTTCAATATCTTGCACAGTTAATAAAGTAATTGCAAGATCACACTTCCAAACAGCACAAAACATGTTAATGCTGCTCTTTAAACTATTACTAATTACGTACCACATTTAACATTGTAACTTTGTTTTCTTTGGTTTTGTCATTACTTTTCCTTCACTCGTGGATAGCCCCTTTTTTTGACAGTGGCGGTATTATGAAACGAGTTTTATAGTTGAGGTTGTGGTGTGTTTAATTTAGATATACAGTGGTACCCCGGTTTACGATGGTCCCCAAACTCACCCTTTTATGTAAGTTTATTTTTTTAAATGCTTTGTAAGTGTAATTTTGGGGGGTCTAAAAGGACTAGTCTATTTTACAACTTTTCTTAAGGAGATAAATTCGTTTGGTAATGGCACTTGAACAGCATTCTGGAATGAAAAAATATCGTAAACCGGGGTACCACTGTACTTTATAGAACAGGATTACAGAATTCTGTATTTCCATAATGATTTGCAGAAGGTAATTTTTTTTTTTTCATTGGCTTCATGTAATAAGTTACATTAATCACAAATTACGTAGAATGAAAGGGGGTAAAGCAGCTGGAACTGACGGGATCATGAAAGAAATGTTAAAAGGAGGGGGGATATAGTGTTGGAGTGGTTGGTATTTTTGTTTAATAAATGTATGAAAGAGGGGAAGGTACCTAGAGCATGTATAGTTCCTTTATATAAAGGGAAGGGGGACAAAAGAGATTGTAAAAATTATAGGGGAATAAGTTGCCCAGCGGTGAGAGGAGCGACTCTCATTGCTGAGGTCCAGGGAATAAACCCTGGACTTTAATAGGTAGGTAGTAGGTTGGTAGACAGCAACCGCCCAGGGAGGTACTACCGTCCTGCCAAGTGAGTGTAAAATGAAAGCCTGTAATTGTTTTACATGATGGTAGGATTGCTGGTGTCTTTTTTCTGTCTCATAAACATGCAAGATTTCAGGTACATCTTGCTACTTCTACTTACACTTAGATCACACTACACATTCATGTACAAGCATATATATACACACCCCTCTGGGTTTTCTTCTAATTTCTTACTAGTTCTTGTTCTTATTTCCTCTTATCTCCATGGGGAAGTGGAACAGAATTCTTCCTCCGTAAGCCATGCATGTCGTAAGAATCGACTAAAATGCCGGGAGCAAGGGGCTAGTAACCCCTTCTCCTGTATATATTACTAAATGTAAAAGGAGAAACTTTCGTTTTTCCTTTTGGGCCACCCTGCCATGGTGGGAAACGGCCGACGTGTTGAAAGAAAGAAAGAAGAAATGTATGAAAGAGGGGAAGGTACCTAGGGATTGGCAGAGAGCATGTATAGTTCCTTTATATAAAGGGAAGAGGGACAAAAGAGATTGTAAAAATTATAGGGGAATAAGTTGCCCACCGGTGAGAGGAGCGACTCTCATTGCTGAGGTCTAGGGAATAAACCCTGGACTTTAATAGGTAGGTAGTAGGTTGGTAGACAGCAACTGCCCAGGGAAGTACTACCGTCCTGCCAAGTGAGTGTAAAACGAAAGCCTGTAATTGTTTTACATGATGATAGAATTGCTGGTGTCTTTTTTTTCTGTCTCATAAACATGCAAGATTTCAGGTATATCTTGTTTCTTAGGTCACACTACACATTCATGTACAAGCATATATATATACACACCCCTCTGGGTTTTCTTCTATTTTCTTACTAGTTCTTGTTCTTATTTCCTCTTATCTCCATGGGAAGTGGAACAGAATTCTTCCTCCGTAAGCCATGCGTTTCGTAAGAGTCGACTAAAATACTGGGAGGAAGGGGCTAGTAACCCCTTCTCCTGTATACATTACTAAAGTTAAAAAGAGAAACTTTTGTTTTTCTTTTTGGGCCACCCTGCTTCGGTGGGAAATGGCCGACGTGTTGAAAGAAAGAAAGAAGTTTACTGAGTACACCAGGTAAAGTGTACGGTAGGGTTATTATTGAAACAATTAGAGGTAAGACAGAGAGTAGGATTGCAGATGAGCAAGGAGGCTTTAGAGTGGGTAGGGGATGTGTAGATCAAGTGTTTACATTGAAGCATATATGTGAACAGTATTTAGATAAAGGTAGTGAAGTTTTCATTGCATTTATGGATTTAGAAAAGGCATATGATAGAGTGGATAGGGGAGCAATGTGGCAGATGTTGCATTTGTATGGAATAGGTAGTAAGTTACGAAATGCTGTAAAGAGTTTTTATGAGGATAGTGAGGCTCAGGTTAAGGTGTGTAGGAGAGAGGGAGATTACTTCCCAGTAAAAGTAGGTCTTAGACAGGGATGTGTAATGTCACCATGGTTGTTTAATATATTAATAAATGGGGTTGTAAAATAAGTAAATGCTAGGGTGTTGGGGAGAGGGGTGGGATTAAATTACGTATGGGGAATCAAGTACAAAATGCGAGTTGACACAGTTACTTTTTGCTGATGATACTGTGCTTATGAGAGATTCTAAAGAAAAGTTGCAAAGGTTAGTGGACGAGTTTTGGGAGGTTGTGTAAAGGTAGAAAGTTGAAAGTGAACATAGATAAGAGTAAGGTGATGAGGGTATCAAACGATTTAGATAAATAAAAATTGGATATCACATTGGAGAGAGGGAGTATGGATGAAGTGAATGTTTTCAGATATTTGGGAGTTGACTTGTCAGCAGATGGGTTTATGAAGGATGAGGTTAACCATAGAATTGATGAAGGAAAAAAAGGTGAGTGGTGCTTTGAGGTATCTGTGGAAACAAAAAACGTTATCCATAGAGGTAAAAAAGGGTATGTATGAAAGTATAGTGGTACTGACAATCTTATATGGTTCTGAAGCTTGGGTTATAAATGCTGTAGCGAGGAGTCGGCTGGAGGCAGTGATGTCCTGTCTAAGGGCAATGTGTGGTGTAAATATTATGCAGAAAATTCGGAGTGTGGAAATCAGGAGGAGATGTGGAGTTACTAAAAGTATTAGTCAGAGGACTGAAGAGGGGGTTGTTGAGGGGGTTTCGTCATTTAGAGAGAATGGATCAAAGTAGAATGACTTGGAGAGTGTATAAATCTGTAGGGGAAGGAAGGCGGGGTAGGGGTCATCCTCGAAAAGGTTGGAGGGAAGGGGTAAAGGAGGTTTTGTGGGCAAGGGGCTTGGACTTCCAGCAAGCGTGCGTGAGCATGTTAGATAGGAGTGAATGGAGACAAATGGTTTTTGGGACCTGACGAGCTGATGGAGTGTGAGCAGGGTAATATTTAGTGAAGGGATTCAGGGAAATTAATTTAATTGTAAATTTGAGATTATTATCCGGTTAGCCAGACTTGAGTCCTGGAAATGGGAAGTACAATGCCTGCACTTTAAAGGAGGGGTTTGGGATGTTGGCAGTTTAGAGGGACTTCTAAACTGTCGTATCTGAGCTCTGCAAAGACAGTGATTATGTATGAGTGAGGTGAAAGTGTTGAATGATGATGAAAGTATTTTCTTTTTGGTGATTTTGTTTTTGGGTCACCCTGCCTCAGTGGGAGACGGCTGACTTGTTGTAAAAAAAAAATAATCACAAATCTTCATATTCGGGGTAAAATAAGCCAGGGTAACCCTAATCCAGTGGAGGGTTCTCTGGTAAACAATTACAGACAAAACATGTGTTGCTATTTCTTGCCAGTAATGTATATATTCAGATGTAGAGGAATTGTTCAAAAAACTGACAATGTATTCACATATCAAAAGATCTCAAATAGTCTCATAAAAAAATTGCCTTACATAGTCAACACAGCACTCAATAAGAATATCCAGTTTGACTTGTTATTGATCTGAAACACCTTTGATACTGAGCAGTGCACAAACTTTTCCCTTAAGACAAGACAAGCTTTATTCAGAAAAATATACAAATATTTTACAAACTGTAGTGTAAATTTATACAATGGTTCTGAAGACACACACATGTTGTAGGCATGCAACAGCTATAAATTTATGTTGATTTAACCTAGGAAAACCCATTAAAATCATTGTGGCTTATTTCCAGTGGACTCCTTACACTAAAGTACTGTGGACATGAGTACACTCAGACTGCTAAATCCAATCTTAGTTCAGTAACAAGCAACAGTTCATTAACCATAAATGACAACCTTATCTTTTCTACAAAAAACATTAGTGTTCCTTAAGACATCATTCTACACAATTTCCTATTCTTCCTCTGTATCAGGACATTACCACATACAGCAGACTTCCATTTAATATATGATTCCTTACTGTAATTTTGATTAACAAAAATTAAAAAACTAAGGCTGTTTCCCTTCCTAATAACTGCATCCTTTTTGTATAATGACCAAATTTCCAGCGGAAAACTGCCTTACCTTACCCCAACCGTCATTAACAACAGTTCCTACTCCTACAACACGATATTATTCACAGTTTCACTTGACTTTTTAATAATGTCTATTTAAATATCACGCTAAATTGGTTTATATTGACATACACAAGAAAAAACATCGCTAAAAAATTCAGATTTGGGTATAAGAAATCCAATGAGTGAAATCCTATGCTTGGTTTTCAGTGTGAGAGTCTTACGCTTCATGTACATTTGTTTAATATTTATGTAATCTATTTTAGTTTAAAATCATTATTGTATGCAAGGGACTTAGACATCCAGCAAGTGTGTTACGTAGCTAGGAGTGAGTGGAGGCAAGTGGTTTTTATGACAACTTACTGTTGGAGTGTGAGCAAGGTAACAATTATGAAGGGATTCAGGGAAACCAGTTAGCTGGACTTGAGTCCTGGAGGTGGGAAGTACAGTGCCTGCACTGAAGGAGGGGTGGGAATATTTGCAGTTTTGAACTGTAGTATTGTCATGCCACTGGCAAAACAGTGATGGAGTTAGTGATAGTGAATATGTTTCTTCTTTTTTGGGGTCACCCTACCTTGGAGGGAGATGGCTGATGTTTTAAAAAAAAAATTAATTATCCCATTGTTTTTTTTTTTTGTTTTTTTTCCTCTCTCAACAAGTTGGCCGTCTCCCACCGAGGCAGGGTGACCCAAAAAGAAAGAAAATCCCCAAAAAGAAAATACTTTCATCATCATTCAACACTTTCACCACACTCATACCTAATCACTGTCTTTGCAGAGGCGCTCAGATACGACAGCTGAGAATAGTCCCTCCCAGCTGTCACTATCCCACACCCCTCCTTTAAAGTGCAGGCATTGTACTTCCCATTTCCAGGACTCAAGTCCTGGATTGTGGGCTAGAATTATTACCCTATAAGCCATGCCCATCATAAAAGGTGATTAAAATGCCAGGAGCAAGGGGCTGGTAACCCCTTCTGTATTCAGTTAATAAAAAGTCAAAGTAGAAAATTCTGAAACCGGGATACTACTTAATATGCAAAATATATGCCCATATTACTGTGCCTACTATGTATATGTAGAGCATTAAACTCCAACATAAACTTTCCTGTGTAACTTTTCCTTGATAGCTGCAACAGAACACACTAACAGGCATAACACAAAATTCTCTTCAACATCTACCATGATAAACGGTTTTGAAAATTGAAAAAGTTGAAGAATGAGATACTTATGCAACATATGGGAATCTTTATTGAGGAAACGTTTAGCCATGAAGTGGCTTCATCAGTCCAATACAGAGAAGAACGGTGTAAGGAGAGGAGTTAGAGGTGATCAGTTGTCCCTCCGCCTGGAGTCGATGTGTTCAGTCCATCAGTCTTGAAGAAATTATAGCATATGGCCGAAGAAGTGGCTTATATACTGTAGTCAGGAGAGTGGAAGCTGGAGGAGGCAGAGTCACAGTGGAACCATCCACTAGTGTAAGTAGGTTAAACAAGTATTGAAGAATTCCTTGTATCAAGGTCCCATGATGTTAGTGTCTGACACATGTGATAAATGGTTTTGAAAACCCATGAGATGAAGAAAGAGACACTTATTTCTGCTACTTTGAACTCAATTTCAAGCTACTTCCAGTCCTGAAACTAATCAAAATCATCTCTATTTTAGTACTATATCTTCCCTTCTGTCAAATGATACCAAGAAGCCAAGAATAAAACCACAAAAACCACCTGAAAAAACGCCTCAAATTCACCATTTAAAACCAAAAGCCCGGTCACACTTTTTTCCCCCATCATGCACTGCATAGGGCAGGACTTTTTATAAGTGTTGCATGCTCACTACACAGACCCATTCTCTCATATCTAGGCCAAAATTTACCTCTCACAGCTTATCTGAGGGAGCTGAGCTCAGGACAGTTCTACAGCACTGACCCCAGAGTTCAAAACCATAGACCTACGGCACTGACTCAAGGGGTTCATAAAGAGGTGTTTGGAGATGGTAATGTGACTAATGAGTGGTAGACAGCTCTGAGTCATCAGTTTGTTTTAACAGCTGACAGCTGTGGATCATTTGTCTGTCGAGATTAACCCATTAACTGTCCAAACGTATATATACGTTTTTACCGCTAGCACTCCGAACGTATATATACGTTTTTTTTTACATGCTTTCTTATGGGGAAAATCAAGGTCGGAGCGCTAGCGGTAAAAACGTATATATACATTTGGACAGTTAATGGGTTAAGAAAGCCTCTACTGCACATGCCATGCTGAGCCAGAGTTAGTAACTGGCTTTTCCCAGGATACATAAATCTCTGAATAGAAAAGTTTTCATGCCTAAGCCATCTTTTAAGAACTTCTTTGGCATGCTATTCAAATTTTACGGCATTCTATGCAAATTTTATGCCACAGTTTTTCAACTGTATTATCACAAACGTGTAGTTCACGTGTTTTATTCAAGAGTCTACAGTACAGTGGATCCCCGGCAAACGAACACCCCGGAAATCGTACAATTTTGCAAGTATAATATTGTAAGTGCTTGTGGAAGTGTATTTTTGGGGGTCTGAAATAGACTAACCTATGTGACATTATTTCTTAAGGAAGTAAATTCGTTCGGTAATGGCACTTGAGCAGGCTTCTGGGATGAAGTTTTTTCGTTAGCCGGGGGTCCACTGTATCTTATTTCAGTAACTTTAAAAGGTGGCAGCATTACTTTTTCTTTACCATACAGTATTACAACTGGAATGGAGCTGATGTATCTTGTTCCTTATACTGGATATGTATTAAACCTCTTAAATAAGCAGAATGTGGACAGGGAGGCAAACCGCGGCCTGCAGATTGACAGTCTGACACACTACTGATCCAGCTACTCTCGGGCTGTTATTCTGCAAGCCGAGGTTTGCCTCCCTGTCCGCCATTCTATTTATTAATTGACAGTTGTTTATTACATTTTAATTAGAGTCCATTAAACCTCTTGTTTATTACAACAAACACTACACTTACTTGAATTTTGGGAATGCAGCATGCAGGGAGACAGGTAACTTTAGTGTCCTCTTATATAAAAAGTCTTCTATTGCAAAATTTATATGCAAGTTTTGAGATATATGTAGAATTTATATATACAAATCAGGCTAGAAGAGCAGGTGGTTCTTGAAGTATTTCTGTGCCAAGTACAGGTGAGTTTGTTGAACACTTTTTTGGCAGTTGTCTGTGAATTAGTTTATAGCTTCCCATTATGCAACTAGCTTTGGTAGTCTTTTCTGCATATTCTCTTGTAATGCTCTTCTGTATGGTACCCAGTCTTCACTTACTGGTACAGTAGTTCCTTATAATAGGGAAATTATCTTTTTTTTTTAATTTTGTCACCTTTTTTTTTCATACTGTGCCTGCATGTGTACACCAACACTAATACGAAAGAATTCAAGGATCTCAAAAGAGGTTAGCTGGATTGAGTACACATTCATGTGGCTTGTAGTACTAGTTACTATTCATATTTTTGTAGTACTGTATTGTATATAGGGGTGGATTGCTTCTGTGGAGTATGGAATGGTCTTATGTTCTTCATTCACTTTATTTTTAAATCAGAACTTCGTTAAACAAATTATTTTTTTAAAATTTGCATGTTTATAGAGTACTTTGTTGTATAGCTGATAAGTAGAGCAGTTGTCTTGTAAGTGGATAACATTTTGTCTGTTGGTAGTGTCATGTTCCATGTCTATCACCAAGAATGGCCTTATAATAGGTATCCAGTAAGTGAAATGAATTTGACTTTTCTTTTATGTAGTTTTACAAAATAAATTTTCACATACAGTGGAACCCAGATTTTGTACTTAATCTGTTCCAGAAGGTCGGTCTAAATCCGAAACGTACGAAAACCGAAGTAATATTTCCCTTAAGAAATAATGTAAATACAATTAATCCGTTCCAGACACCCAAAAATATTAACAAAAAAATACATTTTTTAAAGAATAACTATAGTTTTACATACAGAAAACAATGAGAAATAAATATAAAGCTCTAATGAAATGGATAACAAATCACTATTACATACCTTTATTGAAGACTTGTTGGCATATGGAAGAAGGAGAGGAAGGGAGAGAGAGGAGAGCTTATTGTTTGGAAGGGTAATCCCCCTCCATAAGGACTTCGGGTATCAAAGCCCTATCCGGGGTTACCTCCCTTCTTTGTCTGGACCCCTGTTGCACTAAAAATCTGTCCAGAGAGCTCTGTTTCTGGCATCTCTTTAAGATTTGCCTAAAATGGGACAAGGTATTGTCACTGAGCATGTTGCAGATACGGCTTGTATCATCTTGTTCAGGGTGATATTTTTCCACAAAAGTTTGCATCTAATTCCACTTTGCACAAATGTCCTTAACCCTTTGGGGGTCGACAGGCCTTCTCAGGAAAGTGTTCCTGGGGTCGAAAATTTTTTGGAAAAAAAAAAATTAATTTTTTCTTATGAAATGATAGAGAATCTTTTTCCGATCATAACGCCACCAAAATTATGAAATTCGATCGAAAACTAACGGAATTATGCTTTCGCGAAGTTAGCGGTAGCCATGACACTTACGCATCGGCGATTTTGCCCACTTTGAGCCCTATTTTTGACAAATTCCAATGTTTCAGTCTCCTACAATTATAGCTATTTCGCTAGAACTCTATTTCTTCTATCGATTGAGTACAAGAAACCGCCTATTTACCAATTTCATCTGCCCAAAATAGTGGTCAGAAAATGGCAATTTTCCAATTTCACACAAATTTCAAACGATGCCAATTTCAAAATAGGGTCCAGAGTAAACAAGGCAGACATTCCTGGCACTAAAATAACATGTTCTCTGTTCATTAGTCACGTCTCCAGGCCCTTGTTCCATTACTTTTGCTTTTCATTTTGAATTTTTATTCTCACAAAAAATAGAAGATTTACTGTTATGTATACAACTGCATCATTGTATAAATGGTATAAATAATATCAGAGCACTTGTGCATGAATATAAGACTCGCCAGTTGATGTGTATTGGAGGCATGGTGTGATTTGTTTACTCTTGAACATCGTCAAAAATCGAACATTTTCGCTACTTTGAGCTCAATTTCAAGGTACTTGTCATTGTCATACCAATCAAAATCATCTCTATTTCTGTAATATATCTTCCATTCTATCAAATGAGACCAAGAAAACGAGAATACATCAATAAAAAACATACGAAAATCGACTGCAAACTCGCTGTTTTAATCGAAAAAAACGGTCAGAGTTTTTTTTTCTCTCATTATGCAGTGTGTACTGCAGGATTTTTTTTATATTGCGCACACTGACCACACAGACCCATTCTTTCATATGTATGCCTACCAGACGTTTTCTGCTTAAATTGAGGCTACTAGAATTTGGGCGTACTAGTACGGCACCAACCCCTGCTCGTAAAACGTACTAGTACGGCACCGACCCCCAAAGGGTTAATCACTGAAGAAGGCACCTTCTTCCCTCTCTTTTCCTCCTCCTCCTCTGAAGTAATTTCCTCAGCTGTGGTCTGTTGTTGTTCCAGATGGTCTTGCAGCTCTTCAGTGGTTAGCTCTTCCCTGTGGTCATCCACCAACTCTTCCACATCCTGGCCACTCACCTCCAACCCCATGGACATCCCCAAAGACACAATAGTTTGTGATCTCTGTTTCGTTAGCATATTTGCCCCTTTTGCAACTTTAAGCTTCCTTGATTTCTACTTTCTTTGCCAGGATGGAACAGATTGTTGATTTCAACTTCCCATACATCCTGGGAAGTTCGGCTAAACGTACGCCACTTTTGTATTTTTCTACAATCTCTTTCTTGAATTCTATTGTGTTTCTCAACTTCTTTACCAAAGGGCTGGCACTAGGAACTTTCTTTGAGCCCATGGTAGCTTATTTCGCAGTCGCACTCAATAGTTAAGCACAAAAAACATTGGATTATTACGAAATGTTTCGGATGAACGTGCGAAGTAATGCTCACTCAACCAGTGACAGAGCCAGACTGAGACATGTATGCATGAGTGGCGGCGTCCCGGGCAGGCGGACATGTCTGATACATACGATTTCTGGATGGAGGTACGAAATCCGGACCAAAATTTTGCCAAAAAAAATGCTCTAAATCCGAAACGTACGATATTCGGTGCATACAAAATCCGGAGTTCCACTGTACTTTTTTTTTTTTTTTACCTTTTTTGTGGATATAAATTTGTAAATATACATTTTCATTGATCTTTGCAAAAATACTTTATTTTATGCCTTGAAAGACAGTAGCTACCCAACAAATTCATTAACACACATTTTGAATTTTTCAGAGGTCTGCTGTACAGAAATTCCTTGGATTGCTTACTGAAGACGGTTCATAATGAAGGTTTCTGGGCACTTTACAAGGGATTCATTCCATGCTGGTTACGCATGGGGCCTTGGTCACTTACGTTTTGGTTGACATATGAACAGATCAGAAATTTGAGTGGCACCTCTGCTTTCTAGGTAATGGATTATGTTGTAAGTGGGAATTTTCAAAAATGGTATCTGTAAAAATTTAAACAATTTTGTGGAAGTGTGGTAAATTCTTGTCCTTTTTTCTATTGACGTGTGTAAATAAAAGATGTGCAAATGGACTACTTTGTAATCTAGTGATCCTTATCCATGATATTTGAGAGTTATACCTTAAGTACACCAGTACCTATATACCTCTTCAGTACAGTGGTCCCTCGGTTTTCGTGCATCTCCAAACTCGAACATTTATGTAAGTGTATTTTCGTAAGTGCTGTTGCAAGTGTATTTTTGGGGGGTCTGAAATAGACTAACCTACGTGACATTATTTCTTAAGGAAGTAAATTCGTTCGGTAATGGCACTTGAGCACCATTCTGGAACGAATTTTCGGCGAAAACCGAGGGACCACTGTATTCACATTCTGTTAAACAATTGGGTACCAAACAATTAGTGCATAAAGGTTGTCTCAGATACTAACAGGACTACTTATTGTTATGATGAAATGTTATGGTCTGATAAATATCATCCAATCATAACAGAAAATAATGAAATTCATGAACACTCAAAAGAATCTTAAAAGCAGAGCATGCATGTTGCAGGGCTGTTCAGGAAACACTGCCACTCATCTCAAAGTAATATTAAAGGCTTGTCCCCAGGGTTAGACAATATATGTACATTGTACAGTAAGCATCAAGAGAATCTTGTGATGTTGGCATAACAGCTGGTGTTACATATGGTGTTGGCAGGGTAACTGGTGTTGTCTAGGGTGCTGCTGGTGCCACAGTTTGTGTTGGCACTGCAGCTTATGGTTCTTTGTGTGGTTTTGGTGGGGCAGCCAGTGGTGTTACATGTAGTATTAGCAGAGGAGCTGGTGGTGTCACATGTAGTGTTGGCAGAGGAGCTGGTGGTGTCACATCTAGTGTTGGCAGAGGAGCTGGTGGTGCCACATATGGTGTTGGCACAGCTGGTGGTTTTCACTGGAGCTGGTAGTACCACATGTGGTGTTGGCAGAATAGCTGGAGATGTAACGGGTGGTGTAGGCAAGGTAGCTAGAGGTATCACATATGGTGTTGGCAGAGTGGTATCAGGGGTGCTGGGGTTGCAAAATATGTCATGTTTACATTTCACATTAGAATTGTTGGTCACTGTCACATTAATCAGCACTTTCCAGCCAGCCACTTTGAGAATAGCTTACCAAGGCAGTTTTACCCTTCCTTCCCTCTGCTGATCCAGGAGCTACCAGATTTTTTCTTTGACCTGAGGAAGTGCCTGACAACCCAAAAAATCATGTCATGAAGAGCCAGTACTGTGTTAGGATATCTCTGGCCTCTCCAGTGTTCAGGCCTGGCAAGACATTTTTCCAGCTTTTCCTCTCGTCTGTTTTAGTAGACTAATCATCCTCAGTGCTCTGCCTGTTCATTCTTTTGGGGAGGAGGGGAATTTTTGTTTGTTCTGGATTATCATTGTGCCTTACCAGTTTCTTACTCATAAGTTAAGTACCTGGCAGGCTTCTTGCATGGGCTTGTCTGGTTCTTTCCACTTGAGCACAATGGGTTGTGATGACACTCCCATGTCTGCCTTATGATGCCTTCATGGGATGCTTCAGTATGGGGCCACATATCTCAGGGTTCTGATCCTGATCAGTAGTTTTTGCCTTGGTCAGGGTGGGTAAGGAGAGCTTCTTACCACAAGCTGCCTATATCAACATCAGACATTATTATTATTATTATTATTAAAATTATTATTATTAAAATTATTATTATTATTATTAGTAAAATTATTATTATTATTAAAATTATTATTATTATTAAAATTATTATTATTAAAATTATTATTATTATTATTAAAATTATTATTATTATTAAAATTATTATTATTAAAATTATTATTATTATCATTATTAAAATTATTATTATTATTATTATTAAAATTATTATTATTATTATTATTAAAATTATTATTATTATTATTAAAATTATTATTATTATTATTAAAATTATTATTATTATTATTAAAATTATTATTATTATTATTAAAATTATTATTATTATTAAAATTATTATTCCTGGGGCTTACTCCTTTCCACAATGCACCTGCCACTCCATCATATTCCTCAACCTCTTCCTCATCACTTTCATCATCTTCCTCCACATCTTCCTCATCACTTTTTTCACTAGACAACTGGTCATGCTGCTGTCACTTGCAATTAATTATAGCTTGAAAATGCATTAGTAGAACTTGCAGCACAGCATTGACAAGTCTGCTATGCACAGTGGTTATCACTATATAAAAGAGTTATGAATGGCCTAATACGAGGTACAGTGGATTCCCGCCTAACGAACACCCCGGAAACCGTACAATTATGTAAGTATAATATTGTAAGTGCTTGTGGAAGTGTATTTTTGGGGGTCTGAAATAGACTAACCTACATGACATTATTTCTTAAGGAAGTAAATTCGTTCGGTAATGGCACTTGAGCAGGCTTCTGGAATGAATTTTGTTCGTTAGGCGGGGGTCCACTGTATTATAAATTAACATAAGGTTTACCTCTACGTTTGTGTGAATGAAAATAAACAAGTAGCAAAGCACAAAAAGATAATGAATTAAAATGTTAGGCATCCAGCAGGCATGTGTGAGCATGTTAGATAGGGGTGAGTGGAGGCAGATGGTTTTTGGGACTTGACGAACTGTTGGAGTGTGAGCAAGATAACATTTCGTGAAGGGATTCAGGAGAAACCAGTTAGCCGGATTTGAGTCCTGGAGGTGGGAAGTACAGTGCCTTCACTCTGAAAGAGGGGCAGGGATATCCAAACTGTGGTACTTGATGAAGTGAATGATGATGGTAAAAGTGTTTCTTTTTTTGGGTCACCATACCTCAGTGGGAGATGGACATTGTGTTAAAAAATAAAATTAGTTGGTATTACAGTACATAGGATCAAGATACGGCAATATAGTAGGTGCATGCTTAAAATCTGATATAAAATTAAGGTAAATACCCCTTGAATGTAATATTTTCTGTCAAGTATAACAGTTTTATTTTTACAGGTGCTGGTGGTGTTTGTGATGAAAACATTGTGAATGAAAATGAGATTGAAGAATAACTGATCTTCTCATTGTCATTGACTTTTAAAGTCAGTGACAATAAAAAAAGTTCTTGAAATTCCTCTTACTTCCTTTTTTTTGTAATGAATTGGATATACATTCCAGCTTCATTCTGCAGCCCAAGACAGGTTTGAGGATGTGAAGAGGAAGAATGCAAGAAAAAAAAGTGAAGTACAAAGAAAAAGTGAATGAATTCATCCAAAAAAGATCCCATGAGGGAATAAGAAAAATACAAGTGGGTTGAAGAGCATGTTGATAGATCTGTCTGGAGGCTTCACTGTTTTGGCCACTACTGGGGTGAGCAAGGCATCAAAGAAATTCATCGATAGAAAGGAAATCTAATGTGCTGGTGCAGTACAGTATATTGTATGAGTGAACAGTTCACATTGAAATTAGTAAACTAATGATAATGTACAAGTTCTTTGCTCATTATTTTTCTGCTATGTAAAGAAAAGTGTTGTGCAAAGTATTGTATTTAGATTTCCAGATATTTTATTACTTTGAATAATGTTAATTTATGAATTGGGTGTGTCTATTTTAAAATGCCTAATTTTATTCTCTCAAGCCTTCTTGAATTACACATGTAAATCTTTGTTGAAGTAGCTAACAGTGCTATTGTTGATGTTCTGTATTAAGTGATGTCCTTGATAGCATTACCTAGCTGTAGTTGTCAAGTCTGAGGCTACAATACTTGTGGACCATATTATTTTACTCTCGAGAGAAATAGTTGAGAAATTTTGTTATGTATACTATGTGGGGATGAAGAGTTGTATTGCAGGCTGGCTGTATGAGAGAGAAGTTACAGTGGTACCTGTTGTGTGTGTGTGTGTGTGTGTGTGTGTGTGTGCCTGTAGTTACTAGCACATATCTTAGAATAGTAAATGCATTAATATAACCTGATACATATAGCTATTAGGCAACAAAATCTTGACTGCATCAGTCAGTTATGAGCTGGGAGTCAGTTTTCTGCCAGATCCATTTATTCTTCATTGATTATCCTCAGGCTGGTGATGAAGAGACCTTTCATATATTTTTAATTGGATACGTATGTGTTGTCTAACTAGTTTTGAGTTGCTGATTTTAATATTATAGTTTAGTCCACATTGGCATTTCATTTCACTAGATTAATAAAAGAAGTGCAGTAGCAATATATAATTATATTGGATTGTGTATTTCAGGAGCCATTAATAGCAACTTTCAGTTGAAATTGAGTATAATATAATTGTTAATAATAAATTTTAATTTTCTAGTGTGGCTTCCAAAACCTATCCTGTGTACCTTGTGTGCCCAAATATCCTCTAAATCCTTTCTTGTAATACCTAAATTATGTCTGAAGAAATTTTATTCTTAGCATTTTCTGGTTCATTATTTACTATGAACCCCTTGTTCTTTCTCTGTAACTGTTTCTCCTAGTTAACCTAAAAATATCTTGTAATTTTTTTTCAACATTCAAACTGGATAAGTAAAGGCAGTTGCATAACAATGTATTAAGAACATAAGGAGATTAGCTTTTAAAATCTTGGCAAAAATTACTGCTGGTTATTATTATGGTTAATTTTCAATGACAGTGGGGTTTTTTTGTGTATCTTATTTTGTTGGCCAATGATGTTGATGGTGCTGTTGTTTGGGGAAGTATATTTGAATTCACTTCCCAGGAGACATTAGATTATGCTGTTGTAGATTTCAGGAGCATAGACAGCATAGAACATCATAAATAAGCTGTATTTCTTGATGCTTGGATATTATTGCTTAAAACATGTGGAATGGGTTTCTTGGGCAAGCTTACCCAGCTCTGCATCAAAGGTCATGCCAATGTAGAAAGAAACTGTTTAAGGTAAATGTTATTATACCACGATGACATAATGTTAAGAAGATAGAACGTAAATAATTGTGCACTTTAAATATATTTAATTTTAATATTTGAAACCAAATAATTATGCTTAGATATATTGAGCAAATTTATAATCCAGAGATATATATAACTGCTCATTTTGTGGTATCAACAGAAAATTACAGACATTAATAAAGGCTGCATATAATGTACCCCAAGATATTGGCCTTGTGATAATCTCCCAACCAATGCAAGTGTTAAGTCACTAGAACACTTACTCTAAAAGATAGGTTGTATCGAAGTAAATGTTAGTATTGTGTGGAAGCCTCAATTTCACTAGCTATATTAGTGTTTTGTTCCTGTTGTAAATATTTCTTCCCTCTGACACTTCAGTAAGCACACTGGAATCTGAGAGATGTGCTTATATTATTGTTTTAAAGCTAGCCTTGCAGTGTACACAGATGGTTCTAAATTCCCCAATGGTGTTGGGTATCCAGCAGTTTTCCTGAAAAAATAATCAATGTTAATATACTAGAATCAGCCAGAGTTTTCACTGCAGAGTTATGTGCAATTCTCATTGCTGTCGTATACATTGCGTTTATGTCCACCTTGTCCTTCATAGTTTCTTTGGACTCCCACAGGGTATTACAGGCTATTCAGAAATGTGATTCCATTCATCCCTTCTATAAAACTTTAATTTAATCAATTAAAGTTTTATAGAAGGGTCACTAGGCACATCAATGTTTGTAGCAACAAACAGACTAAGCCACTCAGTCAGCTGTTCATAACCACCCAATTTTTCCTGGGCATTCCTTTCTTGGATTATTTTCGGTGATCTCTCAACAACTCTGCAACATCTGTCAACTTTGATTCATCAAACCATGTTAAGGATTCTAGCCATCTTTCTACTAATGTCATGATTGGGAGACTGCACTCTCCCACTTATGTACTGGCGACCTGTGACTCATGTAATATCTAATGGAAAACTGAGGACTGTCAGGTTGCATTTTCAGTTCTCCATATATTCTATTAGCAGGCATGCAGAATTCACTTCCTATATCTCTGCCTTCCCAACACAATCACTGACCTCATTGAAATCTCATTTTTTATTCAGACTGACTTTTTTACAGAAACTAGCCTGTTGTTACCAACTTTGATGTAGATTGTACTCTTCCACTCTCCACTGACCCTGATTTTTTAAACCTGCCCCTCGCTCTATCCTACCCTTCACACATTACTGCTTTTGCCCACCTTCTCTGCAGCTTTGTATGACCCTTTCAGATGTAATGCTTAAATTGATTATTCAAAGGGCTGCAGATGGGTTGGAGACCTAGAGCAGCTGGAGCAAAATAGGATGACTAGGAGTGCATATAAATTTGGGGTAGAGGGAAGGAGGGGTAGGGGATGTTCTGGGAAGGGGTTGGGGAGGTTTTAAGTGCTTAAGGCTTACATCCAACAGGCTTTTATGAGTGTGTTAGGAGTGAGTGGAGGCAAGTGGTTTTTATATGTGCTGCTGTTGGAGTGTGAGCAAGGTAACATGAAGAGATTTAGGTAAACCAGTTAGCCAGACATGAGTCCTGAAGGTAGGGAGTAGAGTAAATATACTCTGAAAGAGGGTGAAGATGCCAGCATGCTTCTAGCTAGAAAGTGAGTGAATGACTGTGAAAATGTTTCTTCTTGTAGGTCACCCTAGCTCAGTGGAAGATGGCCAATGTGTTAATAATACTAACCCCTCATCATTTGCTCTGGGAAGGGTTAGAATTGTGACCTTCACTAAGATTAGTTAGTCTGCTCAACCCTCTCTCATCAAAGCATAAACACTAGTGTCCTTACATACCTAGCTTCACAAACTCATACTCTCTCATAAATAGATATTTCCGTTCTTCCACAATAAACTGTCTGCAGAATAGTGATTATTTCCCTACTTCTTGTTTTTACTCATACCCTTCTTGCTGATCTTAGTGGTAATTCATTGCATCAACCCCTGTGGTTTAGCGCTTCTATTTGATTATAATAATAATCATTGCATCAAGCCTGATTGCCTCTCATTTTCTCAGGTGCTGTATGACTATGGGTCTAATGATTCCCCCTAAATGTAATGATAATTATAAAATGTGAGCAAATGGGAGATACGTATACACTCAATGTACTGTTGTCTCTTGGCAAGTTTTTGATGGTAATTTAATTATGAATATTTTTTTCTGGATATAGTCTCAAGTCACTGTGGCAAGGCATATTAAGGTTGAAGAAGGCAAATAATTGAGGCTTCCAAACATTTCTTAAATTACCAAATAGATATTTCTTGTATGTGGTCCAGATGTGCATCAGTAAAGATCAAGGTTTTCTTTAGAAGGTGAGAAGCGCCTCTCTAAGTTTTCTCTCTCTGTTAATCCAAAAAAATATTTTTTTAATTGTAATAAACCTATCGTGATACATGTACACTGTAATTTCAGACTGCTGATAAGAATTCTTATATCAAAGAGATAAATAGTTTTAATCATGGTAATATACATGAATAATTAAACCAAATTATTTTAATTATGTAGTATCTTTTTAAAGATTCACACAGTCATGTACAGTGGACCCCCAAGTAACGAGCACCCTGGAAATCGTACAATTATGTAAGTATAATATTGTAAGTGCTTTTGTAAGTGTATTTTTGGGGGTCTGAAATAGACTAACCTACTTGACATTATTCCTTAAGGGAGTAAATTCGTTCGGTAATGGCACTTGAGCGGGCTTCTGGAATGAATTATGCTCGTTACTCGGGGGTCCACTGTATTCTGTAATTGAGTAGAACAATGGAGGTTCTGTCTTCCTTCTGAGGACTAAACTCCCACCCTTCTTGATGAGAACCATGTATATGACCTGCTGACAATGTTAGGTTTTTTGAAGATTTGCAGAGTACCCTATACGAGCCGTGAACATGGTTGCCAGGGTGCTCCTAGTAACTGGGTCTCCTGTGGTTTTGATGATCAGGTTTGTTGTGGTTTTGACGATGGTCTGGTGTAGTCTTCAAAACCATGTAGAATGTGATCTCGACCACCTGTTCCAGGTGGTCTCGACTAATAGGTCTGGAGTGGTTTGAAATGGTGTTGATGACCAGTTGTGGTGTGGAATTGACAACTGGGATTGGTATGATTTTGATGACTAGGTTTGGTGTGACTTTTTTGTGAATGAGTCTGGTGTGGTCTTGGTGAACGAGTCTGGTGTGGCCTTGGTGAACGAGTCTGGTGTGGCCTTGGTGAACGAGTCTGGTGTGGCCTTGGTGAACGAGTCTGGTGTGGCCTTGGTGAACGAGTCTGGTGTGGCCTTGGTGAACGAGTCTGGTGTGGCCTTGGTGAACGAGTCTGGTGTGGCCTTGGTGAACGAGTCTGGTGTGGCCTTGGTGAACGAGTCTGGTGTGGCCTTGGTGAACGAGTCTGGTGTGGCCTTGGTGAACGAGTCTGGTGTGGCCTTGGTGAACGAGTCTGGTGTGGCCTTGGTGAACGAGTCTGGTGTGGCCTTGTGAAGAGTTGGTTGGCCTTGGTGAACGAGTCTGGTGTGGCCTTGGTGAACGAGTCTGGTGTGGCCTTGGTGAACGAGTCTGGTGTGGCCTTGGTGAACGAGTCTGGTGTGGCCTTGGTGAACGAGTCTGGTGTGGCCTTGGTGAACGAGTCTGGTGTGGCCTTGGTGAACGAGTCTGGTGTGGCCTTGGTGAACGAGTCTGGTGTGGCCTTGGTGAACGAGTCTGGTGTGGCCTTGGTGAACGAGTCTGGTGTGGCCTTGGTGAACGAGTCTGGTGTGGCCTTGGTGAACGAGTCTGGTGTGGCCTTGGTGAACGAGTCTGGTGTGGCCTTGGTGAACGAGTCTGGTGTGGTTTTGACAACTGTCTTTCTTCCAGTTTTGATGACTGGGTCTCTTGTCATCTTGACAATTGATCTCTTGTGGTCTTAACCAGGTATAGGGTGGTCTTGACAGTTAGGTCTTGTGTGGTCTTGACGGCCAGGTTTGATGTCATGATTACCAGGCCTGGTGTGACTTGACGAGGCCTATTGAGGTCATGACAACCTGGTGTGGTGAGGTTTTGATGATGCCTGGTGTGGTCTTGGTGACCAATCCTGTGTGGTATTGACCATGATTGCATTGTATCTCAAGGCAATATAATCTTTCCACCTCTCCTGCTGTGTCAATACTTCAATGAAATTTATATGCAAATTTTTCAGTAATTTGTGATTATATAAAGTTAGTTCCTTACTATTTTATTGATGTATGTACATCTTCTCACCCTTGTAAGTTGGGATTTCCACTTCATCACAGTAGACAGCATAAGTGATAACATACAAGTGATTTGTGTAGTAAATACTTCATGAGATACTTTTATTTTATAAAGTATTATTAAACAAGGTACAGTGGACCCCCGAGTTTCGTAAAAACTTCACTCCTGAAGTCTGCTCAAGTGCCATTACCGAACGAATTTACTCCCTTAAGGAAAAATTTCACGTAGGTTAGTCTATTTCAGACCCCCAAAAATACACTTCCACAAGAACTTACAAAATTATACTTACATAATTGCACGATTTCCGGGGTATTCGTTAACCGAGGGTCCACTGTATCTAATTTGCATTTTAATTTTCACCAGAGATAATTTTATTTCCTAATTCACTAGTTCTTGTTCTTGTACCAATATGGATTGACTGCAAGTCAAACATTATGTTGCTATACTTTATTAAAGTGTTATGTACAGTGGACCCCCAAGTAACGAAAAGACTTCATTCCAGAAGCCTGCTCAAGTGCCATTACCGAACGAATTTACTCCCTTAAGGAATAATTTCACGTAGGTTAGTCTATTTCAGACCCCCAAAAATACACTTCCACAAGCACTTACAATATTATACTTACATAATTGTACGATTTCCAGGGTGTTCGTTACTCGGGGGTCCACTGTACTGTCTAAATTCCTGAAGTACAGAATGTAGAACCCACTAAATGGTTAGAAGTTTCCAGACTCTCCATCACATACAGTAACATGATTCATAGTAAATTATTGCTAATAGTAATTTGCTAATACTGTTTTGTGTAAAATCTATTTTATAGATTTTACAAGTTCTCACAAGTAAACGAGAAAGCAGATGGTGGTGCAAGTTTTCACCTGTGTTCCAAGACATTTTAAAAGTGATGGTCATTAAATGCTTCCATGGACAGCACTACAAAATAAAATACGTATGCCTCACAACCAGCTGAGGTGTAAAGAAAGACTAGTGATATACATTGTCATCTCAAAGTGTAGGTGTTTGTCAATAAACTGACGCAAGAGCAAGTGGTGAGCCACCTATCATGACGTTATAATTGGCAACATAGTTATCACTGCATACCTCGACTGCAGCATAGTCTCAGTTTTGTTAAATATTGTCAGCCTCATTAGGATTTTTGTAGTACTGGTAAATAATTTATGTGCAAGTTATTTATAAAGTGTAATATGTGAAAAGTCTACATTTTGTTTACAGTACTAAATTGTGAATAATGGAAATTAATATTGTGAAGAGAGACTGTAACACTACTAGGACAGGACTGGTGAACTAGTGCCAGGATTTTTCTTTACCCATCCAATATATGAATATGGTTGTTTTATTTAAAAAATAATTTCCCACTAAAGTTGGGTTGAACAAGAAAGGAAATACATTCACCAACAATTATTCAATAACTCTTGCTATGTGTGTGCAGACATGATAATTCAAATGACCTGGACTACAATATCCATATTGACCCCTGTGGTTTAGCGCTTCTTTTTTATTATAATAATAATATAATAATACAATATCCATACCTGTTCTTCAGAATGCAGGTCCTATGCTTTCCACCTCCAGAACTCAAGCTCAGATAACTGGTTCAGCCCTAATTCTATCGAAACTCGATTATGGTGACCAGATATATTCGGCAGCCTCTCCTGCCACTCTTTCCAGCCTTAATCCCATCCATCACCAGGGATTACGCTTATGCCTTGGTGCTTTTCGTTCTTCCCCGGTTGAGAGCCTCTATGTAGAAGCGAACATTCCATCCTTGTCCGATCGTCGTGATGCACATTGCATTCGCTATTATGTTCGCTCTCATGACCTCCGCAATCCTTCCATGTATAGGATTGTCACAGATGTTAGTAGACGCTCGTTATTTGTTCGTCGCCCCTGTTTACTTCGTCCCTTTTCTCTTCGTCTGCATTCACTCTTGTCTTCCCTTCAGCTTCCACCTTTATATGTTCATGTGGCTTCACCCTTTCCTCTACCCCCTTGGGAAGTTCCTGCTGTCCGTGTCTGTTCTATTCCTCTACCTTGCGCGAAAGCCCAACTGCCTACGGCGGCTTCTCGCTCTTTCTTTCTAGACCATTTCCGTTCTCATTCCCATGCCATCGCAGTATACACCGATGGTTCAAAGTCATCTGACGGCGTCGGATTCGCAGCAGTGTTTCCGGACAGCGTCGTCGAGGGCATCTGTTACCCTCGGCTAGCATATTTACGCTGAATTGTATGCCATTCTTGTGGCACTTATCCGTATTGCATCTATGCCTGTATCACCATTTGTGGTCGTTTCAGACTCCCTTAGTGCTTTACAGGCTATCCGTAAATTGATACACCTCACCCCTAGTTCTTCGTATCCACCTTTGGTTACGCCGTATCTTTAGCAAGCATAAAGATATTGTCTTTTGTTGGGTCCCTGGTCATGTTGACGTACAGGGCAATGAACAGGCAGACACTGCTGCGCGGTCAGCAGTACATGACCTTCCAGTTTCATATAGAGGTGTTCCTTTCACGGACTATTTTGCGGTCATTGCTACCCACCTTCGCACCCGTTGGCAACAACGCTGGTCTGACCTGCTGAATAACAAACTTCATTCTATTAAACCGGTTATAGGTTTCTGGCCTTCTTCTTGTCACCAATGTCGAGGTTGGGAGACTACACTCTCCCGTCTTCGCATTGGCCACACTCGTCTTACTCACGGGTATCTCATGGAGAGGCTCCCTGCCCCTCTCTGTGAGCATTGTCAGGTTCCAGTGTCTGTTCGACATATCCTGTTGGACTGCCCACTCTATCAACGAGCACGCAGAATTTACCTCCAACGACGTCTTCGCTCTGCGGCCCTTTCTTTACCTTCCCTTCTTGCAGATGGCCCCTCCTTTAATCCTGACTCTCTCATTGACTTTTTGACAGAAACTGACTTACTACACAAACTCTGAAGATTATACCTCTAGCACCTCCCTCAGTCCCTTCTACCTCGATCTCTTGCTACCCTCCTCCCCTGCACAATCCACCGTCATCTTGCACTCCATACCCTACTAATCGTCCATCTCCCTCTTACAACCCACTCTCCCTGCATCCTACAATAACCTGCAGCGCTGTATAACCCCTGTGGTTTAGCGCTTCTATTTGATTATAATAATAATGAGAGGAATTGACAAATTGGACAGAGACAGAATGTTCCAGAGATGGGACACAGCAACAAGGGGTCACAGTTGGAAGTTGAAGACTCAGATGAATCACAGGGATGTTAGGAAGTATTTCTTCAGTCACAGAGTGGTCAGGAAGTGGAATAGCTTGGGAAGTGATGTAGTGGAGGCAGGATACATTCATAGTTTCAAGAAGAGGTATGATAAGGCTCATGGCGGCCAGTGAAGAGGCGGGGCCAGGAGCTATGACTCGACCCCTGCAACAACAACTAGGTGAGTGTACACACACCCTCGCTCGCTTGCTCACTCACTCACTCAGGGAACAGGGAGAGAGAGAACCCAGTAGCGATCAGTGAAGAGGCAGGGCCTGGAGCTGGGTCTTGACCCCTGCAACCACAATTAGGCAAGTACACACACACACACACGCTCGCTCGCTCGCCCGCCCATGCTCTTAAGTGTCTTCAACATGTGCCTAAGACAAAATAGTAACTAACACAAACACACACATACATAGGTGTTATGACTCGATCCCTGCAACCACAAATAGGTGAGTACAACAAATACATTAGATTGATGTGGGTTTGCCAGTGTTGTCCCGGCCCGGGTCTTTTCCAATTGGTGACCCAGCAACATACCCACTGGAGATAGGAGGGATAGGGAGGACATGATAACAACATATAAAATACTGAGAGGAATTGACAAGGCGAACAGAGATGGGATGTTTCAAAGATAGGACACAGCAACAAGGGGTCACAATTGGAAGTTGAAGACTTGGATGAGTCAGAGGGATGTTAGAAGATATTTCTTCAGTCTGAAATAGTCTGGAAAGTGAGATAGTGGAGGCAGGATCCATACAAAGCTTTAAGAAGAGGTATGATAAAGCTCATAGAGCAGGGAGAGAGAAGACCTAGTAGCAACCAGTGAAGAGGCAGGGCCAGGAGCTATGAATCGACCCCTGCAACCACAGTTAGGTGAGTACACACACACACACATTTCCTCTGTACTTCCCCAATCTGATATCCAGTCTATCATTATGAAGACATTTTTGTTACTGTAATTGCCTTGCTCTTTCCTATATTCACTTATAATTTCCTTCTTTTATACATCTTCCAGAATTCCTCCATCATCCTTTGCAACTTCTCTTCAAAATTTTTCTATAGAACTGTCACTGGCAGAGAGCAACTTTCACTAGAAAATGGTGCCCTTGTCTCCTACATACCCTAACCTGAGCCTCATGCTGCATAAAAGTTATTACTGCTGGTAACCTATCTTTTCCATACATTTGTACTGTCCATCCTATCATATTCCTTTTCTAAATTCCTAAATATGACAAACAGTCCCTTATCTTTAAGTATTGTTTACTTGTAATCTTTGATGTAATCACTGTACACATCCTCTATCCTTCCTAAATCCTTATTCCTCTGCAGTCCTATTTCCTGTCTTGTCCCTAGCACTTTCAATAATTATTCATCCATGCACTTACCCAGTATACTCAATTGACTTACTGTATTTTCCTAATTTACCCTTTTCCCCTTATACAAAGGAATCTTTCCTTCATGCAAATATGAATTGAAAAATAAACCAGCGTTGCTTTACAAACTTGTTTCTTTCTTCCCACTGCCTCACTCACTTTCCCTACATTTGCCTCTGGCTCTTCCTACAAGATATTCCTCCATACCCAGTGCATGAAATTGCTCCATCCCTGTCATCATCAGTACAGTGGACCCTCGGTTAACGAATACCCCGGAAATCGTGCAATTATGTAAGTATAATTTTGTAAGTTCTTGTGGAAGTGTAGTTTTGGGGGTCTGAAATAGACTAACCTACATGACATTATTTCTTAAGGACGTAAATTCGTTCGGTAATGGCACTTGAGCAGGCTTCTGCAATGAATTTTTTTCGTTAACCGAGGGTCCACTGTATTTAACAATTCAAAATATTCTGGTTTTTTTTTTTTTAGTACTTCCACTTCAAAGCCATTTTTCCCTAGGGTTTCTCAACTTAATAATTGCTCTCCATAGCTCTTTCATATTCTCAGCAGAATCTGCTGGTAAACATTCACCAGTAACTGTTCTTTTTCACTACTAATTTAACCTCTTTCTCTCTCCTTATACTTTGGCTAATGTGTATCGGTTTTACATCAGTTTTATTTTTTCTCTATTACCACCCCCATTGGCTCTTCAATCCACCCTCTTACAACCACAGTTTTCTGCTATGCACACTATCACTGCATTCTTTATTTGCCCCATACCTCTTTGACCTCCTCATTACCTTTATTTTCTAAAACCCATCTTTCTTCTAATAGATGATTGTATCTTCTGCTAATTGTCTCCTCCTGTAGTTCATTCACTTCTCTTACTCACTGTCACTGATGCCATTCACCTTGTGCTCCTTCTTCCTTTTACTATTATTATTGCTTCAACTGAATAATGATCTCAAATATCAGTTGCTCCTTTTAAAATAAATTTCATCCAAAAGTCCACCTATCCACTTTTGTCTACCAAAACATAATCTGTCAAACTACTGTCACTAAGCACTATCATGTCATGTGTACTTATGCCTTTCCATGTGCTATTCACTGAAAACGGTGAGAGCCTAAGACATATTGCCAGTTAATGGATGACAACCTTGTTTTATACACAATTCAGTTAGACTGCCCCCTTATCATTTACCTCTCACTCCAACTGCATGACCCTTGTCGGTCTAGCGCTTTATTTGATTATAATAATCACTCCAAACTTACCTTTATGACATCTACAACAGTCCCTCCAACTGTAGAAATTAGGTCCCCAGAACAATTATTCTCTAACTTCAAAACCCATTAAACATTCACGTATCACCTCAAAAAAAATTGCTTTCTCTTTTTTACACGCGTCTCGCTTGCCCCAGATGCATAAACACTTTCTTTTAACTCATTTCTCACATCCCACTTTTATTCTGATTCACTTAATTCTTGAATTTAAACACTTAAGTCTCCATTCCTTTCCAGAGTTGATTATTTAATACTACCATTACAGGTATCCTTCGCTTTGTGATAAATGTGTTCCCGGCTGATGATGCATAACGTGAAATAGCATATAGTGAACCCATTATAATGTGTAATAGATAGGAATTTTTTCTCAGACTCTGGAAGTTCAACATTTTTCTCATTTTTTTACCAAATGCTTTCATATTTTGTGAATGTTCATTTCATGCATATATATGAAGGCCTAACATTTTGGGGGTAAAAAGACTGATCAAGAATTGTAGATTTATTATTTGAGTTGAGTTAGAACATGAGCTAGTGGCTTACTGGAGGATGAGGGAAGAGTTGTTGATGAGGGATGGAGGTGGGTGGGAAGTGTTCAAGCCATGGTGGGAGGCCCCCAGCCCTGGCTCAGGGATAGGACAGGGAAGGGTAAAAGGGTTGACTGGGACACCAGGAGGATGGCCTTTCCTGAACTGGTGGCCATGTCACTCACTACCTTTCTCACTCACTGCCTTTCTCACTCACTGCCTTTCTCACTCACTGCCTCCTTCACTCACTGCCTCCTTCACTCACTGCCTCCTTCACTCACTGCCTCCTTCACTCACTGCCTCCTTCACTCACTGCCTCCTTCACTCACTGCCTCCTTCACTCTCTGCCTCCTTCACTCACTGCCTCCTTCACTGACTGCCTCCTTCACTCACTGCCTCCTTCACTCACTGCCTCCTTCACTCACTGCCTCCTTCACTCACTGCCTCCTTCACTCACTGCCTCCTTCACTCACTGCCTCCTTCACTCACTGCCTCCTTCACTCACTGCCTCCTTCACTCACTGCCTCCTTCACTCACTGCCTCCTTCACTCACTGCCTCCTTCACTCACTGTCTCCCTCGGTGTTAGTAAGGGCGGGGGAGGTTGGGCTCATGTGTCCTGGACGTGTAAAGTGAGTGAGGTGCATGACATGACACAGCAGCATCCCTCACCACTGCCTTCAACACACTACATATTTTTACAGTGATAGTTAATGCAATATTGATTAAATATCAAGTGGTTCTGTACTCGAGTGATCGCATACAAGTGAAAAAGTAGGCGTAGAGATTACATATATTTGAGTATTATTACTAACAATTGGTGCAGTTAGTTAGTTTGATATCTTTATTATGCACCCCATACCCATCCTGTGGGCGCAATTGGTGCAATGAGAGAATAATTTATTTCATACAAACTGGGAACAATATTTTGTAAAAATCATAATACTTTTATATGAATTTAATAAGTTTGCCACTCACAATTCCCATAGGCATGAGAAAGAATTTTTCCGAAAAATTGTCAACAATGGACACTAAAAAGTTCATCAGCCCTGTTCTTTGAAATTTTAATGTGTAGAACAAACACTTTAATTTACTTCTTTATTTTCCTTTAATACCAGATGTGAACCCTCATTTTCCCTCCTTCCTCCTTCCTGAGTTGTTAAAATGAGTCATGTAAAGCAGGCAACTATAGTAGTTAATATTATGGAAATAGTTCATCATGTGTGACAGGAATTTACTATGTATTGCCAAACAGTATCACAGTTGTGCTCATATATGAATACCTTTTTATCCTTTTGTAGTAGCTTAGATTTAACCAGACCTAATAACATCACACTATATTTTATGGTCTCCATTTTTTTAAATGAATGATTTTATATGAGCTTAACTTAAAACTATATAGTTTTCTAAGATTTATATTTGACAGCTCATGTAAGTGAGTTTTAAAGAAGAGCTTATATTTTGCAGCCAAGAAAATAAGTTGTGATCACAAGCAGAAGACTTGTACAGTGTAAGAAATAAAGCTAACAGTGATACGTCATCCTTTAAATCCTTACTACAAAGATGCATGAATCCATAAATGTGAAAATTATTACTGAGAATATTTAAAAGGTAAAATATTGGTGTCTATTGTAACTGTATTTTAGTACTTTGCAAGTGATAGACAATAAATATTTTTATGTAAGTCTTAACTGAGCTTTTTATATCCAACCTCTTTAAGGGGGGCTCCTTGACGAGGTAAAGAGGCTATCGGTCTGAGGAATTGGACCTTTTGGTCTTCTTCCTCAGACCGAACCTAATTACCCCCCAATCCCCCCTCCCTTTCCCATCTTCCCCATCCTCCCTTTTCCCTTTCCTCCTCCTCCTCCTCATCCCTCCCTTATTTCCTTCCCATTTTTACCCTGGGAGCTTCTCTCCATAGGCTTTCTAGTTCCTAGGTAGGGGGAAGGGTACCGTGGTCCATTCCCATTCCGTTGAGGTTCTTGGCGGTGGTGTAGTTTGCCGTGGAATCTGGATCGCCTGGGATGTCCCGATCCCTCCGGTCTCCCGGGGGTGGCCTTGGGTATCTTTGGCGACGGTGTATCTCTGGAGGCCACCTTTCGGATTCGGGGTGGTGGCCGAAGGCGGTATGCTTTGTGGCGGATATCCGCCGCCCTCTCTTTGTCCGCCGAGGTGGCTCGGTGGATGTGAGGTTGCTATCCCGGATTGCTGGTTTACTGGCATGAAGGGTAGGGTATGCACGGGTTCCATGCAGCATCTGCACTACTTGCGGTGTTGAGGTCCTCTTGGGCGCGGAGGATTACGCCTTTCATTCCTCCTAGGAGCTATTCCTCCACGTTCCCCTTTTTTATTCTTTTTTATTTTTATTTTCTTTTCTTCTTTTTTTTTTCTTAAAAACAAAAAGAAAGAAGTAACCTAACCATGGATGCCCTAATCCGTGACTCTACCCCCGGGCCCCTTGATACCGCACCTAGTTCTGACCCTACCTTGTTAATGGATAACTCTTCGGACAACCCTAATACCCCTGTACCTGAAGCGGGTGCCAGTTCGTCACCTGCTTCAGGTCCCAGGACCTGACTGGCCCTTTAGATACATCTGACCTACGCTCTTCTCTGACTTTGATTCCGGCTTCCCTCGACGGTCGGCAATTTCGATCGCTCGCCGTCTCACATCGGACCACCCTGGTCCAACACCCAAACGACCAAGACCCACACATGACGATTCGACACTTTCTTCTCGTTCCTCTCAAAAACGACAAGCTCGTCGCGCACTCCCCTTAAACTCTCTGTTTCAAACTACTCAATGGACAAAGTTTTTTACTCTTCGTCCAACTTCTCCTAATACCTATCTTTCAGACCATAGTATTGGTAAGGCTCTGCTACGCCATGTTGGTCAAAACATCTCATTTCACGCTCTCAAGAGCGGCACTCCATCATCACGGTCCAGAATGCTGGCCAAGCTCGCGATCTTTCTCTTCTTACGACCATTGACAATACACCTGTTACTATTGACAAGCACCATTCCCTCAATTCTTCTTGTGGTTCTGTCATTTTGCCCCACACCATTGTCCAACGGAATTTCAGACATGTGGTGATGACATTTTCGAGCAGCTTGAGCTCCAAGAACTCCTATCCTTAAAGTTGACACTTTTGTCCTCCCAGCCAATAGCGAAGACGTTATCCTTGCAATATAGCTCGTTTAACGTTTGACTGCCAGAACTGCCACCTTCGGTCTACATTGCAGGTCAACGTTTACAAGTTCGAGTGACCCCTACACCGCAGCAGTGTAGAAACTGCTGGCGTTTTGGTCATCCAGCAAAATATTGCAGGTCCATGGCCGAATGCCAGTCTGTGGTGCTGCGACCATGCCAGTTCTTCTTGTACTCTACCTCCCTCTTGCCTTAACTGTCATGAGGCACATCCTTCATATTTCGCCGTTGTCAGGTTTACCTGAATGAGCGGGAAATCCGTTGTCTCAAAGAGGCAGAAAGGGTTCTCCTATGCTATGGCTGTTCTCTCATCTTGCCTTCAAGGAAACTTCCCGTATTTTTATTCTCGCATTGCTAAACGTCGCCCCGCCTGGGGTCCCAACTTCCAGGCTTCCTCTGTGGTCGCCTCATCCTCCGTCACCCTGTCTCGAATCCTTTGAAGTTCTTGGCTCCGAGGTCCCTACCTCGGCTTCCATACCTATCCACACTCCTTCCTCTATTCACTCGCACAGTTCTGAGTCTACCGTCCTCGTACTACACCTAAACCTCAGCGCCCCCTCTTATAAGCCCGGCAAAAATCCCTATTGCCAGGTTCTTCGCCTCCGACTAGTTCTGTAACGTGTGTGGAGGTTCATCCTCCTCCTCATACCTACCTTCATCCCTGTCCCTCCCAAGTCCCTACGACAGTTCCTCTTCTACCTCCTCGTCCTCTACTTTAGTACAGTCTCTAGACTCCCCGATAGTTTCTTCCATTTCTAATGTAGTCTCCCATTCTGCATCTTTGACTTCAAACACTGGAGCTATTGAAGAATATATTTCAGAGACTGGGCCAGATGGACACTACTCCGTCTGAGGTTCCTAATCTCTTTCTTCGTCTCAACCCTCTTCCTTCAACGTCCTCCTCCCTCTCTGATTACAGGTCTTCGCTGCCTCCACACGTGGACTTTCTAACCCTAGTCCATAGCTTCCTCTCACTACCACTTCTATCTTTTTCTCCATAAATCATGGCTTTTTGCAGTGGAATATCCAGGCCTCAGGGGTAACAGGGGTGAGCTTCAGGTGCTGCTCTCCCAGTTTTCCCTATTGGGGTCTGTTGCAAGAACCCAAACTACAATCCACTGTTATCAGGCCCTTTTCAGGCTATAATTTGTTATATTCATCGGATCCTTTTTCCGATGGAACCTTTAACAGTGCTCTTCTTATACGCACTGGTGTGCCATACCGTCAGCTCTATGTCCCTTCTTCCTTACATTACACCGCAGCCCGTATCCACTTGAATAAGTGGTATACACTCTGTTCTTTATATCTCTCCTTCGCGGGCATTGTCTATCCCAGATATTGATTTTCTGGTTTCTTCCTTACCCACCCTTCTTTACTTTGGCGATTTTAATGCTACCACTTTCTCTGGGGAGGGTCGCACTGTGACTCCGTGGCATTCAGTTGGGCATTTCTTGCTTCTCTTCCCTCCATGTTTTAAATAGGTACTCCTACCCATTTTGATCCCCAACTCATTCTTTCTCTGCATCGATCTTTCCATCTGCTCTTCATCAACTGTCCTTGACTTCTACCTGGTCTGTCCTCCCGGACTTACATGAGCGATCATTTCCCAATCATCCTACAGTCCCCTCTGTTTTCTCCACCTCCTCATTGCCCACGCTGGAATTTGACCGGGCGAAATGGGACCTTTACGCACATCTTACTGCCTTTCATGAGGTTCCTACCTCGTCCTCCATTGATGAGGTTTCATCTCTTTTCGTCCTCCCATCTTCCAGCGGCTTCGCATTCTATTCCCCAAACCTCGGGCAAGCATCCTCAAGTGCGTGCCTTGGTGGTCTCCTATGTGCTCGGGCAGTGCGTTTAAAACCCCTGCATGGGCAGGTACGTATAACAGAACCACAAGAGACTCCTTGATTTCAAGCAGAAGAGAGCTATTGCTCGCCGTGTCATACGTGATGCTAAACGCACTTGCTGGCGAGATTACGTTCACTATCACTTGGCTTCCGATGAGTGCAGTCTGAAGAAAGTGGGAAATTGAGTGGAAATTCTCCCCCACCCGGCTCCTGTTCTTCAGGTTGCTGGTGTCGATATACACCCCTCTTGCCGGCCACTGAAGTGTAATCATCTCGCTCCGCATTTCTCAGGGGCTCCATCTATGCCCCTCGCCTTTCTTCTAAGTCTGCCAGCGAGCAAAGCCCTTGATTTTTCTTCTCTGAGAAGAATCTATAATGTGCTTTTACCCTTCAAGAACTGGAGGCAACACTCTCTGCTTGCCGATCATGGCAGCTGGCCAGACGGCATACATATTCGTATGCTACAGCATTTACATCAGTCTGCTCTTACTGTCCTCTTACGACTCTTTAATCTTATATGTCGCAAGGAGTTATTCCCCAGCTGTGGAAGTCTGCTATTGTTCTCCCTTTTCGAAAACCAGGTGCTACGGGGCGTGATCCCTCTCACTCCCTCCCATCGCCCTTACCAGTGCAGTTTGCAGGGATGGAGCGTCTAGTTAATAGACGTTTGATGTGGTATTTAGAGACTCATAGTAGTCTCTAGTCAGTATGGCTTCGTAAGGGCCGTTCTGCATTGACCCTTGCTGCGCTTGGATACGTATATTGTAATGCTTTTGAATAACCATTGTTATCGCTATCTTTTTCGACCTTGAGAAGGCATGATACAACTTGGAGATATAATATCTTGGCCCAGGCCCACCCTTGGGCCTCCGAGGCAACCTACCATTCTTTCTTAAGGCTTTCTTAACTGACAGACATTTCCGGTCCGGTTAGTAAAGAACTCTCCGGAATTTGTCCAAGCTGAAGGTGTCCCCCAGGGATGTGTTCTGAGCACAACACTTTTTCTGCTTGCTATTAATAATCTGGCATCTGTTCTCCCATCCAAAATTTGGTCATCGCTCTATGGGATGACTTTGCTATAGCTTGTGCAGGTGCTGACTGTCACCTCATTGCAGTTTCCCTCAGCATGCCATCAACCGGGTTTCTGATTGGGCCACCACTCACGGGTTTAAATTTTCTAGTGGCAAAACTCATCAAATTACGTTCACTAGACGTTCAGTGGTCTCTGATCATCCATTGTACCTATACGGCTCACGTGTTCAGAACGTGATAAGTCAGGGTTTCTCGGCCTCCTGTTTGACCGCAGATTGTCCTAAACCCCACATTACCTCTCTGAAGACTTGTCTGCCGGCTGAACCCCCTTAAAAACCCCTCGCACATCTTTCATGGGGAGCTGATCAGAACTCTCCTTCGTCTACATTCGGCCCTAATTCTATCAAACCTCGATTATGGTGACCAGATATATTCGGCAGCCTCTCCTGCCACTCTTTCAGCCTTAATCCTATCCATCACCAGGGATTCGCTTATGCCTTGGTGCTTTCGTTCTTCCCGGTTGAGAGCCTCTAGTAAGCAACATTCCATCCTTGTCCGATCACTGATGCACATGCATTCGCTATTATGTTCTCTCATGACCTCCGAATCCTTCTATGTATAGGATTGTCACAGATGTTAGTAGGCGCTCTTTATTTGTTCGTGCCTTCCTGCTTACTCGTCCCTTTCTCTTCGTCTACATTCACTCGTGTCTTCCTTCAGCTCCCACCTCTATATGTTCATGTGACATCTCCGTTTCCCTACCCCTTGGGAAGTTCCTGCTGTCCGTGTCTGTTCTATTCCTTCACCTTGGACCCAACTACCTACGGCCTTCTCGCTCTTTCTTTCTAGACCACTTCCCGTTCTCATTCCCATGCCATGCAGTATGCACGATGGTTCAAAGTCATCTGATAGGGGGGATTCGCAGCAGTGTTTCCGGACAGCGTTGTACGAGGGCACCCTATTCCCCTCGGCTAGCATATTTACGCTGAATTGTATGCCATTCTTGTGGAATTATCCGTTGCATCTATGCCTGAGTCACCATTTGTGGTCGTTTCAGACTCCTTAGTGCTTTACAGGCTATCCGTAAAATTGATACACCCTCACCCCTAGTTCTTCGTATCCACCTTTGGTTCGCTTATCTTTGCAAGCATAAAGATATTGTTTTTGTTGGGTCCCTGGTCATGTTGACGTACAGGGGCAATGAACAGGCAGACACTGCTGCGCGGTCAGCAGTACATGACCTTCCAGTTTCATATAGAGGTGTTCCTTTCACGGACTATTTTGCGGTCATTGCTACCCACCTTCGCACCGTTGGCAACAACGCTGGTCTGACCTGCTGAATAACAAACTTCATTCTATTAAACCGGTTATAGGTTTCTGGCCTTCTTCTTGTCACCAATGTCAGGTTGGAGACTACTCTCTCCCGTTTCGCATCGGCCACACTCGTCTTACTCACGGGTATCTCATGGAGAGGCTCCTCCCCCTCTCTGTGAGCATTGTCAGGTTCCAGTGTCTGTTCGACATATCCTGTTGGACTGTCCACTCTATCAACGAGCACGCAGAATTTACCTCCAACGACGTCTTCGCTCTGCGGCCCTTTCTTTACCTTCCTTCTTGCAGATGGACCTCCTTTAATCCTGACTCTCTTGTTGACTTTTTGACAGAAACTGACTTACTACACAAACTCTGAAGATTATACCTCTAGCACCTCCCTCAGTCCCTTGTACCTCGATCTCTGCTACCCTCCACCCTGCACTTCCACCGTCATCTAGCACTCCATACCCTACTAATCGTCCATCTCCCTCTTACAACTCACTCTCCCTGCATCCTACAATAACCTGCAGCGCTGTATAACCCCTGTGGTTTAGCGCTTCTATTTGATTATAATAATAATTTTTATATCCAAATGTACGTATATCTAATTCTTGAAAGATTCTTCTTAGCGATTTCCTCATCAAGGTGGATCCTTAGCCATGGCAAAGAGGCTCTTGATCCAAGGAATTTGCCTCTTGTCTCCTTCCTTGGATCAAATCTAAATACCAACCCCCTCCCTTTCTTCCCCTCCTCTCAATTTGCCCTTTGGGGATATTCCTCTAGTAATTTACTGCTCCTGGGTTGAAGGAAAAGAAGCCATTGTTCATCCCATTGCATTGAGGCCCTCAATGGTGATGGTGTTTGCCATGGGAACTGAATTATCTGGGGATGTGCTGGGCTGCTCTCTGGAGTTCCAGAGGCAGCCAGGCTTCCTGTTTCCTTAAGGTGATGAAAGTAATTCCTGTTGGTTCCAGGAGGTGGAGGCTAACTGGGGTACACTCTTGGCAGGTTTCTGGTTGCCCATGTTTTCGTCTGCCAAGGCGGCTTGGTGGATGCGAGGTTGCCATCGTGGATTGCTGGTTTACTGGCATGAAGGGTAAGGTGAGGTAAGGGTAAGGCATTAACACCCCTTGTTGCGACAAGGGTACTCTTGGACATGAAGGGGGAATTTTAGGTCTCTTTGTTTCTCGGAGCTGCCTTTTTTTTTTTTTTTTTTTTTTTTTTTTTATCAAAAAAGTTAATTCATGGATAGTCTAGTTCATGAATTGCCTCCTCCCTGGCCCCTTACCCCAGACAACACCCTTACCTGATCCTGACCTGCCCCATGGCCCTTCCTTCAAACCCAGTACCACTTTTGGGTAAAAACTCGCTACCTGACTCCAGTGCTAATGTTCCAGCTGATCCTTTCAATACCTTTGATCTTCAGTCTACCTTGATTATGTACCTGGCTTCTCCCCACAATGGTGCATTATTTTCAAACTGATCGCATGTCACCAGACATTATTGAAAGTTTGAAGCCATACAGAAGAGGCTTTCTCAAGTTATTGCATGGAAACCAAAATTGGGAATAGTTTATATAATACTAGAATGCACATATGTTTCTTAATAGATGTATGATTTTGTTTATAATTACAAAAGAAGCCAGCATTGAAAATTTGAAGCTGATTGGATGAGGCATTAGGTTAAATACAACAACCTTAAAAGGAGAACAATATGGAGTTGGCCACTTTAAGATAGCTTCAGAGAGACATGTAATAAGGAACACATACACACACATGATAAAGAAAACAATACAGTACACAGGTGATAAAGAACACAATGCAGTACATAGGTGATAGAGAACACAATGCGTACATCATAATAATAAAGAAGCCCGTCGTGTGCCTTCAGCATTCTATGGAGAGGAAGCATGGATGGGTCATTCCACACGCACTAAAAACAACAGACATAGCCCCACTCTACAAACGTGGCAGTAAATAAATTGCGAAGAACTACAGACCAATAGCACTAGCATCCCATATCATAAAAATCTTTGAAAGGGGTTCTCCCCTCAAGGGAGGTTCCTTGATGCTAGTGATTGGCTCTTGATCTAGGGAACTGGATCTGTGCTCCAGTTCCCTGAATTGAGCCTGAATACCTTCCATCCCCCCCCCACATGTGCTGTATAATCCTATGGGTTTAGTGCTCCCCCATACTTATAATAATAATAATTTGAAAGGGTTCTAAGAAGCAAGATTGCCAACCACCTAGATACCCATCACTTACACAACCCAGGGCAACACGGGTTTAGAGCAGGTCGCTCCTGCCTGTCCCAGCTACTGGATCACTATGACAAGGTCCTGGATGCTGTAGAGGATAAACAAAATACAGATGTAGTATACAGACTTTGCAAAGGTCTTTGACAAGTGTGATAACCCCTGTGGTTTAGCGCTTCTATTTGATTATAATAATAATAATTTGACAAGTGTGACCACGGTGTAATAGCACACAAAATGCGTGATAAAAGAATAACAGGAAATGTTGTAAATGGATCTGTAACTTCCTGACAAATAGAACACAAAGAGTAGTAGTAAATAGAGTAAAGTCTGAGGCAGGTACGGTGAAAAGCACAGTACTCGCTCCCATTCTATTCCTCATCCTCATCTCTGACATAGAGATGTAAGCCATAGCTCCATGTCTTCCTTTGTGGATGACACCCGGATTGCCATGACAGTGACCTCCATCGAAGACACCGCAAGACTCCAAGCAGACATCAACCAAATCTTCAAATGGGCCACTCAAAACAATATGAAGTTCAATGAAGAGAAATTTCAACTACTCAGATATGGAAAACTTTAGGAAATTAAAACTATATCAGGGTATACGACAAATTCGAACCATGCAATAGAGTGAAAAAGTATTGTGAAGGACCTGGGAGTGATAATTTTAGAGGATCTTGCCTTCAAAGACTACAACAATGTATCTACCGCATCTGCTAGGAAAATTATAGGATGGATAACGAGAACCTTGAAAACTAGGGATCCCAAGCCCATGATAATTCTCTTCAAATCACTTGTTCTCTCTAGGCTGGAATACTGCTGTACACTAACTACCCCCTTCAAGGCAGGCGAAATTGCTGACCTGGAGAGTGTACAAAGAACTTTCACGGGACACGTAAGTACAATAAGGCACCTAAATTACTACTGGGAACAGTTGAAGGCCCTTGATCTGTATTCCCTGGAGCACATGCGAGAGAGATACATGATAATATACATCTGAAAAATCCTAGAGGGATTAGTACCAAACTTGCACACAAAAATCACTCCCTATGAAAGCAAGACTCGGCAAGATGTAACATTTCCCCAATGAAAAGCAGGGGCTCCACGAGTACACTGAGAGAACACAATAAGTGTCTGGGATCCAAGACAGTTCAACTGCCTCCCAGCATACATAAGGGGGATTACCAATAGACCCTGGCTGTCTTCAAGAAGGCACTGGACAGGCACCTGAAGTCAGTACCTGACCAACCAGGCTGTGGTCCATACGTCAGTTTGTGCGCGACCAGCAGTAACAGCCTGGTTGATCAGAAACTGATCCACCACAAGGCCTGGTCTCAGACCGAGCCACGGGGGCGTTGAACCCTCCAAAATCCTCTCCAGGTAAACTCCAGGTATGTACAAAGTAATATAATAGTTGCTGCACACTAACTGCACCTTTCAAGGCAGGTGAAATTGCTGACCTTGAAAATGTGCAGAGAACCTTCACGGCACGCATAACTGCGATAAATCACCTCAATTACTGGGAACGCTTGAAGTTTCTAAACCTGTACTCCCTAGAACGCAGGCGGGAGAGATACATTGTTATATACACGTGGAAAATTCTTGAATGATTAGTACCAAACTTGCACACGAAAATCACTCCCTACGAAAGCAAAAGACTCAGCAGGCGATGTAACATCCCCCCAATGAAAAGCAGGGGTGCCACTAGCACGTTGAGGGACAACACAATAAGTGTCAGGGGCCCAAGATTGTTCAACTGCCTCCCAGCGTACATCAGGGGGATTACCAACAAACCCCTGGCTGTCTTCAAGCAGGCATTGGACAGGCACCTATAATAATAATAATAATACTTTATTTAGACATTGTACAATTATATATGGTAGATATAGTTATACATAGTAATTACATAGTAGTACTTAGTTATTAATGAGATGTACATGCCAAAAGCCCCTAATATGCTGTGCATTGGGGGCATTCTTAGGACTACTTAATTCTAGACTACATGGTAAAAAGTTATGGTTGATAATTTATAAAATAAGTAAAGTTGCATATCTAAGTTATAAAGTTTGAAGATAAGTTGAACATATCAATTAATTGTAGCAATGCAACTAATTGAGTGAGATAACAATTTAGAACAATTAATTGTATTGCAGTTAGTTTACGTGGAACCTAAAGTCGGTACCTGACCAGCCAGGCTGTGGTTCGTACGTTGGACTGCGTGCGGCCAGCAGTAACATCCTGGTTGATCAGGCTCTGGTCCAACATGAGGCCTGGTCACAGACCGGGCCGCGGGGGCATTGACCCCTGAAATTCTCTCCAGGTAAACTCCAGGTGTACATGCCAAAAGCCCCTTTATATGCAGAGCATTTTAGGCAAACTTAAAATTGACTTTAGACTAATAAAAATAAAAATAAAATATTTATTTCTTTGCAAAGGTTACAGTGTGGGTTTACATATCATATGGTCATTAGATGAGTTACAATGAATACAAGAGATGGAGTATTCTATTAGGTCATGCTATATGGCTTTAATAAGTTTTGTTGAGAATAAGTAAGTTTATTCAGGTATACACAAATACAGTTACATAGATTATCATACATAGCAGCATATGTATAGATTATTAACCTTAGGCAGATACAATGGAGTGATTAGCATTTGAGATGAATATAGATATTGAGAGCAAGTATATATTGATGAGAAAGTTTTACCTATGTTCATGATATTGAACAAATGTATAGTTTTTACATATGTATTTATGATGGGCTGGGATAGGTTAAGGCGATAAGGTGTTTTTTAACTGTAGTTTTAAAAATGCTAGCTGAACCAGTGGTTCTGGAGATTTCTGGCAGAGTTCCAGATTATGGGCCCTTTTATGTATAACGAGTTTTTGAAAAGATTTAGCCTTACACGGGGAATGTCATAGAGGTTTTTGTTCCTAGTGTTGCGTCTATGAGTCCTATTGTAACTGTCAAGAAAGCGTTTCAGATTGGGATTTATATTAGAATTGACTGTTCTGTAAATGTAGGTTGCACAATAGTACCTGGAGTTTAACTGGAGAGTGTTTCGGGGGTCAACGCCCCCGCGGCTCGGTCTGAGACCAGGCCTTGTGGTGGATCAGGGTCTGATCAATCAGGCTGTTACTGCTGTCCGCACGCAAATTGACGTACGAACCACAGCCCGGTTGGTCAGGTTTTGACTTTAGATGCCTGTCCAGTACCTTCTTGCATAGTGAGTAGGTTTAGGTCTTTGAAGAGTGGGGGATGGGGTGTTGTCTAGAAGTGGATTGTGTGATCATTCGCACTGCAGCACATAGGTGATAACACAGATAAAGAACACAATGCAGTACACACGTGATAAAGAGCACATAATATTGTTTACATGTTAAAAGGTACACGGAATGGTGTACACAGGTATTAAGGCATAGGTACCTGGGTGTTAGTCGACTGGTGTGGGTCGCATCCTAGGATAAAATTGACCTAATTTGCCCAAAATGCTCTGCATAAGAATGGGCTTTTTATATGGTAGTATTTCATTAAGCCCCTCAAGAAAAGTTCCTTGATGCTGGTGAGGGGCTCTTGATCTAGGGAACTGGATCTGTGCTCCAGTTCCCTGAATTACGGCTGAATACCTTCCATCACTCTCACAGGCGCTGTATAATCCAACGGGTTTAGCGCTTCCCCTTGATTATAATAATAATATCTTTATTTGCTACAAGTACATGTACATGGTATACAGGCCTAGCTGACATTAATGACATACTACTAGTATATAGAAAATCCCTCGTTATGCAGAGCATTTCCCGCAAATTAGGTCCTTGTCCCAGGATGCGACCCACACTAGTCGACTAACTCCCAGGTACCCATTTTACTGATGGGTGAACCTAGACAACCGGTGTAAAGAAACACACCCAATGTTTCTACCCTCGCTGGGAATCGAACGCAGACCCTCGCCGTGTGAAGCGAGAGCTTTAGCTAGATCTGTATATATACCTTGTACTGTACATGTAAAAATAAAGATTATTATTATTATTATTATTATTATTATTATTATTATTATTATTATTATTATTATTATTATACCTGGCCGCAGCAAACTCCGGAAGCGATTCCAGGTAAACTGTTCTATTACTACATTATTTATTTACGCACAAATTCTAGTGTACTGGAAACGGAAACACTAGCCGGGAAATACAAAGAAGTGAAGTGACGCCACTAAGAAGAGTGAAGTGAGTGTGAGGAGTAAAAGTGATTCCACTAAGAAGAGTGAAGTGAGTGTGAGGAATACAAGTGACGCCACTAAGAAGTGTGAGGAGTGCAAGTGATGCCACTAAGAAGTGTGAGGTGACTGTGAGGAGTACAAATGACGCCACTAAGAAGAGTGAGGTGAGTGCGAGGAGTACAAGTGACGCCACTAAGAAGAGTGAGGTGAGTGCGAGGAGTACAAGTGAAATGAAATGAAAATGTTTATTTCCTTGCAAAGCTTACAATGTGTGGTTTACATATTATAAAATTTTAAATCCAATGAAGGCCACTAGCATGCTTAGGCATTTCGGGCAGACTAAGGAGAATGAGGTGAGTATGAGAACACGTGACGTCACTAACACATGATAATGAGTCACTGTTGTTGCCACTGTCCTTGAATTTCCCGGCATGTTAGTGCTCGCTAACAACTAACACTCACCATCTTCAAGTCTCTTTCTACCTGGTTTAACTATAAACTGTATTAAATTTCAGTAAAATTAAGTAGCCCATAATATTTTTTATTCAATGATGGAACGTATTGACTCTTATCAACAGGAGGATAGAATAAAATATAATTTAAGACGGTAAGATTCAGTGTTGGCTCGGGCCGAGGTCCCGTATAATGACGTCACAGATATTTTCACATGAGGATGGCTCTTGATAAACAAAAGTTGAGGATCATAGCACTGCTGGGTGTCCTCGCTACTTTACACATCACTTCAGTACTTACCAAACCCAAGAAAGGTTAGCTGTTGGGTCTAATAACTCAGTAGGTTGGAGAGAGTGTAGTGTAGGTGGTAAAATGTGTTGGCAGCAGCGAGAAATGTGTATATAAGAGGTGTGGTAGAAAGATGGGGGGGGGGGACTGGTGTCAGTGTGTGATATATTATCTATTTCACCACTCTTGTGTCATATGAAATGCCTTTGTTACTGACGGTGACTAACAGTAGGAAAGAAACGACGTCTATGGTTGTTAGTTTGTTGAAGTATATGAAGTCTAGTTCAGTGAGTGTTCGTGTTCAGGACGTGTGTATGACTGACTACGCCTACTTGTTGTCTACAAACAAGAGTTAAGTTTTATTCGGGTCAGTAAGTTATTTAGGTATAGATACAAATAAATATAATTATCATACATAGTGTAAATTACCTAGGATAACTCAATGTCAAAGTGACTTGCATCCATTGGGGTCCTTTATTCTGGAAATTTGCAAGTGGTTTTCGTAGACGGTGTTATAAATTTGTAGAATGTTCTGATAGGTTCTTTATGCATGTGGAATGGGACACTTACCAAGGTTGATAATTTGGGATTTTGTTATTCTTGAGCACCTGTTCTTTTAATAAATTTTTGGGCACCCCTACCAATCCATAAATGTTTTGAGAACGATTAAGAAATAAGTCACTCTATTCGACATTTTTTGGGGGTTATCCTAGTGGGTATTTTACGTCATTATGTATGATAATTGTACTTACGTGTACCCGTACCTAAATAAACTTTAATAAAGTTTATATTCAAGAGTGACAATGTGATAATCAGGATCATTAGCTTTAGAAAATATGTGCTTTCAATTGAGACTTTACAGCATAAAAAGATTTCCGACTTAACAGGAAGGAAGGGGAGGCTAGGCTCCATTTGGCATCTCATTATTAAATTTACTTGTCAAAATAAAGCTTCTTTCCCATATGTTTAAAATATAACTATCTCCATCGCACATCCCACTTAATAAAGAATTTAGCAACATAATAATTGATATTCTTATAATGCGAGGGTCTTGGCAAGAGGTGTTGGGCTAAAAGATAAAGAAGCAAATACAAAGTGGGAGTTGTCACAGTTGCTCTTTGCTGATGACACTGTGCTTTTGGGAGATTCTGAAGAGAAGCTGCAGAGGTTGGTGGATGAATTTGGTAGGGTGTGTAAAAGAAGAAAATTGAAAGTGAATATAGGAAAGAGTAAGGTGATGAGGATAACAAAAAGAATAGGTGACGAAAGATTGGATATCAGATTGGAGGGAGAGAGTATGGAGGAGGTGAATGTATTCAGATATTTGGGAGTGGACATGTCGGGATGGGTCTATGAAGGATGAGGTGAATCATAGAATTGATGAGGGGAAAAGGGTGAGTGGAGCACTTCGGAGTCTGTGGAGACAAAGAACCTTGTCCATGGAAGTAAAGAGGGGAATGTATGAGAGTATAGTGTGAAGCATGGGTGATGAATGTTGCAACGAGGAGAAGGCTGGAGGCAGTGGAGATGTCATGTCTGAGGTCAATGTGTGGTGTGAATATAATGCAGAGAATTCGGAGTTTGGAAATTAGGAGGAGGTGCGGGATTACCAAAACGATTGTCCAGAGAGCTGAGGAGGGTTGTTGAGGTGGTTTGGACATGTAGAGAGAATGGAACGAGACAGAGTGACTTCGGAGTGTATAAATCTGTAGTGGAGGGAAGGCGGGGTAGGGGTCGGCCTAGGAAAGGTTGGAGGGAGGGTAAAGGAAGTTTTGTGTGCGAGGGCTTGGATTTCCAGCAAGCATGTGTGAGCGTATTTGATAGGAGTGAATGGAGGCATATGGTTTTTAATACTTGACGTGCTGTTGGAGTGTGAGCAAAGTAACATTTATGAAGGGATTCAGGGAAACCGGCAGGCCGGACTTGAGTTCTGGAGATGGGAAGTACAGTGCCGGCACTCTGAAGGAGGGGTGTAAATGTTGCAGTTTTATAACTGTAGTGTAAAGCACCCTTCTGGCAAGACAGTGATGGAGTGAATGATGATGAAAGTTTTTCTTTTCGGGCCACCCTGCCTTGGTGGGAATCGGCCGATGTGTTAATAAAAAAAAAAAAAAAATTCTTATTTTGGTTCTTATCACCTAAAACAATTTTCACAAGTTAACTATTTTTTCCTCTTGGAATAGATAACTTGGTTGTTAATGTATTTCTTCTGATTTCTGTCCGGGGAAAGAGGGGTAGTTCATAATGACTGCTGACTTGTCATGGATTGCATCTGGAAAAGGATCAAAGGCCACCAATGGTACCAGTGGTTATGTTGGATTATCCTGGGTTAATAATCTAAATAAAATATTCAACCTCCACCTAGAACATCATTAAAGCCAGACTAAGTTTTCTTTCCTTTAAAATCTTCTTAATTTTGTATCATCTTTAGAAACATGTATGCCATCTTTATCACTACAGATAATACAATTTGTAGAACTTTGAAAATTGCTAGCTTTAAAGTAATTATATTCAGTCCAGGTAAACTCCAGGTAAACTACACATGTTTGATCAATACCTGAATTCTAACTACAGGCACAGCATTGGGACATCATGGGAACATGATCTGGGATGACAATATCTGGTAGAAGACTTGAAAAGTTGGGGATCTCAGAGTTTAATTTTGTTCTTTTTAAAGATTACCTTGAACTGCTTGTCATGAGAATTATTTTGTAAGATAACATGTTAAGGATTTTTTTTTTTTTTAACATGAAAACAATATTTTTTTCTTTACAGGTCATAATGAGTCTGTATCCGTCATTGGAGGATATGAAGGTGGACCAGATGGGAAGAGTAAGTAATTTCTTTATGGCTAATTAATTATTTTAAAACTGGTCAATCTAGTACAGAAGGACCCTGGTTTAGGGTGATTCGCTAATATGGACATTTCAAATTATAACCAAAAATTTGTTTATAAGAGCTTCCTGATTCGCTCTTACTACGTCTGCATTCTACTCTATTTACATCCTTTACTCTGATAACTGTACTTGTGTGTACTTGTACATAAATAAACTTACACACTGTTGGTGTGCAGGTACACATTGAAATCACTAAGGGTGTCTCACTAGTGCCAGTTTAGAAGTCCCTCCAAACTGCCAATATCCCAAACCCCTCCTTTAAAGTATACAGTGGACCCCCGAGTTTCGTAAGAACTTCACTCCTGAAGTCTGCTCAAGTGCCATTACCGAAGGAATTTACTCCCTTAAGGAAAAATGTCACGTAGGTTAGTCTATTTCAGACCTCCAAAAATACACTTCCACAAGCACTTACAATATTATACTTACATAATTGTACGATTTCCGGGGTTTACGAAACTCGGGGGTCCACTGTATACAGTATATATAGTGGTACCTCGACTTACGATGGTCCCCAAACACACCCTTTTATGTAAGTTTATTTTTTTAAATGCTTTTGTAAGTGTAATTTTGGGGGTCTAAAAGGACTAGTCTATTTTACAACATTTCTTAAGGAGATAAATTTGTTTGGTAATGGCACTTGAACAGCATTCTGGAATGAAAAAATATCGTAAGTCGAGGTACCACTGTATATATATACAGTGGACCCCCGGTGTTCGTGATGCTCCAAACTCGAACAATTATGTAAGTGTATTTTTGTAAGTGTATTTTTGTAAGTGTATTTTTGGGGGTCTAAAAGGACTAGTCTAATTTACATTATTCCTTATGGGAATAAATTCGTTTGGCAACGGCACTTGAACAGCATTCTGGAACAAAAAAAATCACGAAAACCGGGGGTCCACTGTAGTATATTGGTAAAATATAATCTTATTCTATATTTTTACAACTTTGGTCTTCTAATATTTACAATGAATACTTATAAAATTACAATTGTTTCAAGGTGTTGTACTCCTCAAATACTGTTGGGTTATCCTAGGTATATCCTGTGGTATATATATTTAGGTTTGAGGGAATATCCAGGATCATATAAACATTGTGGCCTGGTAGGCAATGGTCTTGCCTCGCACACCGAGTGTCCGTGGTTCACTCCCCAGCTGGGTAGAAATATTGGGTGTGTTTCCTTACACCTGCTGTCCTTGTTCACCTAGCAAGCAAGTAAGTAAGTACCTGGGTGTTAGTCGACTGGTGTAGGTCGCATCCTGGGGGACAAGATTGAAGGACCCTAATGGACATGGTCCCTGATGACACTTGACTTTCTTGGGTTATCCCAGGTGGCTAACTCTCTGGGTTAAAAATCCGAACAAAATATTATCTCAACACTTGTGTGCCTTCCAGACTACTAAAAAACTTATCTTTGCAACAAATCCCATGATATTAATTTTCAGTTTGTAATGATCATTGGCTTTATTTGATTATCCAAAATACGGTACAGTGTACCCCAGACGACACTCCTTGCCCTATACCACTCTCTTATATATCCCTACCTCACCTATGGTATTTGTGCCTGGGGATCGACCACAGCCAACCACCTTAAACCTTTAACCTTTTCAGGGTCAAAACATTTTTGGAAAACAAAAAATATTTTTTCTTATGAAATGATAGAGCATCTTTTTCCGATCATAATGCCACCAAAAGTATGAAATTTGGTGAAAAACTAACGGGATTATGCTCTCGCAAAATTAGTGGTATCGACGACATTTACGCATCGGCGATTTCGCCCACTTTGAACCCTATTTTCGGCCAATTCCAATGTCTCAGTCTACTAAAATAATAGCTATTATTCTATAATTCCATTTGTTCTATCGATTGAGTACAAGAAACCACCAATTTACCGATTTCAACTACCCAATAAAGTGGTCAGAAATTAGCAATATTGCCAATTTCACACAAATTTCAAAAGATGCCAATTTCAAAATAGGGTCCAGAATAAACAAGACAGCCATTCCTGGCACATTTCTATAACATATCTTCCATTCTATCATATGAGACCATCATCATCATTTTGACCAGAGCTTTGGTAAGATGGGGAAGGAAGAAGGATAGGTAAGGATGGAAATTGGGAAAAATTAGGGGGTGTGTGTGGAGGAAGGATAAAAAAGGTAAGTGGCCCAACCACTTTGGTGCATAATAAATGTGTTTAGTGGTATATCAAGATAATATATCAAAAGGGGGCATAACATTTACCCAACAGTGTCACACAGGTATAACAAAGTTATAGTTGCATGACTCTGTATCGGCAAAAGGTATACTAAGTGCAATTTTTTTTTTTTTTTTTTTTTTTTTAATAAATTGCCGGATGTAAATTAAAGGACGATAGCAAGACGAGTGATGGTTATAAAACTGCTATCTAGAGATGCTGGCCGGCATGCTTTGCAAAGGTGGTGTCCAACATTTGTATTATTGGCACTGTTACATAAATGGATGTAATAGCTGTGAAGTAAAAACAGGAGTCACCAGAACTTGGGTTAGAAGTGATATCAGTAGACATAGAAAGGTTCTGGAGTTACCCAATCATCTGGATCATCTGGAAGGTCACTCAAGATCTTGGGGCGTTGAAAATCATCCTTATGTATATATCTTCTCACTCGCTGATGGAGGGTCATCCTTTGAGTTCTATGAGGAGCTGCATTAATAACGTAATCGGTGGTATTGACAAAAAAGGTAGGATGTTCTCTGTCTGGGAGATACAAATCCTGCATGGTATACAATTGCCTTTTCTTCAACTGATCAAGCCGAACATTCATTGCAACAATGTCTTGCCAAAAAATCGAGAATACGTACAGTCATAAATACCATACGAAAATAGACTGCAAAGTCGCTGTTTTAAATCAAAAACACGGTCAGTTTTTTTTTTTCCTCATTATGCACTGTGTGCTGCAGGATTTTTTTTATACTGCGCACACTGACCGCACAGACCCATTCTCTCGCATCTAGGCCTACCAGCCTTTTTCTGCTTGATTTGAGGGCGCTAGAATTTATGCGTACTAGTACGTCAAATGCCCTGGTGCGTAAGACGTACTAGTACATCAAAAACCCTGAAAGGGTTAATAACCCAACAGAAAGCGGCTGTGCAGATGATCACCAACTCCTGTGTCAGACAGCACACCCTACCACTTTTCAAAAGCTTGAACCTACTAAATATACAAAACATACTCATATTTTTTTTTTATTTTATTAACACATCGGCCGATTCCCACCAAGGCAGGGTGGCCCGAAAAAGAAAAACTTTCATCATCATTCACTCCATCAATGTCTTGCCAGAGGGGTGCTTTACACTACAGTTACAAAACTGCAACATTAACACCCCTCCTTCAGAGTGCAGACACTGTACTTCCCATCTCCAGGACTCAAGTCCGGCCTGCCGGTTTCCCTGAATCCCTTCATAAATGTTACTTTGCTCACACTCCAACAGCACGTCTAGTATTAAAAACCATTTTTCTTCATTCACTCCTATCAAATACGCTCACACATGCTTGCTGGAAGTCCAAGCCCCTCGCACACAAAACCTCCTTTACCCCCTCCCTCCAACCTTTCCTAGGCCGACCCCTAACCCGCCTTCCCTACACTAAAGATTTATACACTCTCGAAGTCATTCTGTCTCATTCCATTCTCTCTACATGTCTGAACCACCTCAACAACCCCTCCTCAGCTCTCTGGATAATAGTTTTGGTAATCCCGCACCTCCTCCTAATTTCCAAACTCCAAATTCTCTGCATTATATTCACACCACACATTGACCTCAGACATGACATCTCCACTGCCTCCAGCCTTCTCCTCGTTGCAACATTCATCACCCATGCTTCACACCCATATAAGAGTGTTGGTATAACTATACTCTCATACATTCCCCTCTTTACTTCCATGGACAAAGTTCTTTGTCTCCACAGACTCCGAAGTGCTCCACTCACCCTTTTCCCCTCATCAATTCTATGATTCACCTCATCCTTTATAGACTCACCTGCTGACATATCCACTCCCAAATATCTGAATACATTCACCTCCTCCATACTCTCTCCCTCCAATCTGATATCCAATCTTTCGTCACCTAATCTTTGTTATCCTCATCACCTTACTCTTTCCTATATTCACTTTCAATTTTCTTCTTTTACATACCCTACCAAACTCATCCACCAACCTCTGCAACTTCTCTTCAGAATCTCCCAAAAGCACAGTGTCATCAGCAAAAAGCAACTGTGACAACTCCCACTTTGTATTTGATTCTTTATCTTTTAACCCCACACCTCTTGCCAAGACCCTCGCATTCACTTCTCTTACAACCCCATCTGTAAATATATTGAACAACCACGGTGACATCACACATCCTTGTCTAAGGCCCACTTTTACTGGGAAATAGTCCCCCTCCCTCCTATACACTCTAACCTGAGCCTCACTATCCTCATAAAAACTCTTCACTGCTTTCAGTAACCTACCTCCTATTCCATACACCTGCAGCATCTGCCACATTGCCCCCTATCCACCCTATCATATGCCTTTTCCAAATCCATAAATGCCACAAAAACCTCTTTACCCTTATCCAAATACTGTTCACCTATATGTTTCACTGTAAACACTTGGTCTACACACCCCCTACCTTTCCTAAAGCCCCCTTGTTCATCTGCTATCCTGCTCTCTGTCTTACTCTTAATTCTTTCAATAATAACTCTACCATACTCTTTACCAGGTACACTCAACAGACTTATTTCCCTATAATTTTTCCACTCTCTTTTGTCCCCTTTGCCTTTATACAAAGGAACAATACACGCTCTCTGCCAATCCCTAGGTACCTTACCCTCTTCCATACATTTATTAAATAATAGCACCAACCACTCCAAAACTATATCCCCACCTGCTTTTAACATTTCTATCTTTATCCCATCAATCCCAGCTGCCTTACCCCCTTTCATTCTACCCACTGCCTCACGAACTTCCCCCAGACTCGCAACTGGCTCTTCCACACTCCTACAAGATGTTATTCCTCCTTGCCCTATTCACAAAATCACAGCTTCCCTGTCTTCATCAACATTTAACAACTCCTCAAAATATTCCCTCCATCTTCCCAATACCTCTAACTCTCCATTTAATAACTCTCCTCTCCTATTTTTAACTGTCCTACTATATATACAGAACATTAAACTCCAATATAAACCCTCAGCTCATACTTCTCCTTGATAGCTACAACAGAACACAGTCATTAACCCTTTCGGGGTTTTGGTCTTACTAGTACGTTTTATGCCCTGGGGTTATTGACGTACTAGTACGGCTAAATTCTAGAGCCCTCAAATCAAGCAGAAACAGGCTGTTAGGCCTAGATGTGATAGAATGTGTCTGTGCGGTCAGTGTGCGTAGTATAAAAATTCTGCACCACAGTGCATAATGAGGAAAAAAAACTCTGACCGTATTTTTGGTTTAAAACAGCGACTTTGTAGTCTATTTTCGTATGGTATTTATGCTTGTATTCTCGTTTTCTTAGTCTCATTTTATAGAATAGATGATAACTGGTGAGTTGAGATTATATAAGACCTTTTTATAGAAAAGATTGGCAGTGAGAGGTAGTTGTGATAGATTCATTTGGAATGATGATGACAGGTTATTTTGGAGTTGTTTAGATGTATTGGGTGTGCAGTAATACAGAGGGAGAGCGAGTCTGCATACAGAAATAGAGATAATTTTGAATGGTTTCACGATGACAAGTACCTTGAAACTGAGCGCAAATTAGCGAAAATGTTCGATTTTGGCCGATGTTCAAGAGTAAACAAATCACACCATGCGTCCAATACACATCAACTGGAGTCTAATATTGTTGCACAAGTTCGCTGATATTATTTATACCATTTTTACAATGATGCAGTTGTATACATAACAGTAAATCTTCTATTTTTTGTGAGAATAAAACTTCAAAATGGAAAGCAAAAGTAATGTAAGAGGGGCCTGGAGACGTGACTAATGAACAGAGAAGATGTTATTTTAGTGCCAGGAATGTCTGCCTTGTTTATTATGGACCCTATTTTGAAATTGCCATTGTTTGAAATTTGTTTAATGCAAATTGCCATTTTCTGACCACTATTTTGGGTAGTTGAAATTGGTAAATAGGCAGTTTCTTGTACTCAATCGATAGAAGAAATGGAGTTCTAGCGAAATACAGTGGTACCCCGGTTTACGATATTTTTTCGTTCCAGAATGCTGTTCAAGTGCCATTACCAAACGAATTTATCCCCATAAGGAATAATGTAAAATAGACTAGTCCTTTTAGACCCCCAAAAATACACTTACAAAAGCATTTAAAAAAATAAACTTGCATAAAAGGGCGAGTTTGGAGACCATCGTAAACCGGGGTACCACTGTAGCTATAATTTTAGTAGACTGAAACATTGGAATTTGCCGAAAATAGGGCTCAAAGTGGGCGAAATCGCCGATGCGTAAATGTCATGGATATCGCTAACTTCGCGAAAGCATAATTCCGTTAGTTTTTGATCAAATTTCATAATTTTTGTGGCGTTATGATCGGAAAAAGATTCTCTATCATTTTATAAGATTTTTTTTTTTTTTTTTAAATTCGTGGACCCTGAGAACGAGTTTCAGAGACCCCTTGGATCCCCAAAGGGTTAATGGAATGTAGATCAAAGTTAGAGATGTATATACAGAACATTAAACTCCAATATAAACCCTCCGCTCAAATTTCTCCTTGATAGCTACAACAGAACGCACAGTCATTAATGGAATGTAGATCAAAGTTAGGGATGTTACAGGCATAAAAAAAAACAACTTAAAAACTTCAGGTCTAATCATTTCTTTTTTAGTTCAGTAGTTGTGTGCCCAAATCTGTCTTTTTTCTGTAATAAAAGAGTAAGACAGTGGATTCAACAGAGCAATTAGATAATGAGCTTTCACTTCTCTTGAACTTGAATGGTGGGGAAGGTGGTCTTTTAGGTCCCTAGCACACTGGTTTCACTGGGTATACTTGTGTCATTTGTATCCTCCTCAAGGCACTGATTATCCCAGAAGGTTTTCTTAGCAAATTCATTTCATTTTTTCAGTTAGAGGTATTTTTTTCACTGCACTGTGTCTTCTGTTTATTACCTTTGTCATCTTTTATTTATCTTAACATTTTTTATCTGATATGTCTTAACATGTTAGTGATTTGTAGATCATTGCATCAGTATTGTTGTAATTATAATGTGTCACACATCAGTATTATTCTAATAAGACATAGAATACACAGTGAAAGCATTAGCAATACAGTACAGTATTTATTGTAGGAGGTAAATGAAAGTACAGTATAGAACAGAACTGTACACTGCACTCTTATTGTACTGTTTTTGTAGAGGATAGTTTATACATGAAAATGAAAATGTTTATTTCCTTGCAAAGCTTACAATGTGTGGTTTACATATTATAAAATATTAATTACAAAGAATGTCACTAGCATGCCTAGGCATTTCGGGCAGACTAATCCTAATTCTTACTCTATATTGACACAGGTTATAGAGCAGTACATTTTAATATAATATACATAATATACATTGTTAATTTGTCTCTTTGGTACATTGCTTTCCAATGGCTTATTTATTGATGAATGATGCATATTTTTGCTTAAAAATTATGACATTAGTTAATGATTTATTCATTTGACTTTGCAGGCTCAGGCCCAGCTGGTGAATGAGATGATTGCTTCACAAGGTGGGAGTGCTGCCTCTGCCCCTCCTGTGTCTGATGCTCACCATGCCCCACCCCCTTACCCCCTCCATCCTCCACAGGCACAGACTAAGGTACATTCTAATTATATTGTTAAAATTGCTGTGCAGAATTTCCCTCCATTTTTTTTGTTTTAGTTGTTTTCCCCATGCCTTGAAGGTAGAGGATGGATATAGGAAGTCACAGTAATGAAAAGGGTACATATTTGCTAACAGTAGAGATGGGAAATAGGATAAAAATATATATTTCAAGGCAGGTTTTCACACCAAGTTGCTTCATTGAAAGTGCTAAAACAATTTATGAATTAGAATTATTACTCTTTCCCTGTACACAATACAGTATTGTTCCTTCTAGTTATTCTAAATATTAAATTTGTTCTTATTTGCAGTCTGGCCTGGCTCTCCTGTATCCTGCTCTTGATGATTATATGGGACTAGAATTTACAGATGATGTTATTGCTGCCAACATGCCAGAGTACCTGCCCGTTGCTGCAAGACAATCCGTAAGTGATTAGTTAAGGTAGTTAGATCTAGTAAATGTTTTAATTTAAGTAAAATAAAATGTTAGTATTAAGAGTACTGGTGTGAAATAGTGCAGAATGGGAATATTTTGAGTGGCTACACACACAAGTACTTAAGCTGCAACAGTAGCACTTGTAATTTTGACCACTTGAGGGTCTGTGCCGTTGTTCTATGGGTTTAAAGCCAGGGTCCATGCCATAATACTATGTGATGAACTCAGCTCACTCAGATAAGCTGTGAGTGGTAAATTTGCCTAGATATGAGAGAATGGGTCTATGTGGTAAGTGTGCACCATATAAAAAAAATCCTGCAACACACAGTTCATAATGAGAAAAAACTGAATGCGTTTTTGGTTTAAAACAGCAACTTTGTGGTGTATTTTTGTATGGCTTTTAATGGTTGTAGTTAGTTTCTTGGTCTCATGTGATGGAATGGAAAATATATTACAGAAATAGGGATGATTTTTGATTGGTTTTAGGACTGAAAATAGTTTGAAATTGAGCTCAAATAGCAGAAATATTTGATGTGTAAACAATTTGCATCACACGTCCAATATACGTCAACAGGTGGGTCTAATATGCATTCATGAATGCGCTGATATTATTTATACAATTATTACAATATTGCATAAGAGTAAATCTTTTATTTTTTGGTGTGAATAAACATTCTTTGTGTGAATAAAAAATCAAAATGGAATTCATGTGTAAAGCCTGGAAATGTAACTAATGAACAGAGGAAGTGTTATTTTAGTGCCAGGAATGTCTGCACTGTTTATTCTGAACCCTATTTTGAAATATGTGTGAAATTGGCCAAATTACCAATTTCTGATCACTCTGGTAGTTGATTGGGCAGTTTCTTGTGCTCAGTCGATAAAATAGAAGGCATATTAGCGAAATAGCTAAGAATTTGGTCACTTGAAACAATGTAATTGGCCTAAAATAGGCGTCGAAGTGGGTAAAATCACTGATGTGTAAATGTCACTAACAGCAAAATTTGCAATAGCATAATTGTCAATTTTCTATTAAATTTCATATTTTTTGTTTTATTACCTTCAAAAAGAGATTCTCTACCATTTCATAATTTTTTTGGAAAATTCTTTGACCATGTGGACAAGTTTCAGATTGGGGGTCTGGACCCTGAAAGGGTTAAACAATGGAATATCTGTCTCTTGAAACAAATTCATTGGCTGCTTCGTAGTGATAGGAATAAAATACATTATTATATGATTGAGAAAAAAAAGTACATGTTCCTCTAGCTAGGTGCAATTGAATCCTTTATTGATGCAACTTTTCTCCCACGATTGGGAATTTTTAAAGTATGTAATGGATATTAGAAGTAAATAGTTTTAATAGTAGAGATCAGGTATGTCAAGGTTGTAAGTTTGAGATGTTCTAAGTGGCCTTCCAGTCCAAGTTAGGTTTTCGTTATTCTAGAACAATGCATGCTATAGGAATAGGTTTTCATTGTTGTAGTTAATGCATGCTATCTGAGTAGGTTTTCATTGTTCTTGAACAATGCATGCTGTAGGGGTAGGTTTTCAGTGTTCACCATGGTGACATCATGCATCCCTGTCTAAGGCCTGCTTTTACTGGAAAGTAATTTCTTGTACATACTCTAACCTGAGCCTCACTATCCCTATAAAAATCTCTTTCAGTAACCCTATTCCATACACTTGGAACATCTGCCACATTGGTTGCCTCTTCTCCCTATCATATGCCTTTTCCAAATCAGTAAATCCAACAAAAATTTCTTTATCCTCATCTAAATAATGTTCAGTTATGTGCTTCAGTGTAAACACTTGGTCTTGTTCATTTGCGATCCTGCCCTTTGTTTTACCCTTAATTCTTTCAATAATAATTACCATACACCTTACCAAGTATACTCAACAGGCTTATTTCCCTATAATTTTACACTCCTTTTGCCCCCTTTGCTTTTATTCAAAGGAACTATACATGCCCTTTGCCAATCCCTAGGTACCTTCCCCACTTTCATGATCTTGTCATAAGAAAAAATAACAATTTGAAGAAAAATCTCATAATACATAATTACATTTTACTGTATATGCTTTCCCTCTCTCAACAAACAAGCCGTATCTCACTGAGGCAGGGTGACCTAAAAAGAAAAACGAAAGTATTTCTTTTTAAATTTAGTAATGTATACAGGAGAAGGGGTTACTAGCCCCTTGCTCCCGGCATTTTAGTCGCCTCTTATGACATGCATGACTTACGGAGGAAGAATTCTGTTCCACTTCCCCATGTAGAATATACTTCTTTCTTTCTTTCAACATGTTGGCTGTTTCCCACCGAAGCGGGGTAGCCCAAAAGGAAAAATGAAAGTTTCTCCTTTTACATTTAGTAATATATACAGGAGAAGGGGTTACTAGCCCCTTGCTCCCGGCATTTTAGTCGCCTCTTACGACACGCATGGAGAATATACTTGTATTATGATATATAAATTTGAAAATGTAACCTTGTATACGTATTCTTAATTTTATCACGTTGTCATGGCCCCTGAAGTCTTAAATATTTACATTCTGGTCCTTCTCTACAAAAACTTTGCCAATTTCTGGTTTAAAATAATTATATTCAAATTCAAAATAAATTTCTGTGGTTCTGATTTTCAGAATGCAGTGAGTGTTGCTCCAGCTTCTGGCTTGTCATCAGTGATACCATCTGGTGTTGTGGCACCTCTCTCCGGGTCTTCTGTGGGTCTGTATCGAGCCCAGGTCACTAACGCCATCAGGGAGGTCAGTTTATTTTATCTTCATTATTGTCATTTTTTTGTGGAATATTTTTTTATATACCTCTCAATTGTCTTTATTCACTGAACTTGTATGTTTTTTTTTTTTTGTGTTAAGAAAGTTAAAAAAAATTATTGTAAGTGTATTTTGGTCCTTATTCATTTAATTTCTTTCTATAGCATTCATACAGTACTTATGTGCTTTGGTGTCTTATTCCCTGATTACATAAGGTAATTCTGAGTAACTGTACCTAGCTTATAATAGTAAACATGAGATATCATGCATGACCATAAAATTAAAATAGCATAATTATACTGAATTATCATCCTATTCTGGATACCATTTTGTGTAAGCATTTAATATATAATCATGTTTATATGGGAAAAAATGATAATGTAATGGTTGAGAAAGAATAAAAAGGCACTGTACGTGACTAGAACACTGTGCACGCGCGCGCGCACACACAGTGAGAGAGAGAGGATGAGTGTGTGTGTGAGGGAGTGAGGGAGGGAGTGAAAGAAACTTATGATGACATTTCTGTCTGACTTGTGACTGTTAACCAGTAACACAGAAGTGTGAAGCAAAGGGAAGCAGCCAAACTGGCTGCATCCCACTAAGGCAGGGTGACTTAAAATGAGAAACTAAAGTTTTTCTTTTTAAATTTAGTATGTAATTTATAAAGGAGAAGGGGTTACTACCACCTTGCTCCCGGCATTTTAGTTACCTCTTATGACGTGCATGGCTTACGGAGGAAGAATTCTTTTCCACTTTCCCATGGAGATAAGAGGAAATAAAGAAGAAGAACTATATTAAGAAAACAGATAAAACCCAGATGGGTGTGTGTGTATATACAGTGGTACCTCGGTTAACGATGGTCCCCAAACTCGCCCTTTTATGTAAGTTTATTTTTTTAAATGCTTTTGTAAGTGTATTTTTGGGGGTCTAAAAGGACTAGTCTATTTTACATTATTCCTTATGGGGATAAATTCGTTTGGTAATGGCACTTGAACAGCATTCTGGAATGAAAAAATATCGTTAACCGAGGTACCACTGTATATATATGTACATGCACGTGTAGTGTGACGTAAGTGTAAGGAGAAGTAGCAAGATATGCCTGTTATCCCACATGTTTGAGACAGAAAAGACATCAATCCTACCATAATGTAAAACGGTTACAGGTTTGTTTCACATTCACTTGCCAGGATGGCAGTACCTCCCTGAGTGGTTGCTGTCTACCAACCTATTTTTCCAACACGCTGGCTGTCTTCCACCGAGCGTATTGGAAAAAAAAAAATACCTAGGTAGTAGGTTGGTAGACAGCAACCACCCAGGGAGGTACTACCGTCCTGCCAAGTGAATGTGAAACGGAAACCTGTAATTGCTTTTACAGTATCTTTATTATTTATTATGATGATGCCTGGAGCACATCACTGTTATTATTATTACTATTATCATGGTCAGTGCGTGTGGGCAGGTCTTATCCAACCAGCGATGTGGTAGTTGTCCTCTTGGAGAGCATCTGAGCCAATAGGAGTGGGAGTCTGTAAGGGTAGCTGAGCAGCCAGTCAGCAGTGGGGTTGAATGTCTTTATGATAGCATCTCAGCCAATAGCAGAGTTTGTACTAGTTTATTTGTCTTCAGTTTGAAGCTATGACAACTGTTTCCTGCAATAATTGTATTTACTCCTCATAACTGCATTTGTTAAAATTGCACCATCTTTTGTTACCACGTTATCGTTCTTCCAAAAATGTGCAATAAATAGGCTGTTTCCCTGAAGATCAAACAAATTAGGTAGTGAATTGGTGTTAGTGTGGTTTTTCACAATCAACCATCTCTGCTATTATCAAGCAAATAGAAATAATAAAGAATATTAAAGTGGCTGATGAATCTATGCTAGCAAAAAAAGGCAGAGAAATTATCAGAGATGGAAAGACTGTTGTTATTGTGAATGAGATAGAAGCAGATGAAGGAAGTGTCTACAAGTTACATCTGAGTGTGCACTTATGGGTCTTGGAATGAATTACCATAAAATCATGTATTTTGGGATTTGAGTTACATTAGTTCATAAGTATGATACATCTTGAATGGATTAACATTGCAACTCATGGAACCACTGTACTGTATTTGTCCAACTTGTTGGTTATCCAAGAAATAAGTTTCATCGTATCCCGCCTGACTCGTTACATCACTACACTCCCTATATACACACACACACACACACACATCTTCTCCCAGGTAGACCTGTTTGTGACCTAACAAAGCCCAGTGTGTGGCCAAAGTATTGTCGATGAATTATAATTATTATTACAGCCTCTCCTCACTTAACGACGGAGATAGGGGCCTAAGACCCCGTCGGTAAACGATTTCGTGCTAATCGAGGAATATGACCCCTTACTGACACTTCAAAAGTGTCACCACCCTCCTCTCCCCACCTTCTCCCTCTCTCTGTATAGCCCCCAGCCCCACACACCTTCCAATACCTCTCCATATATGTCAGTTTTTATTAATTTGGATGTCTTTATCATGTCTGTCTGTCTGAATGACACACTGACTTGGCTGAATGACACACTGACTTGGCTGAATGACACACTGACTTGGCTGAATGACACACTGACTTGGCTGAATGACACACTGACTTGGCTGAATGACACACTGACTTGGCTGAATGACACACTGACTTGGCTGAATGACACACTGACTTGGCTGAATGACACACTGACTTGGCTGAATGACACACTGACTTGGCTGAATGACACACTGACTTGGCTGAATGACACACTGACTTGGCTGAATGACACACTGACTTGGCTGAATGACACACTGACTTGGCTGAATGACACACTGACTTGGCTGAATGACACACTGCTTGGCTGAATGACACACTGACTTGGCTGAATGACACACTGACTTGGCTGAATGACACACTGACTTGGCTGAATGACACACTGACTTGGCTGAATGACACACTGACTTGGCTGAATGACACACTGACTTGGCTGAATGACACACTGACTTGGACTGAAGTGACACACTGACTTGGCTGAATGACACACTGACTTGGCTGAATGACACACTGACTTGGACGCTGAATGACACACTGACTTGGCTGAATGACACACTGACTTGGCTGAATGACACACTGACTTGGCTGAATGACACGACTGGAACTGATGGCTGAATGACACACTGACTTGGCTGAATGACACACTGACTTGGCTGAATGACACACTGACTTGGCTGAATGACACACTGACTTGGCTGAATGACACACTGACTTGGCTGAATGACACACTGACTTGGCTGAATGACACACTGACTTGGCTGAATGACACACTGACTTGGCTGAATGACACACTGACTTGGCTGAATGACACACTGACTTGGCTGAATGACACACTGACTTGGCTGAATGACACACTGACTTGGCTGAATGACACACTGACTTGGCTGAATGACACACTGACTTGGCTGAATGACACACTGACTGGCTGAATGACACACTGACTTGGCTGAATGACACACTGACTGGCTGAATGAACACTGACTGCTGAATGACACACTGACTTGGCTGAATGACACACTGACTTGGCTGAATGACACACTGACTTGGCTGAATGACACACTGACTTGGCTGAATGACACACTGACTTGGCTGAATGACACACTGACTTGGCTGAATGACACACTGACTTGGCTGAATGACACACTGACTATACGAGGCTGAATGACACACTGACTTGGCTGAATGACACACTGACTTGGCTGAATGACACACTGACTGGCTGAATGACACACTGACTGGCTGAATGACACACTGACTTGGCTGAATGACACACTGACTTGGCTGAATGACACACTGACTTGGCTGAATGACACACTGACTGGCTGAATGACACACTGACTTGGCTGAATGACACACTGACTTGGCTGAATGACACACTGACTTGGCTGAATGACACACTGACTTGGCTGAATGACACACTGACTTGGCTGAATGACACACTGACTTGGCTGAATGACACTGACTTGGCTGAATGACACACTGACTTGGCTGAATGACACACTGACTTGGCTGAATGACACACTGACTTGGCTGAATGACACACTGACTTGACTGAATGACACACTGACTTGGCTGAATGACACACTGACTTGGCTGAATGACACACTGCACTGCTGAATGACACACTGACTTGGCTGAATGACACACTGACTTGGCTGAATGACACACTGACTTGGCTGAATGACACACTGACTGGCTGAATGACACACTGACTTGGCTGAATGACACACTGACTTGGCTGAATGACACACTGACTTGGCTGAATGACACACTGACTTGGCTGAATGACACACTGACTTGCTGAAGCACTGACTTGGGAATGACACACTGACTTGGCTGAATGACACACTGACTTGGCTGAATGACAACTGACGGCTGAAGACACTGACGCTGAATGACACACTGACTTGGCTGAATGACACACTGACTTGGCTGAATGACACACTGACTTGCAACACTGACGTGAGACACACTGACTTGGCTGAATGACACACTGACTCTGAATGACACACTGACTTGGCTGAATGACACACTGACTGGCTGAAGACACTGACTTGGCTGAATGACACACTGACTTGGCTGAATGACACACTGACTTGACTGAATGACACACTGACTTGGCTGAATGACACACTGACTTGGCTGAATGACACACTGACTTGGCTGAATGACACACTGACTTGGCTGAATGACACACTGACTTGGCTGAATGACACACTGACTTGGCTGAATGACACACTGACTTGGCTGAATGACACACTGACTTGGCTGAATGACACACTGACTTGGCTGAATGACACACTGACTTGGCTGAATGACACACTGACTTGGCTGAATGACACACTGACTTGGCTGAATGACACACTGACTTGGCTGAATGACACACTACGGCTGAATGACACACTGACTTGGCTGAATGACACACTGACTTGGCTGAATGACACACTGACTTGGCTGAATGACACACTGACTTGGCTGAATGACACACTGACTTGGCTGAATGACACACTGACTTGGCTGAATGACACACTGACTTGGCTGAATGACACACTGACTTGGCTGAATGACACACTGACTTGGCTGAATGACACACTGACTTGGCTGAATGACACACTGACTTGGCTGAATGACACACTGACTTGGCTGAATGACACACTGACTTGGCTGAATGACACACTGACTTGGCTGAATGACACACTGACTGGCTGAATGACACACTGACTTGGCTGAATGACAACTGACTTGGCTGAATGACACACTGACTTGGCTGAATGACACACTGACTTGGCTGAATGACACACTGACTTGGCTGAATGACACACTGACTTGGCTGAATGACACACTGACTTGGCTGAATGACACACTGACTTGGCTGAATGACACACTGACTGGCTGAATGACACACTGACTTGGCTGAATGACACACTGACTTGGCTGAATGACACACTGACTTGGCTGAATGACACACTGACTTGGCTGAATGACACACTGACTTGGCTGAATGACACACTGACTTGGCTGAATGACACACTGACTGGCTGAATGACACACTGACTTGGCTGAATGACACACTGACTTGGCTGAATGACACACTGACTTGGCTGAATGACACACTGACTTGGCTGAATGACACACTGACTTGGCTGAATGACACACTGACTTGGCTGAATGACACACTGACTTGGCTGAATGACACACTGACTTGGCTGAATGACACACTGACTTGGCTGAATGACACACTGACTTGGCTGAATGACACACTGACTGGCTGAATGACACACTGACTTGGCTGAATGACACACTGACTTGGCTGAATGACACACTGACTTGGCTGAATGACACACTGACTTGGCTGAATGACACACTGACTGGGCTGAATGACACACTGACTGGGCTGAATGACACACTGACTGGGCTGAATGACACACTGACTGGGCTGAATGACACACTGACTGGGCTGAATGACACACTGACTGGGCTGAATGACACACTGACTGGGCTGAATGACACACTGACTGGGCTGAATGACACACTGACTGGGCTGAATGACACACTGACTGGGCTGAATGACACACTGACTGGGCTGAATGACACACTGACTGGGCTGAATGACACACTGACTGGGCTGAATGACACACTGACTGGGCTGAATGACACACTGACTGGGCTGAATGACACACTGACTGGGCTGAATGACACACTGACTGGGCTGAATGACACACTGACTGGGCTGAATGACACACTGACTTGGCTGACTTACTGAAAAAGTGTATGTTTAGCACATAACTTTGTGTAATGGTGCGGTCACTTTTTTTTTATGGCGTTGTGACAGGTGTCAGATAACTGATGACAGTCAGTGACATTTGATAAATTGCACTGCTGCAGGGAACCCTTGCTTGTCATGTTTATTATTATGAAATACTATGACATTTAAAGTGCCCCAGAGTGATTATTATTATTATTATTATTACCATCAACATACCTTGTTCATTGAGTATAATTTCTTAAGCTGCCACGAGAGACAGAAAATGTCAACACACAGATGAACACACCAGCTGATCCCTTGACTGTGTACTTCTTTTGTACTTCCATTTTCCTCTTCCAAGTGCTGCTGCACGTCTATTGTGCACCCCATAGTACAAGATAGTTATAAGTGCAGCAGCACTTGGAAGAGGAAAAACAAGAGGAAAATGGAAGTACAAAAGAAGTTCACAGTAAGGGGATCGGCTGATGTGTTAGTCTGTGTGTTTACATTCTGTGTCTTGTGGCAGCTTAATTAAGAAATTATTACTCAGTGAACAAGGTATGTTTATGGTGATGATATATCTTTATCTTTATTATTAATTATTATTATTTCTTGTAATAATAGCAATCGCTCTGGAGTGCTTTAAATGTCAGCTTCGAAACCTATACAAGTGCTGCTGCACTTCTATCTTGTACTATGGGGTACACAATCAAGTTCAAATTTGTACAAATATGTAGTCTTGGAGACTTTAAAAGCTAGTGTACTGAGTGGCTGTAAGAAGGAGATTGAGATGCGTGACCCAAGTTCTCATACGGCATACAGTAGGGCCCCGCTTTTCGGCGTTTCGTCTTTCGGCGTTCCGTTCATACAGCGAGTTCAAATTATGACCAAAACTTTTGTATAAGGCGAGCGTCTTTCAGATACGGCGCGCGCCACCCGGTTTGTTTACATTTTCCGTGAGCACATCTCTATTATGTAATCATCACTCTTGGGCACATTAAATGTCCAATTTTACGTCAATATAGACATTTTCATTAAACCATCTATGATATATTCTTCAAAATTATATGAGAAACACGTTACATAGCATGTAAACATGCTGTTTATATGCTATGTAGGTGTGGTTGCCGGGCGGAAGGAAAACATTACGTAATACTAATAATAATCACTCTTGCGCACATTAAATGTCTTATTTTACGTTAATATAGACATTTTCATTAATCTATCTATGATATTTTCTTCAAAATTATAAAAGAAACACGTTACAAAGCATATAAACATGCTGTTTATATGCTATGGTGTTCCGGCGGAGGAAAACATTAAGTAATATTAATAATAATCACTCTTGGGCACATTAAATGTCTTATTTTACGTTAATATAGACATTTTCATTAATCCATCTATGATTTTTCTTCAAAATTATATAAGAAACATGTTACATAGCATATAAACATGCTGTTTATATGCTATGGTGTTGCCGGGCGGAGGGAAAACATTACGTAATATGAATAATAATCACTCTTGGGCACATTAAATGTCTTATTTTACGTTAATATAGACATTTTCATTAATTCATCTATGATATTTTCTTCAAAATAATTTAAAAAAACGCGTTACATAGCATATAAACATGATACATACACCCACAGAATAAAAATTGACAAATATGATATTTGTTTACCAAACGACTTTGTAGAAGTCGGAAGAATTACGTTTTCTCTAGTCAAACACTGAGGGATAACTGTAAAAAAATATTCCTTTCATATGCCTTCACTCTATATATATAGTTATTCACGACCCTTGTGGGTTTAGCACTTCTTTTTTATTATGATAATAATAATGGTAATACATACTATCATTAACTCTAAAAATAGTGTGTTGCATGAGAATGGGAGTGTTGCTGTTTGTTTATTTTGTACTAACTTGTACACAATGTAAGAGTATTTGTATTGTGAGGTAATTATTATTATAATAAAACAAATTATTTTGAGGTAAAAGTCTCACAAACTCTTACAAACATATGTGAATGAACTAAAAGTGGACACGTATTAATCGCATTCATTTCGCCTGACCGAGTGATCGCCCACTACCTGTTCAGTTTGTTTTTTTACCTTGTCTAAACTCCGTATCTCGTTCTCTCTTTCGTTTACTAGTTGGCTCTCATTGACTATGGCGTCTAAGCTTAGTTGTGATAAAAAGAGGAGTCGTAAGCCTCTTACTTTAAGTGCCAAGTTAGAAATGATTAAACTCAGTGAACTGACTTTTTTGGGTTATCCTGGGTTGTCTACGCATATTTTCTATGTATGATAATCTATGTAACTGTATTTGTGCATACCTGAATGAACTTTACTAACAAGGTATATGTTGATCGCTGAGATAGCCATCAAATACAGTTACATATAGCAGCATATGTGTAGAGAACCCAGGATAACCCAAGAGTGTACTCACCTAATTGTGGTTGCAGGGGTCGAGACTTAGCTCCTGGCCCCGCCTCTTCACTGACCTCTACTAGGTCCTCTCTCTCCCTGCTCCATGATCTTTATCATACCTCGTCTTAAAGCTATGTATGGTTCCTGCCTCCACTACATCACTTGCCAGACTATTACACTTCCTGACTACTCTATGGCTGAAGAAATGCTTCCTAACATCCCTTTGACTCATTTGAGTCTTCAACTAACACTCTTGCTAGGACCTAGTGCTGCTGGGAATTGCAAGTTAAAACCTATGAAAATTTATCACTCAGAGAATCCTAGGGCCCTAAAGAACAATGCAAAAGGTAGCCTCCCTGTATATTATAAATCCAATTCAAAAGCTTGGATGACTACTGATCTTTTCATAAATTGGTTCACAGACTATTTTTAAGCCAATGTTAATACTTTAAGGTAAGTAATAAGTGTACTCTGTGTGTATCTTACTTTTTATTGTGTTTTTTAATGCCTAGTGCTATTGCTAACTTAATACAGTGGACCCCCGAGTTTCGTAAAAACTTCACTCCTGAAGTCTGCTCAAGTGCCATTACCGAACGAATTTACTCCCTTAAGGAAAAATTTCACGTAGGTTAGTCTATTTCAGACCTCCAAAAATACACTTCCACAAGAACTTACAAAATTATACTTACATAATTGCAAGATTTCCGGGGTATTCGTTAACCGAGGGTCCACTGTATAAGTTAATGTAAGCTTGTTGTCTGGCATTTATAAGTGGAAAAAAATGGCGTTCTGCTTTTCGGCGATGTCTGCTTTAAGGCACTAGCCTGGAACCTAACCTGCCGTATAAGTGGGGCCCTACTGTACAATGTTTTTTTTTTACTTGTCGGAGAGCCCGTCATAACTCTGAGTTGTCGGTAAACAAGTGCGTCGGTAAGTGAGGAGAGGCTGTATAATCAAAAGGAAGTGTCCTAAACTTTGTCGATGAAGGATCACATTACACTGCATTTGTCTTTATCTATTGAGATGTTTAGAGTGATGAGCCAGTGTTTCCCAGAAGAATGTTGAAGTTATGCTAATATGATGGTTTGTTGTAATAATTTTGTCGGCCTTCAATGTACACTTCATAGAATTGTCATTAGTTAACCCTTTGGGGGTCCAAGGGGTCTCTCTGAAACTCGTTCTCAGGGTCCACGAATTTAAAAAAAAAAATTATTTTTTTCTTATGTAATGATAGAGAATCTTTTTCCGATCATAACTCCACAAAAATTATGAAATTTGATCGAAAACTAACGGAATTATGCTTTCGCGAAGTTAGCGGTATCCATGACATTTACGCATTGGCGATTTCGCCCACTTTGAGCCCTATTTTCGGCAAATTCCAATGTTTCAGTCTACTAAAATTATAGCTATTTCGCTAGAACTCCATTTCTTCTATCGATTGAGTACAAGAAACTGCCTATTTACCAATTACAACTACCCAAAATAGTGGTCAGAAAATGGCAATTTGGCCAATTTCACACAAATTTCAAACAATGCCAATTTCAAAATAGGGTCCATAATAAACAAGGCAGACATTCCTGGCACTAAAATAACATCTTCTCTGTTCATTAGTCACGTCTCCAGGCCCCTCTTACATTACTTTTGCTTTCCATTTTGAATTTTTATTCTCACAAAAAATAGAAGATTTACTGTTATGTATACAACTGCATCACTGTAAAAATGGTATAAATAATATCAGCGCACTTGTGCAAGAATATTAGACTCTCCAGTTGATGTGTATTGGACGCATGGTGTGATTTGTTTACTCTTGAATATCGGCCAAATTCAAACATTTTCGCTACTTTGCGCTCAGTTTCAAGGTACTTGTCATCATGAAACCAGTCAAAATTATCTCTATTCTGTAATATATCATCTATTCTATAAAATGAGACTAAGAAAACGAGAATACAAGCATAAATACCATACGAAAATAGACTGCAAAGTCGCTGTTTTAAACCAAAAACACGGTCAGGTTTTTTTTTCCTCATTATGCACTGTGGTGTGCAGGAATTTTTTTTATACTGCGCACACTGACCGCACAGACCCATTCTATCACATCTAGGCCTAACAGCCTATTTCTGCTTGATTTGAGGGCGCTAGAATTTAGGCGTACTAGAACGTCAATAACCACAGTGCGTAAAACGTACTTGTACGACCATAACCCCGAAAGGGTTAAACCTTTAAACATAAGGAAATGTACAGTAAAATAGGTGTACGCTTATCACACCTCAACAGAACTCGACATTCCTCTTTCAGTATGGGAAGCAGTGAGGCTGAAGCCTCCAGCCTCAGAATGAATTACTAAGTCGCATTTAATTTAAATTTTTATGTAATTATTGAACTGTTTTCTGACAATTCTCTGAGAGCTTTCCCTGACTCGTACAACTGAGTACATAATCACCGTTCTGATAATGCATATTTAATGGTTATTTCATACTGATTCGTCTTTTCAAATCTAGCTGAATTTCCTGATTGGTCAGTTTGACAGTGATATTGGGTGGCTATATTCATAAATTAATCCACTTGGATGTAATTCTAGTTGTGCATACCATTGAATCACAATACAGTTGGACCCTCGCTATTTGAACACTCCAAAACTCACCCTTTTATGTAAGTTTATTATTGTAAGTGCTTTTATAAGTGTATTTTTGGGGGTCTGAAATGGACTAATCTAATTTACATCATTCCTTATGGGAATAAATTCGTTAGGTAACAGCACTTGAACAGCATTCTGGAATGAGGGTGAGTTTTGGAGTGTTCGAATAGCGAGAGTCCACTGTACATGTGATGCATTAACTTGGAACAACTAGCATAAATTAATAATAACTAAAAAATGTGATGTGTAATACAGTGGACCCCCGGAGTTCGTACTGCTCCAAACTCGAACAATTATATAAGTGTATTTTTGGGGGTCTTAAAGGACTAATCTAATTTACTTTATTCCTTATGGGAACAAATTCGTTCGGTAATGGCACTTGAGCAGCATTCTGGAACGAATTAATGACTAACTCCGGGGGTCCACTGTATTTCATATATTTTCATAGTTCTCCATGGGGAAGTGGAACAGAATTCTTCCTCCATAAGCCATGCGTGTCATAAGAGGCGACTAAAAGGCCGAGAGAAGGGGGCTAGTAACCCCTTCTTTTGTATGCATTACTAAAGTTAAAAAAAGAAACTTTTGTTTTTCTTTTTGGGTCACCCTGCCTCGGTGGGATATGGCCGGTTTGTTTAAAGATGATGATGATTATTTTCATAGTTATCATTGTTCATCTGTAACATTGGGTAATGCTTACTCACTCTGAACACTTAATAACCTAGTTTTTTCTTCAGGTAACACTCTGCAAAGATGCTGATGGCAAAGTTGGTATGCGTGTGAAGGCTATCAACAAGGGAGTGTTTGTATGTCTTGTTAAGAAGAACTCACCAGCAGCACTTGCTGGTAAGTTTAAGGATGAAATATTAATTTGTGTATATGAACACATTTCACTTATAATTGCAGTAGATTGCTGCAGAATTTCAAGCATGTTGGAATGGTTTGTAACTATATCAAAACCTCTTATTAACAAGCCAGTATTTAATAGATTTCAGCAATTTTGGACAACATAAATTGGCTACACAAATGGAAGCATTGGACAAAATGTAAAAAGTTCACAATCATAGATTTAGTCCAATCACCCTATCATTATCACACTAACATTACCTACATGGCTTGGGCATTTTTGCCTTATATTTTATTCTTGCCCACAGGCTGAAACTGAAACTTATATTGCCAGCTTTATACTTTGTTCTACAGCTTGTGTGTGACGTGGAAATTGTGGCATTGTACTTGGCATATCTCCAGATTTTATGTACTCTAAGATATCAGAATGTGTGAAGTGTTTGGTCAGTGAGGCTCTATCAATTCTCAGAAACTTCAGCAACAGATATTTATTAAATCAGAGAGCGTGTATTGTTCCTTTGTATAAAGGCAAAGGGGACAAAAGAGAGTGCAAAAATTATAGGGGAATAAGTCTGTTGAGTATACCAGGTAAAGTGTATGATAGAATTATTATTGAAAGAATTAAGAGTATGACGGAGAGCTGGATAGCAGATGAACAAGGGGGCTTTAGGAAAGGTAGAGAGGTGTAGACCAAGTGTTTGCAGTGAAACATATAGGTGAACAGTATTTGGATAAGGGTAAAGAGGTTTTTGTGGCATTTATGGATATGGAAAAGGCGTATGATAGGGTGGATAGGGGGGCAATGTGGCAGATGTTGCAGATGTATGGAATAGGAGGTAGGTTACTGAAAGCAGTGAAGAGCTTTTATGAGGATAGTGAGGCTCAGGTTAGTGTGTGTAGGAGAGAGGGAGATTATTTCCCAGTAAAAGTAGGCCTTAGACAAGGATGTGTGATGTCACCGTGGTTGTTCAATATATTTATAGATGGGGTTGTAAGAGAAGTGAATGTGAGGGTCTTGGCAAGAGGTGTGGGGTTAAAAGACAAAGAATCAAATACAAAGTGGGAGTTGTCACAGTTACTTTTTGCTGAAGACACTGTGCTTTTGGGAGATTCTGAAGAGAAGTTGCAGACTTTGGTGGATGAATTTGGTAGGGTATGTAAAAGAAGAAAAGTGAATATAGGAAAGAGTAAGGTGATGAGGATAACAAAAAGATTAGGTGATGAAAGATTGGATATCAGATTGGAGGGAGAGAGTATGGAGGAGGTGAATGTATTCAGATATTTGGGAGTGGACATGTCAGCAGATGGGTCTATGAAGAATGAGGTGAATCATAGAACTGATGAGGGGAAAAGGTGAGTGGTGCACTTCGGAGTCTGTGGAGACAAAGAACTTTGTCCATGGAAGTAAAGAGGGGAATGTATGATAGTATAGTTATACCTACACTCTTATATGGGTGTGAAGCATGGGTGATGAACGTTGCAACGAGGAGAAGGCTGGAGGCAGTGGAGATATCATGTCTAAGGTCAATGTGTGGTGTGAATATAATGCAGAGAATTTGGAGTTTGGAAATTAGGAGGAGGTGCAGGATTACCAAAACTATTATCCAGAGGGCTGAGGAGGGGTTGTTGAGGTGGTTCGGACATGTAGAGAGAATGGAACGAAACAGAATGACTTTGAGAGTATAAATCTGTAGTGGAGGGAAGGCGGGGTAGGGGTCGGCCTAGGAAAGGTTGGAGGGGGTAAAAGAAGTTTTGTGTGCGAGGGGCTTGGATTTCCAGCAAGCATGCGTGAGCGTATTTGATAGTAGTGAATGGAGAGAAATGGTTTTTAATACTCGACGTGCTGTTGGAGTGTGAGCAAAGTAACATTTATGAAGGGATTCAGGGAAACCGGCAGGCCGTACTTGAGTCCTGGAGATGGGAAGTACAGTGTCTGCACTCTGAAGGAGGGGTGTTAATGTTGCAGTTTTATAACTGTAGTGTAAAGCACCCCTCTGGCAAGACAGTGATGGAGTGAATGATGATGAAAGTTTTTCTTTTTCGGGCCACCCTGCCTTGGTGGGAATCGGCCGATGTGTTAATAAAAAAAAAAAAAAAAAAAGAATAAAATCTAGGGAAAAATGCAAAAGCTATAAAGTAAGTGACTACTGTCTGTAGGTAATGTTAGTGTGATAATGGTAGGTTGGTTGCTTAGGGCGAGGTGGAACTCCACATGGTCACCTCCTTGTGGTGAGTTCTGGCTTATTTTGTCTATATTGCTTTTGTAATGTAATTGACAAAATAGGCAAGAGCTGCATATATTCAAAGTGGTCAGATAATTTTTCCTCACTATTTTGAGATACAGTGAAGCATAATTCATTCCAGAAGGCTGCTCAAGTGCCATTACCGAACGAATTTTCTCCCTTAAGGAATAGTGTCAAGTAGGTTAGTCCATTTCAGACCCCCAAAAATACACTTACAAAAGCACTTACAATATTACACTTACATAATTGTACGATTTCTGAGGTGCTCGTAACTCGGGGGTTTAAAATACTACATCACTTTAATAAGGAACAGCATTATAGTAAAGTGTGATGAACATTGCAGGTTTGTTTGCTTTTTTTTTTCAAATGAGAAATTTGGCAAACAATATTGTCGTACTTGTCTGGGATTTAAACCCATGATGCTGTTCCTTGCTATTACAGCCAATTCTAATGCAAAGTTTAGTTTTAAAAATTTAAAAGAATACATTTTGATATATTTTTTGTGATTTCGATGTACCTATGACAACAGAAGATATTGCAGATCTCCAAGATTTTAGTTTTTTTTTTTTTAAGTGGGTGTGCCACCTTTCTGTACTATTACAAAATTTAAATTGAAATATTGTATAGACGCTCTGACTTAGTATATAGTGCAGATTTTTTTTAACTGCATTGGCCATCTATCACCTAAGTAGGGTGATTAAAAAAAAACACCTTACCAGAAGTGTATCAGTGTCACAACTCAAATGACCCTCCAAACAGCAACATCCTTGCCCCTCCTTCAGAGTTGAGGATACTGTGCTTCCTACAGTATAATATTCACACCACACTTCTAGCCCTCCAACATGACACCTACACTGCCTTTTGCCTCCTTGCCACAATGTTATAAAAGTGATGGTACCACTATACTCCATAGCTAAGCTTATTTCTTGCCACAGATGCCTATGTCCACTTTTAATTTCCTTCTATTACATATCCTCCCAGATTTATCCACCAGCCTTTGCAACCTCTCTGAAAAAGAATTGTCATCAGCAAAAAGTACCCATGACAACTCCCACTTTAAATCAAATTGTTTATTTTTTACTCTCATACCTCTCCTAAATACCTTAGAACACTTATTGTACAACCCCATATATAAATGTTAAACCTTGGTGACAAGAAGCATAGTCCCCCTTCCCCATCTTTCCTACACACCCTGAGCCTTACTATCCACAAACATTCTTTATTGCTTTTAGTAAACTACATTGGACCCCCGAGTAACGAGCACCCTGGAAATCGTACAGTTATGTAAGTATAATATTGTAAGTGTATTTTTGGGGGTCTGAAATGGACTAACCTACTTGACATTATTTCTTAAGGGAGTAAATTCGTTCGGCAATGGCACTTGAGCAGGCTTCTGGAATAAATTTTGCTAGTTACTCGGGGTCCACTGTATCTGTTCTGTACATTTGCACTATCTCCCACATTGCAATTCTGTAGTAAGAAGGCAAATGACTGCTAACAACTTTAAGGAAATGGATACAAATATATGAAGCATATTTCAAGTGATTAGGTGTCCTAAGTGAATGCATTCTTGCCCATTTTTAATGTCTTAACATGGTGTACACGAGATACTAATGTGTTTCAAGATGTTTTAGTACTCCAAACATGGAAAGATGCTTAGCCCAGCATAGCCCTACATGGAATATAATGTATAAATTGATACGAATAATTTTACAATAGATGCAAATAATTTTAGTTGATTCAGGGTATAATCTCTCAAATGGAAATAAGTCAGTGTTGGGATTTCTTAGGTTTTCCTAGGTGAAAAATATACATATACTACTGTAAATGTACATTTTGTGCCCATAACATGTGTGACCTTCATGTTTTAAAATAATACAGTGGTACCCCGGATTTTGTCAATAATTCGTTCCAGAAGGCTGTTCGAGTGTCGTTACCAAACGAATTTGTTCCCATAAGGACAAATGTAAATTAGATTAGTTCATTTCAGACCCCCAAAAATACACTTACAAAAGCACTTACAAAAATACACTTACATAATTGTTCGAGTTGGGAGCTGTATGATATCCGGGGTACCACTATATATGTTGTGCACACAAGCATAAATGTAAACAAACTTGTACGTATATATGTAGAGTGGCAGTTCACATTCCTTGTTTGTGTTCTGCTGAGTCATTGTTAGTCATGATGTACACTGTAGACCTGCCTGGTCCTGGTATGACACCCTAACATTCAAAATGAGGCATAAAAGTAGCAACTGACAACAAATGTGAGGCCTTAAAAAATTCACATTTATATAAACTGTGCACAGTACATGCACCTGTATATATATATATATATATATATATATATATATATATATATATATACAGTTATGTACTATTTTTTATTTATATATATATATATATATATATATATATATATATATATATATATATATATATATATATATATATATATATATATATATATATATATATATATATATATATATATATATATATATTATATATATATATTATATATATATATATATATATATATATATATATATATATATATATATATATATTATATATATATATATATATATATATATATATATATATATATATATATATATATATATATATATATATATATATATATATATATATATATATATATATATATATATATATATTATATATATATATATATATATATATATATATATATATATATATATATATATATATTATATATATATATATATATATATATATATATATATATATATATATATATATATATATATATATATATATATATATATATATATATATATATATATATATATATATATATATATATATATTTATATATATATATATATATATATATATATATATTATATATTATATATATTTATATATATATTTATATATTATATTTATATATATTATATATTATATATATTATATTTATATATATATATTATATATTATATATATATTATATATATATATATTTATATATATATATATATATATATATTGTGTGTGTGCACAAAATATCTAGCCTTACGTATATGTAAGTCATGCACGGTTAAAGGGGTTAACTGGTGGTGAGGGGGGGGGGTCCAGATTTATTCTAGCATTTCTTTGCACTCAAAAATCAGATGTGGAATATCGCTGTTACTATATTACAAAGTTAAATGTTTTATAAATGTCACCCAAGGTGAATGTCATAATAAATGTAAAATATTTGAAAATGAAATGTTTAAACAATAAATTCTTGACTGTTTTGGAATGGTAGTTTAGATTGAAATTTGAATGTTTAAACTGATCAATAGTAATTATGGTGTTCTTAAATTCACTTGCTTGTCTCTAGGGCTCCGTTTTGGTGACCAGATCCTACAAATCAATGGAGTAACAGTGGCTGGATTCTCCATGGAGAAGGTTCATGACATTCTCCGAAAGTGTTCATCGAATGGTATCTCCCTAGCAATTAGAGACAGGTGAGTAATTTTTGGCACTTGTGCTCAGTGTTTTATGGGTGGGCATATACGTCTCACTAGTTTGGTGAAGCAGTGCTCTGTTTTAAACCTATGTTTTACAATCAATCAAGTGTTTGACGCAGAGGAGGCCTTGAGACTTAGTTATTTAAATGTAGCACCGGTGCCTACTTCGTCAAAGGTTTCTCTGGTACAAGTCTTATATTTTGTTTACAGTGATCTGAATGCCTCTGCTCAAATGTTGTGTATATGATGTACAGTTAAACTCTTTTTACAGATTTTCTGTATGCTGCATATAGTGATCTAGATTTATCCTTGTCTTGTATGCTGTAAACTTTTTTTAAACTTCCTCCTTGTACAGGTCTTATTCATGCTGTGTATAGTGATCTGAGTACCTCCTTGTTCAGCTCCATGAAAGTTATTCTTTAATTTGACAGTTTTGCACATGCTTTTGATGTTCCGTTTGTTTGCTTAGGGCAGAATTTATAAATTTCCTTCATTACAAATGAAACTTAGTGTAGCTTGTTAAAGTTAGCTCTCTTTTGTCCTTGTTTTACTACTTAGTTTTACATCATATACAAACAGTGACATAAAGAAATTTTGCCCAGTTAGTCGATTACATTCAGATGCAGTATGGTTTCCAAAAGTGGCCTGTGTGATATTCCAGTGGTTTTCAGAGTTGTTGTACATTTGTCTCCTGAGAGGAACCATATTCAGTAAGTGTTTTCCAGGTAATTTTACTAGCTCATTCCTTAAAATTTCCACTACTTTGCCAGGTATACAAGTCAGATTATTTTTTTAACACTGGCTGTCTTCCACAGAGGAAGGGTGACCTGTAAAAGAAACTTTTACCATCATTCACATTATCACTGTCTTGCCAGAGGCGTGTATGTACAACAAGTCAGATGTCCCTCCATTCGGAAAATATCCCCACCTCTCCTTTAAAGTGCAGGCACTGTACTTTGCACCTCCAGGACTCAAGTCCTGCTAACTAGTTTCCCTGAATCCTTTCACAAAATGTTACCGTGCTCACAATCCAACAGCTTGTCAAGTCCCAAAATCCATTTGCCTCCACTCCTATCCAACACTCACATATGCTTGCTGGATGTCTGATACCCTTGTACACAACCTCCTTTACCCCCCCACCTCTAACCTTTTCTAGGGTGACCCCTACCCCGCCTTCCGTCCACTACAAATTTATACACCCTCCAAGTCATCCTATTTTGCTCCTTCCTTTCTAAATGTCTAAACTACCTCAACACCCAATCCTCAGCTTTTTTGATAATACTTTTAGTAACTCACACCACCTAATATCCAAGCTATGAATTCTCTGCATAATATTATACCACATATTGCTCTCAGAAGTGACATCTCCACTGCCTTCAGCCTCCTCCTCAATGAAACACACATCCCATGCATCACATATGAAAGGCCCCTTGGAGCTAGTGATCATGTGGTTCTGAGCTTTGAATATGTAGTAGAGTTACAAGTGGAGAAGGTAACAGGAGTAGAATGGGAAAAGCCAAACTACAAAAGGGGGTACTACACTGGTATGAGGAACTTCCTGCAGGAGGTTCAGTATGAAAGAGAATTGGTAGGAAAGTCAGTAAATGAAATTATGGACTACGTAACAACAAAATGCAAGGAGGCTGAGGAAAGGTTTGTTCCCAAGGGCAACAGAAATAATGGGAAGACCAGAACGAGCCCTTGGTTTACCCAAAGATGTAGGGAAGCAAAAACTAAGTGCACTAGAGAATGGAAAAAGTACAGAAGGCAAAGGACCCAGGAAAATAAAGAGATTAGTCGAAGAGCCAGAAACGAGTATGCACAGATAAGGAGGGAGGCCCAGCAACAGTACGAAAACAACATAGCATCGAAAGTCAAGTCTGACCCGTAACTGCTGTATCAGGAGGAAGACAACAGTCAACGAGGAAAGAAGGCTGAGGAAAGAAGGTGGGGAGCTCACAAGAAACGACCAAGAAGTATGTGAGGAGCTCTGGGAAGACAGAACAGAGGGGTACACCAACAAGGGATATATCAACAAGTGTTGGATGAAATACACACAACCGAGGTGGTGAAGAAGCTGCTAAGTGACCTTGATACCTCAAAGGCGGTGGGACAGGACAACATCTCTGTGGGTCTTTAGAGAGGGAGCAGAGATGCTGTGTGTGCCACTAACCACAATTTTCAACACATCCCTTGAAACTGGGCTACTACCTGAGGTATGGAAGACGGCAAATGTAGTCCCCATTTTTAAGAAAGGAAACAGAAATGAGGCACTAAACTATAGACCAATGTCACTGACGTGTATAGTATGCAAAGTCATGGAGAAGATTATCAGGAGGAGAGTAGTGGAGCACCTGGAATGGAACAAGATTATAAACGACAACCAGCATGGATTCATGGAAGGCAAATCCTGTGTCACAAACCTACTGGAGTTTTATGACAAGGTAACAGAAGTAAGACATGAGAGAGAGGGGTGGGTTGATTGCATTTTCCTGGACTGCAAGAAGGCCTTTGACACAGTTCCTCACAAGAGATTAGTGCAGAAGCTAGAAGATCGGGCACGTATAACAAGAAGGAGGGAGGCAACAACGAGTCATGGTACGTGATGAGATATCACAGTGGGCGCCTGTGATGAGCGTGGCCCCACAGGGGTCAGTCCTAGGACCAGTGCTATTTTTGGTATATGTGAATGACATGATGGAAGGGATAGACTCAGAAGTGTCCCTGTTCGCAGATGATGTGAAGTTAATGAGGAGAATTAAATCAGATGAGGATCAGGCAGGACTACAAAGAGACCTGGACAGGCTGGATGCGTGGTCCAGCAACTGGCTCCTCGAATTTAACCCCGCCAAATGCAATGTCATGAAGATCGGGAAAGGGCAAAGAAGACCGCAAACAGAGTATATAGGCTAGGTGGCCGAAGACTGCAAATCTCACTCAAGGAGAAAGATCTTGGGGGTGAGTATAATACTGAGCACTTCTCCAGAAGCACACATCAACCAGATAACTGTTGAAGCATATGGGCGCCTGGCATACCTAAGAATAGCGTTCCGATACCTCAGTAAGGAATCGTTCAAGACTCTGTACACCATGTACATCAGGCCCATACTGGAGTATGCAGCACCAGTTTGGAACTCACACCTGATCAAGCATGTCAAGAAATTAGAGAAAGTGCAAAGGTTTGCAACAAGGCTAGTTCTAGAACTAAGGGAAATGTCCTATGAAGAAAGGTTAAGGGAAATCGGCCTGACAACACTGGAGGACAGCAGGGTTGGGGGAGACATGATGATGGTAACGACATACAAAATACTGAGAGAAATAGATAAGGTGGACAGAGACAGGATGTTCCAGAGAGGGGACAGAGAAACAGTGGGTCACAATTGGAAGTTGAAAACTTGGATGAGTCAAAGGGATGTTAGGAAGTATTTCTTCAGTCAGAGTTGTCAGCATGTGATGTAGTGGAGGCAGGAACCATACATAGTTTTAAGATGAGGTATGATAAAGCTCATAGAGCAGGGAGAGAGGACCTAGTAGCAACCAGTGAAGAGGCAGGGCCTGGAGCCGAGTCTCGACCCCTCCAACCACAATTAGGTGAGTACACCTATGTAAGAGTGTTGGTACCACTATACAGTGGACCCCCGGTTAACGATATTTTTTCATTCAAGAATGCTGTTCAAGTGCCATTACCGAATGAATTTATTCCCATAAGGAATAATGTAAATTAGATTAGTCCTTTTAGACCCCAAAACTACACTTACAAAAGCACTTAAAAAAATAAACTTACATAAAAGGGGGAGTTTGGAGACCATTGGAGACTGGGGGTCCACTGTACTCTCATACATTTTCCTCTTTTGACTCAATGGATAACCTTCTTTTGCTCCACAGATGCCTCGGTGCACCACCCACCTTTTTTCTTTCAGTTCAATGGTTTACCTCTTCTTTCATATACCAATCTGCCAACAAATCCACTCTCGTATATCTAAACACGTTCACTTCCTCCATACTCCCTCCTTCATTTGTTACCCTTATCACCTTGCTCTTTTCTATGTTCACTTTTAATTTCCTTAATTTCACTTTTATTAATTACATAACCTCCCAAATTTGTCCTCCATCCTTTGCAGCTTATGTTCAGAATCTCCCAAAAGCAGTGTCATCAGAAAAAAGTAACTGTGACAACTCCCATTTTGTATTAGATTCCGCATATTTTAATCCACACCTTTTCCTTGTACTCGAGCATTTACTTCTTTTACAACCCTGTCTGTAAATTTGAGTGTTAAACAACCATGGTGACATCACACATCCCTGTTTAAGGACTACTTTTACTGGAAAATGATCTCTTTCCCATACATACATAACCTGAGCCTTGCTATCCTCATAAAAACTCTTTAACAGCATTCAGTAATCTACCATCTATTCCATACACTTGCAACATTTGCCAAATTGCTCCCCAATCCACCCTATCATATTCCTTTTCCAAATCCATGAAAGCAACTTCCTTACCTTTATCTAAATATTGTTTATTTACATGCTTCATTGTAAACACTTGATCTACATATTCCTTACCTTTTCTAAAGCCTCCTTGTTCATCTGCAACCCTGCTCTCTATCTTACCCTTAATTCTTTCAACAATAACTCTACCATACATTTTATCTTCCTCAAGTGGGTGTCATTTGGATCTGCCAAGCATGAACCAGAAGGCTTGCTGCTGTGCTCCTTTATTTTCTTATTTATATTCAGGCTTATTATCATATAATTTTTACTCTTTCTTGTCCCCTTTTCCTTTATACAGTACAAAGGAACTATGCGCACACACACTGCCAGTTGTTAAGTACCTTCCCCAAGTACCTCCAAAGTCAATGCATAAAATCACTGCTTCCCTTTCTTCATCAACATTTAACAATAAATAATATAATCAAGGGGGAAGCACTAAACCCCCGCAATGCACAGCATATTAGGGGCTTTTGGCACATGTACATCTCATTAAGAAATATATCTTGTCTACCATGTATCATTGTACCATGTCACAATAAAGTATTATTATTATACAGTGCCTGTGGGGGGATGTGGAAGGCATTCAGGTTTAATTCAGGGAACTGGAGCACATATCCAATTTCCTAGATCAAGAGCCCCTCACCAGCATCAAGGAACCTTCCTTGTGGGGATCAACATTTAACAGCTTCTCAAAATATTCCCACTATCTTCCCAATACCTCCAACTCCATGTCATTTATCAAGTATGGTAGAGTATAACCCCCACCCCCAATCTTTTTATATCGGTAATAGCCTGAGAGAATTGAGGGTGGAGTACACTTTGTTTTAGTGTCCATCCCTCATACACATCAGATAGTGTTTAGCATTTCCAGTGGTTGTAGCACTTATTTCCTCCTGGATCCCATTTCATTGTTTATTTTCCTATTATTCTTTTGGTTCTGCTGTTTTCTTAGTTAACAATAGTGGCTTCTTTTTTCCAATTTATGGTGCCAAAAAAATTTTCTTCCCTCCTGACATAACCTTACATATGGTTATCACTGTCTGACATGACATTATCAATATTGTATAACATGTAGTATGTTGCAAATGCTGCAGCGAGGAGGCGGCTGGAGGCAGTGGAGATGTCCTGTCTAAGGGCAATGTGTGGTGTAAATATTATGCAGAAAATTCGGAGTGTGGAAATTAGGAGGTGTGGAGTTACTAAAAGTATTTGTCAGAGGGCTGAAGAGGGGTTGTTGAGGTGGTTTGGGTATTTAGAGAGAATGGATCAAAATATATTGACTTGGAGAGCGTATAAATCTGTAGGGGAAGGAAGGCGAGGTAGGTTGGAGGGAGGGGGTAAAGGAGGTTTTGTGGGCGAGGGGCTTGTGTGAGCGTGTTAGATAGGAGTGAATGGAGACTAATGGTTTTTGGGACCTGACGAGCTGTTGGAGTGTGAGCAGGGTAATATTGTGTGAAGGGATTCAGGGAAACCAGTTAATTGATTTAGTTGGACTTGAGTCCTGGAAATGGGAAGTACAATGCCTGCACTTTAAAGGAGGGGTCTGGGATAGTGACAGTTGGGAGGGACTTATTCTCAGCTGTTGTATCTGAGCACCTCTGCAAAGACAGTGATTATGTATGACTGAGGTGAAAGTGTTGAATGATGATGAAAGTACAGTGGTCCCTCGGTTTTCACCGAAAATTCGTTACAGAATGCTGCTCAAGTGCCATTACTGAACGAATTTACTTCCTTAAGAAATAATGTCACGTAGGTTAGTCTATTTCAGACCCCCAAAAATACACTTGCAACAGCACTTACGAAAATACACTTACATAAATGTTCGAGTTTGGAGATGCACGAAAACCGAGGGACCACTGTATTTTCTTTTGGGGATTTTCTTTCTTTTTGGGTCACCCTGCCTCGGTGGGAGACGGCCGACTTGTTGAAAAAAAAAAATATGTATTCATGTGGTCTGTTATCACTTCCATTTTCATTACATAGCACTTGTCCTACCTTGAAATTGCAGAAGGGGGTGAGCTTCAACCTTTTGATTCCACATTAGACTGACTGTGAAATACAGTACTTTTTTATGTCTATTTTTTAACCCTTGGTTATATCTAGCTGCCATTGCATCATTGTACAGTTCAGTTCACTCCTCTTCCCGACTGTTCCTGAGTATGGAGATTGATGGGAGAATTTTTTCTTTACATATAGGCTATAATTTTTTATATTTTTTAATGTTTTAATTTCTATTTTTTTTCCTATGTTATATTTGACTGTTTTAGGATTACCTATGAAGCAGACCTTTATAAATATTATTGGTTTTGTTTTCAGGCCATTTGAACGAACGATAACTCTACACAAGGATAGCACAGGCCACATTGGATTCCAGTTCCGTGATGGTGAAGTGACTGCTTTAGTTAAGGACTCTTCAGCTGCACGAAATGGGCTCCTTATAGACCACTATCTTCTTGAAGTGAGTAAATGCTGATGCAAGTCTGTAATTTGGTTATAGACCTACCTTTATCAATAGGAGTGAGATAAATAGGTTAAGAAAGCCTAGGGAATGAATGGATTTGACAGTTAAAAACAGAATAGGGGAGTTAGTAGATAGGGAGTTAGAGGTACGTATTAGGAAAATGGTGGGACTATTTTGAGGAACTTTTAAATGATGATGGAGAGGGAGGCAGTGATATCATGCATTGGCCAGAGGGGTGTAAGATCTTGTAGGAGTGAAGAAGAGCCAGATGTGAGTCTTGGAAAGGTGCGTGAGACATTAGGTAGAATGAAAAGGGGTAAAGCAGCTGGAATTGATGGGATCATGACAAATGTTAAAAACAAGGGGGGAGGATATAGTTTTGGAGTGGATGGTACTTTTCTTCAATAAATGTATGAAAGAGGGGAAGGTACCTAGGATTTGGCAGAGAGCGTGCATAGTTCCTTTATATAAAGGGAAAGGGAACAAAACAGATAGTAAACTTATTCCCCTATAATTTTTACAGAGTATACCAGGTAAAGTGTACGGTAGGGTTATTATTGAAAGAATTAGAGGCAAGACAGAGAGTAGGAGTGCAGATGAGCAAGGAGGCTTTAGAGTGGGTAGGGGATGTGTAGATCAAGTGTTTACATTGAAGCATATATATGTGAACATTATTTAGAAAAAGGTAGGGAAGTTTTCATTGTATTTATGGATTTAGAAAAGGCATATGATAGTGGATAGGGGAGCAATGTGGCAGATGTTGCAAGTGTATGGAATAGGTAGTAAGTTACTAAATGCTGTAAAGAGTTTTTATGAGGATAGTGAGGCTCAGGTTAAGGTGTGTAGGAGAGAGAGATTACTTCCCGGTAAAAGTAGGTCTTAGACAGGGATGTGTAATGTCATCATGGTTGTTTAATATATTTATAGATGGGGTTGTGAAAGAAGTAAATGATAGGGTGTTGGAGAGGGATTAAATTATGGGGAATCAAATACAAAATGGGAGTTGACAGTTACTTTTTGCTGATGATACTGTGCTTTTGGGAGATTCTAAAGAAAAGTTTGCAAAGGTTAGTGGACGAGTTTGTGAGGGTGTGTAAAGGTAGAAAGTTGAAAGTGAACGTAGATAAGAGTATGGTGATGAGGGTATCAAACGATTTAGATAAATAAAAATTGGATATCACATTTTAGAGAGGGAGTATGGAAGAATTGAATGTTTTCAGATATTTGGGAGTTGACTTTTTAGCAAATGAGTTTATGAAGGACGAGGTTAACCATAGAATTGATGAAGAAAAAAAGGCAAGTGGTGCTCTGAGGTATCTGGAGAAAAAAAAACGTTATCCATGAAGGCAAAGAAGGGAATGTATGAGAGTACATGTATAGTGATACCAACAATTTTATATAGATGGTTGCTGTCTGCCAACCTACTACCTAGTTATACACAAATACTAGTAAAAAAATTGTGGTGTTTTAATTAAGACGAAGCTAGCGCAAAATTACTGACAATCTTGTGGCAACCAGGGCCATAGTACACCAGGGTGCCACAGCCCTGGTTAAAAAAATCCTGCTCTAGTACATAGGGTAATTAATAAATGTTCTTACCATATGTCTTATAAACAGCTTAGTGCTAAGAATACAGTGTACCCCCGAGTAACGTAAAAACTTCATTCCAGAAGCCTGCTCAAGTGCCATTACCGAACGAATTTACTCCCTTAAGAAAAAATGTCAAGTAGGTTAGTCCATTCAGACCCCAAAATACACTTACAAAGCACTTACATATTATACTTACATAATTGTATGATTTCCGGGTGTGCGTAACTCGGGGTCCACTGTACAGTGGACCCCGAGTTACGAGCCCTCGGAAATCGTACATTATGTAAGTATAATATTGTAAGTGCTTTGTAAGTGTATTTTGGGGGTCTGAAATGGACTAACCTACTTGACATTATTCCTTAAGGGAGAAAATTCGTTCGGTAATGGCACTTGAGCAGCCTTCTGGAATGAATTATGCTCATTACTCGGGGGTCCACTGTACTTCTTTTCAATCCCTAGAATTTTAGTAACTGCTTATCTTATGTTGCAGGTTAATGGTCAAAATGTAGTTGGTGTGAAGGACAAGGAGATCTCGGCCATCATCAATGAATGTGGCCAGGTGGTCACTGTCACCATAATGCCATCCTTTGTATACAAACACATGATGAAGCAAATGGCGAGCTCTCTTGTTAAGTTTATGGATCATTCAATCCCAGATCTGTAAAAGTACATAATCCTTTGCTAAAATATAAACTAAAATGTTTTGTTGGACAGGAGCAAAAAAAAAAGGAAATGCTGGACCAATACATATGGATGTTAATGAAATATAAAGGATTTCTGGGCTGAGCTATTTTTTATACTCTTCTGTAGTTTTTAAACACTGTAGTTGTATAAAAGTAGAATGTTTTTTTTTTATTAGTGTTTAGATATTTTGGTTTAGTACCTATAATGTATTTACATATTAATTTTGTACTTTCTGGATATGAACACATTTGGTGTCCATGGTATTGGTATAGATTGATTAAAAAGGCTTCCTCATAGGTTAAGATAAATGATATTAAATTTAGCTTTTATTTATACTTAAATCATATTAAATCTTAGCACTTAAGGATATAAGATTATTTGTGCCAGTCTTCAGTGCAGTTTTTTATAAGTACCATTTAAATCAGGATAACCCATACAGCATCCTTCCAATACTTGTCACTACATAACATACTTTGCTTGTAAGACTTTTGGAGCTCTTAGTTGACATAACTTGTTTGAAGTTAATGTTTAGATGTTTCTCTTCCTAAATTTAGATTATGATGCAGCAGTTGAACCACCCTAGACATTTCTAAGAATTATTTTGACTTAAACTTTCTGCGAGGCTCAACTTAAGGATACCTTGTTAATACAGTCGACTTGCTCCCACTGACATTTACTATTCTTCAGTAAGATATATGCTAGAGAAATTTCGTGTGTAGGATGAACGTAACATTAATCCATGCACAAACTTAAGTGTACAAGTTCATGGTGCATTATGCTTATATTTTTATCACTACTTAAACACTATTGCATGATAGTTACTGTAAGTTTCAATGAATCATGTGTTTATAATATGAAGAATTATGGAATAGCAGCAGTGTCAGATTATACAGTATATACAGATATTTTATAAACCCCATAAATCATAATTACTTTACAATGTATAGTGACTATTAGTATTCTATTTATATATATACTCAGACTAAGAAAAGTGTCAAATTGAATACCTAGGTAATTTAGCTCGAAGTTGTGGTTTTTAATTGAGTTAAAATTTTAGTTATGTCACTAAGATTTTATCAATGCAGTTCATGCATTATATACTGTTTTTTAAATTGGTATGTAAGGATTATTATTATAATCAAAAGGAAGTGCTAAACCTACCAGGGTCATACAGTGGTATATAAGGAAATATATAAGATTTATTTAATCCATTGACAGCCATTTGCAATTTTCTTTTTTTTAATTTGACGTGATGTTTAGTGTTTTGCTCAGAATGTTAAGCATAATGTATATGGTCAAAATTTTTTAAAGTAGCCAGCAATGTATCTGATCAGGTATTTGGAAGCTGTTAAACTTATTGTAAATTAATATTTAAATATTGTCAATCATGTGGGTTACTACTGTACTGAAATAGGTATCTTGTAAAGTTATTTAAATGGCAATGCTATCATTGGTGTGAAATGTGCAAGTGGACTTGCAGTTGCACACTTTACTAAGACACTTGTTCAGCCGTAGAATGATGTACACTAAGTGGTCTGATGTTTTAAGTTATTATATTCATGGGGGGGGGAAGCACTAAGCTCATAAGGATCTTACAGCACTGGAGGAATGGGAGGCAATAAGGTTTGATCCAAGGAAAGGTAGAATAGATCTAATTCCTTAGATAAAGAGCCTCTCGCCAGCATGAAAAAACCTCCCTTGAGTGGTTAACAAATAAAAATGGAGTGCAGTTTTGTGAGTACACTGTTCAGAGTAATCATTTATAACTTTGAGGAATTATCAGTTCCATTTCTCCAGTTGGTATCCTGATTGTGCTATACCACATGTTATAACTGTTGTAATCCCTCCTGACACTACTTCACTAATTACAACTGTCACTGCTCCTCATGAAAATGTCACTAGTCATCACCATATTTGGGATGCAGTTTCTCATCACTGCCATGAATTATCATTATTACTTCTAAAGTTTCTGAACACTAGTTTCATCATGGCTGCAGTTTCTGACAAGTCACTAAATATCACTGTTTAAATCTGCAGTCTGACTAAACTTTTTAATTAAAATTACATCCTAGGCACTGCACATCGTATTTCACTGTCCGCTGGTCCTTTAGTGTACCGACTGTTAACTCCCGATATCGAACCTTGGAGTTGTCGTCCTCTGCCTTGTATAAGCAGAAAGCTCCAATTGGTTAGCTCAAAAGAGCCATTCATATTATAGTAGATTATTCCATCACATTAAATACAACCAATCAGCAATGAACAGTTGCTGATTGGTTCAGCCAATTGGACTATCGTCTAGTTGGCTGAACCAGCCCCTACCACTCTTTTCTGCCAGAACTCCGATCTCCCTAACCTTGATTCAATAGTCAATTCTGCTTCTAAAAATATAATGAACAAAACAAGATTGGCTTGTCCTTCCATTACAATACTATATGTGTATTCCTCATTACACTAGTGACCAGTTACATTGGTTTTTCTTGATAAATTTATCATTGCATATTGCGGATTTTTTTTGTAATTGACTTTCATGAATGTGCAAAAATAGACTGTTCTACATTTCAGTGTATGCATGCTAAATTCCTCACAAAAATAAGCATTTGTAATTCAGATGCTTTCCTAAGGTATGTGATAACCTGGAATATGGAAATATAATGTATAGTCTTTATTATAATAAAAACTTTCATGATAGAGGTATTTTGTTTTACACATGCAAAATGGTCTGAGAAATGCTACAACACAAGATGGTCAAAAGAAAGATGATTGAAATAAAATCAGATATGAGCACGGTCTGAAACAGTGGTACCTGAAGGGAGGAGGCACATTCACAAAAAAAAAAAAAAAAAAAAAATGCATAATCTGGCAACATTTTGATGCAATCACAGCTTGTTTATATCATTTTTTCTAAGCTTTGATAGAAATTTAATTTTTTTCTTGATATCAAAAGGACAGAATGCTGGTCTTTTCTTTTTTTACTTGGAATATTACGAGTTTTGTAAGTTTTGAAAATACACTATCTGGCATCTTTTCTGATGTGCCTGCTGTATAACCCCTGTGGTTTAGCGCTTCTATTTGATTATAATAATAATAATCTGATGTGCCTAGACAACTCTGGGAGGTCTCCACTCCTCAGTTACCCTTGCACTGCCGAGATGGTAGGATATTGCTCCTCTGCCTGACTTATGGCATTTCACATCCATAGATTTTCATATAAAAATAACTTCTATTTTTCTCAAGTCTCCTTTCAGTATCGAGTTCAGTTATTTGTGAACATAATGTTATGATTTTTGCACACGTTCTTGTTTTACTGACTTTTCCAAAAAAAATTTGATCATATCCAGTTGTTACATTGTTGTTTAGCCTTTTTATCATTCATGTAAGGTCAACTAGAACATTGTACATCTTACCGATTTTGCAAAGTCAATACCAGAGTGATACCCCATAAAACATGGATCTGTTATTTTCTTTCCTTCTATATTTTTAGGCAAACCTCATAACAATTAGTGTGTGGGTTTGTAAATCTTCTTAAACCAGGGCCTGATTTATAAGGGGGCAACTGCCCTGGGCCCCCCCCCTGCCAGAGGGGCCCCCAGACAAAGGACTTCCTTTATAACAAAATTACATAATAAAAAAAAATTTAATTAATAAAAAGGAATTAACAAATAGTGTGTGTGGGGGCATCAGAAAATAGAAAGGGTGCCCCCACAACCTCTCCCTTTGAATGACTTAACTATTTTGGTTAGCGTCAGTTTAGAGGTAAATAACCAGACCCTGAGGTCAGAGGTGACCAGGGTGCACACGCATGTGTGCGCGCGCCCCGTCTTAAATTACAGTAAAGATTTCATTAAAATCTGAGTAGAAAAAGTCTACCTCCCCTCCCCCAAAACAAAAATGAGAGGGGCTAGAATCTAGGTGATTATAAAAGGAGTTAAATAAGGTGATTAAAGCTGTATGACCCTTATGGGTTTAGAGCTTAGTTATGATTATGTGATTAGAAAGAACTGGGTAAGGAATAAGATAAGCCACCTCCCTTTCCTTGAATTGAACTGGAATGCCTCCCATCACTAATGCACTATACAGCCCCTAAAGGTTTAGTGCTTTTTTTAAGTCTAAATGGGGTAAAAGAATTTAATGGGCCTGACTTCCCTGTCTTTGGATTGAGCCTGATTGCCACTCATTCCCAGGGGGCTGTGACCACTACATGCTTGGCACCCCTTCCAAATGTAATTATAATAGTCTAGAAATACCCGGCTTACTTGGTTTTTGGTTAACTACTTACCCAGATTCCCAATGTTCTCCTGTCTTTCCCTTCACGGACCCTTCAGCGTGTGAAGCTCTCGCTTCACACGCTGGGTACCTTTGTGTTAGTCGACTGGTGTGGGTCACATCCTGGGACAAAATTGACCTATATAGTAGTATGTCATTGATGTCAGCTAGGCCTGTATACTTTGTACATGTACATGTTGCAGATTCTAAGTACGTACAAGTTTTCCAGAAATATGATTCCCATCATACTTTGTATGACAGTGGGTATGCTGAATTTCTCGCAGGCACAGTGAACTGCTTTTTGCTGTGTTCATGTACGTACTTGACATTCAGGGTAATGACCACTAAGATTCTGCCATGTGGTTCACTGTTCACATCTGTCAATTTCCCACAGTTTTTTTTTTTTTTTACTTTTACTTTTCTGTTACAATCCATAGACCTCTCAAGGGTTCCATTATGCTGTTGAGGGGCTCTTGATCCAGACAACTGGATTGGGTCTCCCCTTCTTGGATTGAACATGATAGCCTCAAATTCTCCAGGTGTTGTATGACCCACACTGGTTTAGCACTTTTCCCTAAATACAGTGTAATAGAAAATACTGCAGAGAGAGGGACACCACGGGCAATAGTGTTGATACGAATTAAAGAACAAATTATTTCTCATCAATTGTAAATAGGCTCCTGGCCATCTTCCCATCACTGTTGGGTGTGTAAAACCACATTCACACATTTTCAAATTGGCCAAATGAAACCAAACTACTAACCCAGTCCTACCCTAGGGTCAACATAGCACCAGACGATGCCATACTGTCATACGGGAAGTGAATAAAAAGGGAGAGAGTCAAATTTCAGAGAAAAGAAAGGAAGGGTTCAAATCCTCTCAATTAGAAATACATGCTGCCACCACCTGCTCTTTTAGTAGAGGAGGTGAGAGTAGCTAAAGTCAAAGAAGGAAGAAAGACAGAATTTGGGTTAGAGCAGGAAAAACTCAATGGGAAATAATACGATATAGTTAAAACAAGGTACAGCCTCTCCTCACTTAACGACATACTCATTTACCGACTCGAACTTATGACGGGCTCTCTGACCAGTACACATACCTAAATAATGTATATTAGAGCAGATTTCCTGTACTCTGTTTATTACACTATACAGTACACTGCTGTATAAACATTTAAAATATACCAGAAATGTTATAAATGGTGCAAAGGTGACATTAAAACAATATCAAAGATTGTTGACACAAACCCACTACCACTTAGCAACGAATTTGTTTACCGATGTGGTCTTAGGAATGAAACTGTGTCGTTAAGTAAGGAGAGGCTGTATTGGTCCTGACACTTACTAGCTCTTAGGGTAGCTTGGCCTGAAAATTGAGCAGTAGGCACTATCAGGGGTTTGATTCTCTAGGAAAAAATAGTAAATTGATATATTTTTCAATTTAATCTCTGACAAAGGGATCCTATATAGTACATGGCTCAAGGGGTTAGTGAAACATACCCAAGGAAAACTTACAATTTAATAAACACAAGTAGGAGTAGTGGGGGGGTTGAAGAAAGTTGGGATAGTTTTAAAAATGCAGTATTAGAATGTGGGGCAGAAGTTTGTGGTTATAGGAGGGTGGGTGCAGGAGGAAAGAGGAGTGAGTGGTGGAATGAAGAAGTAAAGGGTGTGATAAAAGAGAAAAAGGTAGCTTATGAGAGGTTTTTACAAAACAGAAGTGTTAGTAGAAGAGCAGAGTATATGGAGAGTAAAAGAAAGGTGAAGAGAGTGGTGAGAGAGTGCAAAAGAAGAGCGGATGAAAGAACGGGAGAGGCTCTGTCAAGAAATTTTGCTGAAAACAAGAAAAATTTTGGAGTGAGATAAACAAGGTAAGAAAGCCTAGGGAACGAATGGATTTGTCAGTTAAAAACAGAGTAGGGAGTTAGTAGATGGGGAGCTGGAGGTATTGGGTAGATGGCGGGAATATTTTGAGGAACTTTTAAATGTCGATGAAAAGAGGGAGGCGATAATTTCATGTACTGGCCAGGGAGGTACAACATCGTTTAGGAGTGAAGAAGAGCAGGATGTGAGTGTGGGGAGGTGCGTGAGGCATTACGTAGAATGAAAGGGGAGGTAAAAGCGGGGCTGGCTGAATTTTTGAAAGAAAAACCGGAGATCCTTTTTGGACAAGAAATGTATAATTAAGCAGGGGGGAGATATAGGGGGCTGGTAAGTTGTTTGGGTATTTTTATGCATTTAATTTTTAGAATGTAGGGAAGAGAGGGAAAGGTTGGGGGCTCTAGGGAATTAAAAAGGGGGGGGGGCTTAGATAGGAGTATGGAACGAATGGCTTTTTAAGGGAAGGATGGGATAAAGAGGGTAACAATTATGTGAAGGATTCAGAACCAGGTAAAGTGTATGGCAGTTATTATTGAAATTGAGGTAAGACAAATGGCTTTGCATTGAAAGGAGGTCTTAGAGTGGGAGGGATTTATCAAGTGTTATCTGAAGCTATTGAAGCAGTGATTTAGATAAAGTGTAGAAAGTGTTAAATTGATGTTTTGAAAGGCTTATTGGGGATTAGGGAGCAATTTTTGGGTCAAATTTTGCAAGTGATGGAATGGCGACTTATGAAGTGTAAAAAAATAGTGAGGCTCAGGTTAGGGTGTGTAGGAGAGAGGAGATTACTTCCCGGTAAAAGTAGGTCTTAGACAGGGTTGTGTAATGTCACCATGGTTGTTTAATATATTTATAGATGGGGTTGTAAAAGAAGTAAATGCTAGGGTGTTGGGGAGAGGGGTGGGATTAAATTATGGAGAATTAAATGCAAAATGGGAGTTGACACAGTTACTTTTTGCTGATGATACTGTGCTTATGGGAGATTCTAAAGAAAAGTTGCAAAGGTTAGTGGACGAGTTTGGGAGAGTGTGTAAAGGTAGAAAGTTAAAAGTGAACATAGATAAGAGTAAGGTGATGAGGGTATCAAACGATTTAAATAAAGAAAATTGGATATCACATTGGAGAGAGGGATTATGGAAGAAGTAAATGTTTTCAGATATTTGGGAGTTGATGTGTCAGCAGATGGGTTTATGAAGGATGAGGTTAACCATAGAATTGATGAAGGAAAAAGGTGAGTGGTGCATTGAGGTATCTGTGGAGACAAAAACGTTATCCATGGAGGCAAAGAAGGGAATGTACGAAAGTATTGTGGTACCAACACTCTTATATGGGTGTGAAGCATGGGTTGCAAATGCTGCAGCGAGGAGGAGGCTGGAGGCAGTGGAGATGTCCTGTCTAAGGGCAATGTGTGGTGTAAATATTATGCAGAAAATTCGGAATGTGGAAATTAGGAGAAGGTGTGGAGTTACTAAAAGTATTTGTCAGAGGGCTGAAGAGGGGTTGTTGAGGTGGTTTGGTCATTTAGAGAGAATGGATCAAAGTAGAAGACTTGGAGAGCGTATAAATCTGTAGGGGAAGGAAGGCGGGGTAGGGTCGTCCTAGAAAAGGTTGGAGGAAGGGGTAAAGGAGGTTTTGTGGGCGAGGGGCTTGGACTTCCAGCAAGCATGTGTGAGCGTGTTAGATAGGAGTGAATGGAGACGAATGGTTTTTGGGACATGACGATCTGTTGGAGTGTGAGCAGGGTAACATTGTGTGAAGGGATTCAGGGAAACCAGTTAATTGATTTAGTTGGACTTGAGTCCTGGAAATGGGAAGTACAATGCCTGCACTTTAAAGGAGGGGTCTGAGATAGTGACAGCTGGGAGGGACTTTTCTCAGCTGTAGTATCTGAGCTCCTCTGCAAAGACAGTGATTATGTATGAGTGTGGTGAAAGTGTTGAATGATGATGAAAGTTTTTTCTTTTTGGGGATTTTCTTTCTTTTTGGGTCACCCTGCCTCGGTGGGAGACGGCCGACTTGTTGAAAAAAAAAAAAAAAAAAAAAATACACATTACGGGGAAATCTGAAATTGGGCACCATAAAAAATACTAAAATCCAAAATATAAAACAGTTGTAACTTTTACTATAGCAGGACACTTCTAATTGATACTAGCACCTATGACTAGTCACGTAAATGACTCGCTCCACAGTTTCCAAGGAACTCCCTTGCTGTATCTGAGTACTTCCCTAACCCCGATGGTCTAATATTCCTTCCTCAGGCTAGCACAGAGGTCTTCAGGGGGGAGGCAGAAATACAAACTTGTTTTTTCCTAATCTGATTTCAATTAAATTTTTACTGTAATTTAACAAGCTTTTCAAACATGCACACTGTAACTGCTATGGGGTTTGCCTAAAAATATAGAGTGGAAAAATAAGTCAATTCTTTATAAAGTATAACTCCGATACAGAATTTGCAAAATTGGTAAGATGTACAATGTTTTAGTTGGCCTGACATGAATGATAAAAGGCTAAAGAACAATGTAACAACTCGATATAACCAACATGTCAATATCTTGGATTTTAAAATATGTTGAAGTGTTTTTTTTTTTGGGGGGAAAAATCAATAAAACAAAAATGGTAAAGGCTATTGCAAATCCCAGTTGTTACTTTGTAAAACCATGATTGCTCAATAATGTGTTCAAAAATCATGACTGTTCACAAATAACTAAAAATTCAATTGGTAAAGGAGAATAACTTACTTCTGAGAAAAATAGAAATATTTTCTATGAAAATCTACAGATGTGAAACACCATTAGTCAGGGGAAGAGCATCATCCTCTCAGCACTGCAACTGTAGCTGAGACGAGCCACCTCCCAGACCCATCTAGGAGTCAGAAAAGATGCCATATAGTATATTTTAAAAAAAATCTTTCACAAAACTAATAATTTTTGGAGTAAAAAAACAAATACAATATGGCATTCTGTCCTTTTGATGATGTCATCAAAGAAAATTCCAAATTCCTATAAAAAACATAGAAAATGGTATACACAAGCAGATTGCATCAAACTATGGCCAGATTTATGTACTTTTTTCAACAAGAGATAAAATTTCATATTTTTTTTTCTGTGAATATGCCTCTCCCCCTTCAGGTCTTTAGATTACATGCCGTGTCTGATCTCTGGTAGTCCTATTTTTCTCCAGGGGGTAAGCTTGGTTGGCTCTTAACAAATTACTGGCATAGCTTCAAGGGTGCTTGGTTGCTGCTAAACCTATAAGAGTATTACTGAGTTTAGTCACAAAACTCGCAAGCAAATACTATTATGTACTAAAAAATAAAAGATCTTCCAAAAATTAGGGAGGGACATAATTAACAAAACACTAGTACACATTCATCAAAAACAATAAAATACATATAAAAAATAATTCACTTATAAAACTATTATAATAATTATTATACTAACAAAAAAATAAGAGATCTGAGATAATGTAAATATACAATTAAACTTAACACACACTTATCAGATACAAAAAATGGACATATTCAAGCATAAATCACATATAAAAATAGGACAAATACATAAACAAAATAACATGAAACATAAGCTAGCATGAATAAGATGAGAGAGACAGGAAAATAAGAAAACACAGACAGTTGCATAACTAATATAGCAAAAATAGGTATAAAGCTAGGTTAAGTTACAGGTAGAAGGCAAATTAGAGAAAAAACATAGTAGGCATAAGCCACAGATAAATGAAATAGCAATAATCTGAAAGATAGGTTAGGAAAAGAATATTAGGGTAGGTGACAGGTTAAAGACAAAATGACCGAGAACCAGTTTTACTATACACTTCTGACAACTAACAGCAGAAATCTAGTAAAGTACTGAAAGGAAAACAGATTTAAAAAGTTAGGCTAAATTAGGCTAGTACAAAACATAGACTAGTAGGGGCTAGTCACGTGGTTATACAAAATAATTATTTTATGCCTTATTATAATCAAAAGAAGCGCTAAACCACAAGGGTTATACAGTTTATACCTTAAATTATCACTAATCTTACAGCTGACTCTAATCATAATATACAGGTATTATTTATGCTATAATAAGGCAAGTTACAAGGCACACACATTTGATAGCCCTTCTCTAGGGTAGCATAACTGCTGGATGGAGGCTCCCCAGTAGCTGTCACAATACTTGGGCTTCTCTGTTTATACCTACATTAACACAGGTTATGGACTCGCTTGTTAGCAGCAGATAATCGATATGGATAGTTGAAAAAAAAGGCTGCTCAAGCAAGGAAAGACGTAATCCTTGTTTAGTCTCGCCCTCCTGTTCCCCCAAGATGTTTGAACAGAACTCCTTCCCTTTACACAGATTCTTTGTAAACTTTTTAACAGTAGCTCAACTCATTTCAGTACACCTTATTAATACCACAATAATTGTTAGAATGAATACTAATACTTAGAAAAATAATCTGACACATTAAAAAATGAATTTATACACTATATTACAGCTAAAATATTCCAGTGAAATCATATTGGAACTACTGCCAATAGAACATCACCATGCCAGAATGGTCACACTTTAACACATTTTCTACAGTCAATTTACAGATTTTATAGTATTTGGGATATTTGCAATCATTTACAGATGTTACAGTAATAATAATAATACTTTCTCAATTAATTAAACATTTGCAATTGCTCTGCATTACAATTCAATGCAAACAATGATAGTATTTGGCATTACACAGCTTATCTTTTAATTATACTGCATTTATTTCCTACACCTGAGTTACAGAAATATGCACATAATAAACAAGGAAGTACATATTAAGGACAGTCAAGAAATCTTCACAACGAATATTTATCACACCTTAAAGTATGACCCGAGGGCTTCATTACACAAACACGATTTGCACAGGTATGTCATACGGAAAGATGCCCAGCATCTGTGAGGACAGCCAGAGAGCTCTAACAGTTAATCATGTGTTAACGGACTGTCCTATCTTTTAAAGAGGATGCAGACTCCACTTTCTACTTCAATACCCTTACACATTTACCTTCCCTCTCTAAAAATCTCACCTTTGATTCACACTCCTTCTTAGCTTCAACGGAAACTTAGCTTTCTGCTGCAATTTAACTATTAATTTTACACTTGCATTAACCCTCAATTTCACTATTCCCTACCCTTACACCGGAAACCTTAGGGCTGTATGACCCATGAAAGTTTGGCACTTTTTTAATATACAAGAGGGCTCCACTTTACAGTGCTTCGCTTTACAGCGTTTCACTAATGCAGCGGTTTTCAATTATACCCATTCTTCATTTATTAAGAATTCCTGCAAAAAATATATTCACCTTCCAAGATTTTCAATCTGATCGTTTGATCATAGGGTCATGAGACTGTCTAGTAGCTACAAAATTCTTAATTCAACCCAACATAAGAGAGGCGGTAACTTTGTTAAGGTGCATTGAAGAATAACCTATGCAACACTGCTGCAGGTGAAAGCACTGAAGCTAGAGCTGTGTTTAACTCTCAAAACAATAAGGGAACATCGAACCTTCGCAGGTTGAGATATCCTCTCCCCAACAAGAGTAATAAATAATGCGACCACAAGAAGGTCAAATTTCCCCACTAACAGGAAATATAACAAACGTGTGCAACCACCATTGACGGTCTTGATATAAAAACAGAGACAAATTTACCTCGTAACATATAGCAGCGACGAAGGACCCTCATGGGTTTTCTTTTGCACGAATGTAATAATTATAAAATAAGGGAATAATTGAACTTGTAACATCTAACTTCAAATATTTATAAAACACGTTCACTCTACATGTCTTCAGAGAAGTGCACCAACAATTCAGCAGGCAATTATAAAAAAATGGATTCATCATCAATCATCATATTCATGGACAGTGTGGTAGGTTCATCCATCACATTACAAGAGGTTGTCAACGTAGGAGGTACATCTATCACATATTACAAGATGTCAGCGTGGGAGGTTCATCCACCGCAGTACAAGAGGTTGTCAGTGGGAGGTTCATCCACCGCAGTACAAGAGGTTGTCAGTGGGAGGTTCATCCACCGCAGTACAAGAGGTTGTCAGTGGGAGGTTCATCCATCGCAGTACAAGAGGTTGTCAGTGGGAGGTTCATCCATCGCAGTACAAGAGGTTGTCAGTGGGAGGTTCATCCACCGCAGTACAAGAGGTTGTCAGTGGGAGGTTCATCCATCGCAGTACAAGAGGTTGTCAGTGGGAGGTTCATCCATCGCAGTACAAGAGGTTGTCAGTGGGAGGTTCATCCATCGCAGTACAAGAGGTTGTCAGTGGGAGGTTCATCCACCGCAGTACAAGAGGTTGTCAGTGGGAGGTTTATCCATCGCAGTACAAGAGGTTGTCAGTGGGAGGTTCTTCCACCGCAGTACAAGAGGTTGTCAGTGGGAGGTTCATCCACCGCAGTACAAGAGGTTGTCAGTGAGAGGTTCATCCACCGCACTACAAGAGGTTGTCAGTGAGAGGTTCATCCACCGCAGTACAAGAGGTTGTCAGTGGGAGGTTCATCCACCGCACAAGAGGTTGTCAGTGGGAGGTTCATCCACCGCACAAGAGGTTGTCAGTGAGAGGTTCATCCACCGCACTACAAGAGGTTGTCAGTGGGAGGTTCATCCACCGCAGTACAAGAGGTTGTCAGTGGGAGGTTCATCCACCGCACAAGAGGTTGTCAGTGGGAGGTTCATCCACCGCACAAGAGGTTGTCAGTGAGAGGTTCATCCACCGCACTACAAGAGGTTGTCAGTGGGAGGTTCATCCACCTCAGTACAAGAGGTTGTCAGTGGGAGGTTCATCCACCGCACAAGAGGTTGTCAGTGGGAGGTTCATCCACCGCACACGAGGTTGTCAGTGAGAGGTTCATCCACCACGTTACAACATTAACCTTGCTATGACTACATAAGGAAGACACACGTCATTCTTACCTAAATGTTGAACGCAAGTATGCAAGGTTGTTCTTAGTCATATATTTAACCTATAACACTAAGAGATTTATTACAGTCAGCAGTAAGTGCATTGGCATTATGGCATTCATGAAACTATCAACAACTCAAAATTACTACCTAGAACTTGCCAACCTATTTTACGTAAGAGTAATAAAATCCTGAATACATATGAATAATTTCCTAGAGCCTGGGTGAAGTTTTAGAATTTCTACTCCCTGAAGGTTGCTTTAGTGACCACATCCTAGCACCTGCCACCTCCATCTTGAGCATCAATATCAGTCTTGTAAGAGTATATATTACAATGGATCAGTTTCTCTTCGCAAACATTCGGCTTGAACATAGATTTGCAGTAATTACTCAATAAACAAAAATAATTATAATAATCTTCATTCAGTATATCATATATTATGGTTTTATATATTTATACAATGCATTAAATGAAATATGTTCAGTGAATTGTGTTGTGTATGTATAATATATATATATATATATGTATATGTATATATATATATATATATATATATATATATATATATATATATATATATATATATATATAATGGTGCTGGAGGTGGAGCAGTCATTCAGTGCTGCGCAACAAATGTTCTTTTACATCACAAGAAGTATGACTTTATATATATGTAGTACACATCTAAGAAATGACATCATACAAAATATGAATCATCATACAGAAAAAGTTGTCTTGCATAAAAAAAATCAATATTCATACAAATGCTTTCTCATACAAAACCGGTATAATACAAAAAGTAATTTTTACATAAGACAAGTCATGGGTCTCTCGCGCCCATTAGATACATTCCACAATCTACAGTATATTAAAAATATATATTTCTGAGTCAATAGCTACAAATCAGTTAAACTTCCTGAGGGAGGGTGTGGAGCAAAGCCCATCATGCGCATTCCCTAAAATATATTCCAAAATGCGTTCCAGGCCAAAATCCACAATTATTTTGGGGTAAGACGATGGAAGGACATTCAAGTTTTATGAGAGGAAGGGGAGGGCCAAGATCAGCTCTGATTCCTTCAATTTAGAGACCTTCAGCAGGTAACGTCAAGGCACCCTCCATGAAGGGTTGTGGCAATAATTTAACTCACAATATCTGGCAGCCTCAGAGAACAACCACTACCACGGTTTCTCGCAGCTGATCATTGTGTCATCAGCGTCCTCAGCTACAGGTGACCAGTGATGGCTTCTCCAGGTACGTCGTCTTCTATACATTACCTAGTAGATTCATGGACTACGACTGCACGTGCGTCATGTAAGTCACGAGTAACGTGTACACTAATATCAAGAATACTTTAATCCCTCAAGTAGGAAATAAATCAAGGCGCATGCATGATTTAATCTGCTTTGCATATTACATATACTGCGCAGAAAGTAATACACCATTCTGTGTAGGAGTGTAATGAGAGCTTAGTCTGATGTCATTATTCATTATTAAGTGTAATAGTAAATACAGTACCCAGAATTTGTTAAGTCTCCTTGATAACATCAGTTTGTATGTGATGAAGATGTCAGTGACAAAATGAATGAGGGTCTATATTTAATTAATGTAGCCATGTTTGTTTATTTTTTTACGGGAGTTGTACCTGACGAATTTTTTTAAAATTTAGATATTTATTTTTTTATTTTACACAAAGCTTGCTGATGTTTTGCATTTATGTTTTATTAGATGTCGCTTTTGTGGTAACAAACTATGCTCTTCCTCAAGTTCCATGGACATGACGCCTTCGAGGTGGGTTACCTTGATGGCTGTAAAGTGTTCTTGATCAATGGAACTGGAGCTAACCTCCTGTTCCTCTTATTAAATCTGATTACCTTTAGGAGTTTAACACTTCTCCACGAATATAAAATAGCAATTCAGAGATGGAAAACACTAACATAATAAGCAGAGGAAACATGTCTAATGACTTAAAACAATAAGATGAGAGACGAGCATAAAATACACAGGTTATGACAGAGTAGTGAAGGTAATGTGGCGGCGCAGACGGCCTTGCTTGTGCTCAGAGGCCCATCTCCAGGACTTTCTAATACCTCGTCCAGCTTCCCACCAACCTCACCCTCCCCATGAGTCCATCAGTCTCTTCCCCAACCTTCTAACCTAACCAACCGACACTGCCTCTGCTCATCCATTCTGCCTTAAAACATTACGCTTTTCTTATCTTCGCAGTAAACATCAACACGCAAATACTGCAATGTCTAAAGTGGATTGTTGATGCTAGATGAATTGATGGTTGCGGGGAAAGGGGGTTAAGGGTAGCTCATACGCATGCTTAAAAAAAATAGAAAAAGAATTGAAATACATTCGGATTTTTAACCCGGAGGATTAGTAACCCAAGATAATCCAAGAAAACCGATTGGTGCGACTTATTTCAATAGAATCCTTTGATCCTCTTCCCCAGGAAGCCACCTACAGCACTCTACTAACATCCAGGTACCTGCTTAGTGCTAAGTAAATAAAAACAATAGATGTGAGGAAACACGTCCACGTCTCCACCTATCCTAAGACAGAACGAGGGGCCTTTGACTGTGACTGGGTCAACAAAAAGATGATTTACAACAATTACCTCCCTTTGCAAGAATAATAAAACAAAAGAAAATGGTGTTCATTCAGACGCCAATATGACCACCCCAGAAAATGCCGTGCCCATATGACAACAGGAAAATGCAACCTCCCTTCCTGTAAGCTTTTCCACCCTGAAATGTGCCACTCATCAGTTCAGGAAATACAGTGCTATAACTTATATTGCCAGGCACACCACCTAAAGGGTACAAGACGACACAGAACATCCAGACCATGGCAAAACCTGGGTAGCCACAGCCACTCCGGAGAGAGTTTTTTTTTAGCACCAAGAAGGAAAAAAAGCTGGCAGGAAATGACAGAAATCGTACGCCAACTGCAATCATTGCTACAGTGAAAAGCTCTGTTCCACAAGGCACAGTACTCGCTCCCATCCTGTTCCTCATCCTCATATCGGACATAGACAGGGATATAAGCCACAGTGCAGTGTCTTCCTTTGCAGATGACACCCGAATCTGCATGACAGTGTCCACCGTTGAAGACACTGCAAGACTCCAAGCAGACATCAACCAAATCTTTAAATGGGCTGCAGAAAACAATATGAAGTTCAATGATGAGAAATTTAAATTACTCAGATATGGAAAACGTGAGGAAATTAAAATCTCATCGGAGTACAAAACTAATTCCAACCACACAATAGAGCAAAAAACTAATGTCAAAGACCTGGGAGTGATCATGTCAGAGGATCTCACCTTCGAGGACCATAACACCGTAGCAATCGCATCACCTAGAAAAATGACAGGATGGATAATGAGAACCTTCAAAACCAGGGATGCCAAGCCCATGTTGACACTTTTCAGGTCGCTTGTTCTATCTAGGTTGGAATATTGCTGCACACTAACTGCACCTTTCAAGGCAGGTGAAATTGCTGACCTAGAAAATGTGCAGAGAACCTTCCCGGCACGCATAACTGCGACAAACCACCTCAATTACTGGGAACGCTTGAAGCTCCTAAACCTGTACTCCCTAGAACGCAGGCGGGAGAGATACATTATTATATACACGTGGAAAATTCTCGAGGGATTAGTACCAAACTTGCACACGAGAGTCACTCCCTACGAAAGCAAAAGACTCGGCAGGCGATGTAACATCCCCCCAATGAAAAGCAGGGGTGCCACTAGCACGTTGAGAGACAACACAATAAGTGTCAGGGGCCCAAGACTGTTCAACCGCCTCCCAGCATACATCAGGGGGATTACCAATAGACCCCTGGCTGTCTTCAAGCAGGTACTAGACAAGCACCTAAAGTCAGTACCTGACCTGTGGCTCGTACGTCGGTTTGCGTGCGGCCAACAGTAACAGTCTGGTTGATCAGGCCCTGATCCACCATGAGCCCTGGTCACGGACTGGGCTGCGGGGGCGTTGACCCCCGGAACCCTTTCCATGTATACTTCCACAAAGTCCCATGATGTTCCACAGTCACACACACTTCCACAACGTTCCATGATGTACCACAATCACACACCTCCACAAGGGCACATGATGTGCTACAGTAACACGCATCTCCACAAGGTCTCACATCCCACAAGGCCACACAAAAAATGTCCTCAAATCTCCACCAGAGTAACAGGGACGAGGGGAAAACTGTCGGATGTGAATGTACGTCGCCATACACTCAGTTTTGTAACCTTGCCAACGCATGTACTGTAGCAGTTTTTGTATTTCCGGACATTATTACAACGCTTTCAAAAAATAGCAAATTAATTACCGGTTGTTGCATAACAATCATTTTTGTTTGTTGGACTTTCCCTTAGTTTATGATGACGATTTTTATGATTATTATTATGATTATTATTATTATTATTGATTTCACTATTATTATTATTATTATTATTATTATTATTATTATTATTATTATTTGTTGTTATGGTTGTTATGATTGTTGTTGTTATGACTTATGATTGTTGTTGTTATGACATGATTGTTGTTATTATGACTTATGATTGTTGTTGCTATGACTTATGATTGTTGTTGTTATGACTTATGATTGTTGTTGTTATGACTTATGATTGTTGTTATGACTTATGATTGTTGTTGTTATGACTTATGATTGTTGTTGTTATGACTTATGATTGTTGTAATGACTGTTGTTTTTTATTTGAATTAAATGAGATAACTCTACATGAGACAGCAATCTCATAGTTAATTCCAATTACCTTTACAATTACTCTTCAGTTTAGTAACAAAACATATTTAGCAGATTAATTTAAAAGAACATTATTATTACATTTATATGATAACCTATTAATCCATTTCCCCCCCAACCAGGTGTTTGTATGTTGCTGCTGCTGGTCGTGACCACAGTGGCTACTGACATGGAATTGGAAGAAATATCGCACAGCACAGTAATCCTCGATGATACTGACACCTCAGTCCTAGATAACGCTGACACCACAATCCTAGATAACGCTGACACCATAATCCCAGATGACAGTGGCACCACAATCCCAGATGACGGTGGCACCACAATCCTAGATGACGGTGGCACCACAATCCTAGATGAAAATAACACCACAGTTGGTGACTCCGCCACCATCATGCTCAATGACACTGATATTACTTTCGACGATGCCACCACAAGCACTACCACTTCTGCACCCTCCAATATCACCACCCCAGCAGCACCTGCTATCACCACACCCGACGCTGTGCCCACTGCTGCAGCTAATACGAGCACTACAGACTCCAGTACGTTCACTACAACAAAAACTACGACTACAAGTACCCCTCCACCCAATGCAGAGACTACTACTCCCACTACAACCAATAACACATCCACTGCTGCCTCTAGTGAAGCTTTCACTAAATCCACTGAAACCTCCGCTATGTCCCCTACAACCACTACACTCACTGCAACCTCCAGTTCCCCGGAAACAACTTCTGCTACGCCCACTGCTGATAATGCTACAATTACTTTGACGGCATCAAATCCTGTGACTCTTCCCACTGGTCACTCGTGTCGTAAACAAGGCGTTGAATATCCCATCGGTAAGTAAGGAACAATCTGGGTCTATATGACGGACTACCGACAATAAGAAAGAAAAGACACGCTGGAATACCATTTCACTCTTTGTAGGCCATTAGTAAGTAAGTTTATTCAGGTATGCACAGATATAGTTACATAGATTATCATACATAGCAGCATATGTGTAGAGAACCTAGGATAACCCAAAAAAAGTCAGGCAGAGTGACTTATTTCCATTGGGGTCCTTTTATCAAGTAAAACTCTACACAGAACGAAACTCCGTCATGATCAAAGCTTGCTGCAACGCGTGTCTTTGTAAGTAGCGAACACTTGATCTGCGTGTATTGTTAGATACTGAATTGGGAGTCTTGCCTACAGCTTTGGAGAGAGTTCCGGGAGTCAACGCCCCCGCGGCCCAGTCTGTGACTAGGCCTCATGGTGGACCATAAGAACATAAGAAAGAAGGAACACTGCAGCAGTCCTACTGGCTCATGCGAGGCAGATCCAAGTCTCCAACGGCTTAAGTCAATGCCCCGACCCAGCCAGGTCAGGTTACATTCACTTAAGGAAGGAGCACTGCATCTGACCTAGTAGCACAAGCTAGTCAGGACCAACTCACACCCAACCGCACCCACTCATATAATTATCTAGCCGACTACCTTGTCAGCCGACCACCTGGTCTGGTCACTTCCACTTAAGGAATTAGTACGGCTACTGACCTGGTAGTACAAGCTAGTCAGGTCCAAACTCACACCCATCCACACCCACCCATGTATTTATCTAACCTATCTTTAAAACTACACAACGTCTTAGCATCTATGACGGTACTCGGGAGTTTGTTCCACTCATCCACAACTCTATTACCAAACCAGTGCTTTCCTATATCTTTCCTGAATCTGAACTTTTCCAACTTGAAACCATTGCTGCGAGTCCTGTCTTGGCTGGATATTTTCAGCACGCTATTTACATCCCCTTTATTTATTCCTGTTTTCCATTTATACACCTCAATCATATCCCCCTAATTCTACGCCTTTCTAGAGAGTGCAGATTCAGGGCCCTCAGTCTACCCTCATAGGGAAGATTTCTGATACATGGGATCAACTTTGTCATCCTCCTTTGTACGTTTTCCAGTGCATTTATATCCATTCTGTAATACGGTGACCAGAACTGTGCAGCATAATCTAAATGAGGCCTAACCAAAGATATATAGAGTTGAAGAACAACCTGAGGACTTCTATTATTTATACTTTTTGATATGAAGCCAAGGATTCTGTTAGCTTTATTGCGAACACTTATGCACTGTTGTCTTGGCTTCAGATTACTACTAACCAGAACTCCAAAATCCTTCTCGCAATCACAAGTAATAAGATCTACATTATTCAGCTAATATGTGGCATGTTTATTGTCCTGCCCAACATTTAGAACTTTGCATTTGTTACTGCTGGCCGCACGCAATCCAACGTACGAACCACAGCCCTGCTGGTCAGGTACCGACTTTAGGTGCCTGGCCAGTGCCTGCTTGAAGACAGCCAGGGGTTTATTGGTAATCCCCCGTATGTATGCTGGGATGCAGTTGAACAGTCATGGGCCCCTGACACTTATTGTGTTGTCTCTTAATAACTTGCACAAACTTTATTACTGTAGATAACAAGAGCATTTCACCCCTCCATCGACGATTTGTTCACTTTAACGTGCTAGTGGCACCCCTGCTTTTCCAAACACCCGTGACTTGACCTGACCTTGCCAAGGTCAGGTCAAGTCCAAGGTCACCTTGGATTTCTCATATTTTTTTTTACTATCATATGTTTTTCCTCACCTTTGTTTTTGTCTGTTTCACCTTACCTGCTTCTTCTTTCAACGTACCTAGTAATGGTCAGTAGGCCTATCGTGGTGCTAGTTTGTCTCATGCTTTGTGTGCCCTTTTATGGGACGTGTGTTCTTTGGATAATTCTGTTCCCTTGAGTTGTGATTTATTTGATGTATTTACTACTATTACTATGTATTACTACTATTACCACCACCATTACTAATAATAATATTACTTCTATTATACTATTACTACTACTACTAGTAGTACCACTAATGTTTCGACTTGTCTTTCCTCTTCCATTTTCCTACCTGTCTTCTGATTTCTCTCCCTTGTTGGTGACTTGTTAATGGTTCAGAAGGGACCGAAACGTCGTCTGAAAAGCGTTGAGTAATTGTTGCAGCCACTGCATTGTGATATTTATTCCTCGTGGACTTCCCAGATGAACGCTTTATTCTCTACAATTTATTTGACGTTGTCCTTTCATTTAAGTCTTTCTTTTGCTACTATAAAGCTGCTCTTCTTACCTCCACGCCTCGTAAGAACCAGGTACATTTTCTCTGACTGCCTTGATGAGCAAGTTTTACCTTCCGTTTACCATTGTTCTTAAATTTAGCACCTTGGGTTCTCCCTTTCTTGCTCCAACCATTCATAATTTATACTAAATACCAAGAGGGAAATAATTTTTAATCCTCTGTCAACGTAAACATGCTCTCTGCCAACGCAAAATGCTCTCTCTGTCAGTAATGTTCAAATTCAAATTCTTTATTTATGATAATATTACAAAGTGGGGTTTACATAACTAATAGTATTAGTTCATATTATAAAATACTTATTACAAGAAGGCCACTAGTAGGCCTAAGTATGCCTAGGCATTTCAGGCAGACTTATACTAGATCTTACTCTATATTGACACAATAATTATACTGGTATTAAGGTTAGGTAATTGTAGTGATTAACTAGATTTACAAAATTGAGGTAGTTCAAAATATTTAAGAACTTAACAATTAGTGTATCAATTAATAATAATAATAATGGAAATGGTGTTGTATTGGCATGATACAGTTTCTATATTGGAGAGTCTTAGGCAAACTTATGACTAGCTTAAGAATTATGAAGCAATAGTTGTATTCAGAATTTTGTTTACAGTCATGTGTAAATTAAGCCATTAATAGCCTGACTCCAGTAAGTCCGGTTCAAATATTATATTAAAATTCCTTCTGGGAGAAGAATCTTAACATAATACCCAAGTGCTTAATGTTGTATTATTTGAATTGGTTTATGGTAATATTGTCCTTGTGGCGCAGGTATAAGTTATGAAGAGCTGCGGGAGGCGCTGGAGGTGGGCAGCGTACTGCTGATTGACGTACGCAATAGGTGGGAGCTGGAGGAGACAGGTAGACTGCCCTGGAGTGTCAACCTGCCTCGTAAGTACCTCTTGTCTGTGGAAATAAACTGTATAAAATACCGACACAATGGAAAAATAAACACATAAGCAGTATAATGTGATCCTTTATTGACAACGTTTCGCCCACGCAGTGGGCTTTATCAAGTCACAAACAAACGTTGTCAATAAAGAATCACATTATACTGCTTATGTGTTTATTTTTCCACCTCTTGTTTGTAAGGGCTAAGACGTTGTAGAAATATGTACACATACACATTATTCTTGCCATTGTGGCGTAGTTCAGCAATATATACTGATAAACTTCAATAGTTCCAGAGCTAAATCAAGCTATCCACATGAGCGAAAATGACTTCATGAAGAAATATGGTTTTCCGAAGCCACTGCCTGAGGACACAAACGTAGTGTTGACCTGTCGCTCAGGTCGACGCGCCACTGTCGCTTGGAAACAACTGGAGCCTCTTGGTTATTGCAATATTAGGTGAGTTAGTTGTAGTTTAGGTGAGTAACACTAATTAACTTCTTACTAGGTACCTACGTAGTGTTAAGTGCTTTTCATTTCTTAGAAAAAGAAGACCCTAGATAAGATAACCTACATACAGTGTGTGATCATCCTTAAGAGGGAGGTGACATAATGATTCCTTATTTTATTTTGATCAGTCATAATCATTTTCACACAGGTTTAGTTTTAAAAAAAATTAATAACAATCTAAACTTAAGATATAAAATCAAATATATAATGGTGTTAATCGTCGTTCAGCGGTGGAGCAACTCGTTTATTGTAGACATTTGTCCATTCTTTGCAAAATGGTATTGAGTTGCTCCAGGTAAACTATGAGTATGTTCTGTTTTGAAAGTTCTTTTCTGCATTTCAGGGTATACTTTGGATCCTACCTAGAATGGAAGGCTCGTGGAGGTCCACTACTGCCTGTTGCCAGGACCTTGTGAGAGGTGTACCCCATCTCACTAAACATTTATCCCACACCTCACCCAACACTCCCATACCTCCTTATTCCCTCACACCACACTCCCCGATAGGCTTACTGAAGTGATAGATTTACTACGCACCCAATAGTCATTCTGTAGATGAATGGTTCAGAGAACCGACAAGTTATAAATTAGACACATATGCAACACTTGGGTATCTTTATTGAGGAAACGTTTCGCCACACAGTGGCTTCATCAGTCCAATACAAAGTAGAAAGGTGTAAGGAGAGGAGGAGTTTGAGGTTATCAGTCCCTCGGCCTGGAGTCGATGTGTTCAGTCCATCAATCTTGTTAGAAGTGTAGCACAAGGCCGTAGAGGTGGCTTATATGCTGTAATCAGGTGAGGTGAAGCAGGAGGAGGCGGGGTCATAGTAGTACCATCCACTATTCTAAGTAGGTCTTCGTCCAAAGGTTGGACAAGTGTAGAAGAATTCGTTTGTATCAAGATCCCAAGCTGTTGCTGTGTCAGACAGGATGTAGATGAATGGTTCTTCTACACTTGTCCAACCTTTGGACGAAGACCTACTTAGAATAGTGGATGGTACTACTATGACCCCGCCTCCTCCTGCTTCACCTCACCTGATTACAGCATATAAGCCACCTCTACGGCCTTGTGCTACACTTCTAACAAGATTGATGGACTGAACACATCGACTCCAGGCCGAGGGACTGATAACCTCAAACTCCTCCTCTCCTTACACCTTTCTACTTTGTATTGGACTGATGAAGCCACTGTGTGGCGAAACGTTTCCTCAATAAAGATACCCAAGTGTTGCATATGTGTCTAATTTATAAATAGTCATTCTGTTGGATAGAAGTCAGCAGATTATGGGCCATCATTGAGTCAAGGGACTGGCATTGACTGTGTTAGGTTTAAGGTCTACCCACTACACATGAGTCATTAAAGCACTGTCTTCAAGAATACTTTAATCCCTAAAATAGTAATTAAGAATTTAATTAAAATAAATTATAGTCAAAAAGAAGCGTTAAACCTACAAGGGTCATACAGCACAGCAGGGCAGGGAAGGATGCAGGGGTATTGAGTAGCGAGAGAGAGAGAGGGATGATTATTAGGGTATGGAGTGCAGGGGTAGAAGGTAGCAAGAGATTGAGGTAGAAAGGACTGTGAGGAGTGCGAGAGTTATTATCATCAGAGTTTGTGCAGTAAAAAAATTAGTTATAACAGCTCCCACTTTTGCATTGTCGCTTTAGTATGAATGTCATAGGTATTCTTACACTCCTCAGAATTATTATAATTATAATCAAGGGGAAGCGCTAAACCCGTAGGATTATACAGCGTCTGTGGAGGGGAAATGGAAGGTATTCAGGCTTAATTCAAGGAACTGGAGCACAGATACAATTTCCTAGATCAAGAGCCCCTCACCAGTGTCAAGGAACCTCCCTTGAGGGGACTCCTCAGAATTGTGTTTAACATTAGTATTTTAGTCTTCGTAAGTGGAACAGAATTCTTCCTCCGTAAGTCATGCGTGTCGTAAGAGGCAACTAAAATGCCGGGAGCAAGGGGCTAGTAACCCCTTCTGTATATATTACTAAATGTAAAAGGAGAAACTTTCGTTTTTCCTTTTGGGCCACCCTGCCTCGGTGGGAAACGGCCGATGTGTTGAAAGAAAGAAAGAAGTGCAAATTTATTTTGTCATCAAGTGTGTGCTGTTCACTCTGTCTACCCACACTTTACATGCATTTCTCTTCATTTTTTAATGCAAAATAAATTGTATTATTTTTCATTCTTTACATAATTCAACCAAAAGCTGAGTTAATTTTTTTAATGTGATATGTATATGTCAACAATAACTCCCTAGAATTTCTGTGCTGATTTTTTTTTTTCTAATTTTCCCAAGATTTTTCTTAAGGCTCTTTTAGGAAGTAGCTGCCGTTATCTGGTTTTCATTCCGTCAACAATAGCCTGACTGATCGAAAGTCACAAAACTGAGCTAACTGAGGTTAGAGTTTCCAACAGAATTTCTACCAGTTCTTGTGGTGAATGACCTACACGGGTTCAGCACTTCTGCAAGCATGCTCCTAGAAGCATTTAGAGTTTCCTGCCAAGCCATGACTTCCATGGGCTTGGGATTATGACCCCTTTGCTGACCTCAGCTCAATACACACTTCCCTGGATCAGCCCCATTGACCGGTTAACCTTCTCTCTGTTCACATCTCCCTCTCCATGACCTGCTCTAGCTTCCCTCAATCAGGCCACTTACCTGGATGGACGACTCCTTAATAAACCTCCTATACTCAGCCGTGGTTGACTTACACCCGCTCTGCTATTTATATCATTGTGCAGCATATATTTGTATTTATCTAATAGCTCATCATAAATTTTATTGTATAAGCCTTATTTTGTGTTCATATCCCAAGTTCAAAACTGATCTGGAAGAATTGAGTAGGAAAGAATTACAGAAATATTAGTTTTTTTTTTTTTTACCCTCCCAGTAAACCTAGCCTGTGATATGTAGCCTTCGAAGGAGAGATTACTTAGTGCCATTTTGTGAAGAATAATTCATCCAGTGAAAGGATGTTGCCATGAATAACTGTAGGCCAGAGCAATTAGAAGATGGCACTGCTATCTACTACTATGATGAATTAGAATGTATTAAATATATACTTGCACCAGGGACAAAAATGGTGAATATGTATTTGCAAAATTCTAAATTAAAAACCCCTATTACAGTTGGAGCAGTGTACAGGTTACCTTACAAAAATTTTTACACATTCAGTGATAACCTAAAAGACATTATAATTGACTCAGAGATGAACGAACACAATCCGATACTTGCTGGCTACTTCAACATAAACGTCATCCAAGCAACTGACCCTCAAGTAGCCGACTTCATAAACACTATGAACAACTACAGTGGACCCTCGGTTTTCGTGCACCTCCAAACTCTAACAATTATGTAAGTGTATTTTCGTAAGTGCTTTTGTAAGTGTACTTTTGGGGAGTCTGAAATGACTAATCTAATTTACATTTATCCTTGTGGGAACAAATTCATTTGGTAACGGCACTCAAACAGCATTCTGGAAAGAATTTTCAACGAAAACCGAGGGTCCACTGTATTACCATCTAAACCAAGAGAACAAGAATCTCTGAGACAAGTATCTCATTACTTTACCACATCTGGACCAATACTATATCTCCACTACCCCACCTTCCTCATAACCAACTAGTGTAAATTGCCTCAAGACAAGTAAGATCTCTTTTCTACTTCATGACAAGTCATCAGTAAATAACTTTATTTTAGCATTAAGTGACATTGACTGGCACAGAGTTAGCTGACAGCCACAATATTGACATGTCAAAAATTTTCTTCTTAAAAAAAAAAAAAAAAACTAACAGGTATTGTCTAAATAAAGCTAAACAGATCACAGCAGAGACTAAACAGCCCATGGCTTACAAATAACATCCTCAAATCCATTGATAAAAAACATTAATATGAAAAACAATTCAGACTGGGCTTAATAACAAAAGATGACTAAACGATATATGTCAATACTTTCTAATTTAATATGGAAGTCTAAACAACTGTATTATGCAAGCAGATTTAATGAAATTAAAGGGGATATGAAAAAGACCTAGATTATTATTATAATAAAAAAGAAGCGCTAAATCACATTGGTCATACAGCGCAGCAGGGTAGGGCAGGATGCAGGGAGAATGTGTTGTAAGAGGGAGAGGGATGATTAGTAGGGTATGGAGTGCAGCAGGACAGTGGATAGTGCAGGGATAGAGGGTAGCAAGAGATTGAGGTAGAAGGAACTGAGGGGAGTGCTAGAGGTATAATCTTCAGAGTTTGTGTAGTAAGTCAGTTGCTGTCAAAAAGTCAATGAGAGAGTCAGGATTAAAGGAGGGCCCATCAGCAAGAAGGGAACAGGAAGTCTCCCTCTGCAAAAAGACTTGGAAAACCTTCTCTGAAATCCTGGGCTCTTGAAAACTGTCCAGAAACAGATATAAGCTTAACTAAATCAGATGACCCACATATCTACCCTGCAGACACTGCCAACTTAATGTCTTCCTCTTTACTGTATTATTATTATTATAATCAAATAGAAGCGCTAAACCACAAGGGTTATACAGCCCTCTTTACTGTAGGATCAAAACTAGCAATCAAAATCCCAACCTCAAATACTCGGGCGAAAGACTGCCTTACTGGAAATTACCTAAATATTCTATATCGAGCTCTAACTAATCCTACTGAAGTCTTGCTCATCATAAAGTCACTATAAAACAGACAGTAAATCTAAATAATTTACCACCACTCGTGTACAAAAGTTCATGTGCTGTCACCCACTACTGCAACTCTGTTTTAACAAATCAGTGGAATCTTCAAATTTCCCATCCATACTCACAATAGCAAGGGTTACCCCGATCCTCAAAGGTGGTGGATCCAACTGAAGTGAATAACTATAGGCTTATATCAAATTTGCCCTTACTATCTAAAACCTTAATACATAAGCAAGTTTACTCCTACCCAAAATCACACAACATACTTAACCCCTGTCAGTTTGGGTTCAGGCCCCCCCCCAAAAAAAAAGTACAAATGATGCAATTATACACATGTTCGAACTGCTTTATGCAGCGCTTGAAGAAAGTGAATATCCTCTGGGACTCTTCATAGACCTGCAGAAAGCATTCAGTACAGTGAACCACTATCTTATGGGGTCAGAGGACATACTCTTGAATACCTAAAATTTTATCTTAGCAAGACACCAGTATGTCTCCACAAATGGTGTAACCTCAATTACACAGCCTATAGCCATAGAAGTACCCCAAGACAGTGTTCTTGGCCCTCTGCTCTTTCTCATCTATATCAGTGATCTCCCTAATGTATCTCATTTCCTTAAACTTGTTCTATTTGCAAATAACACTACTCGTGTCTTCTCCCACTCAAATCCGACTACGATTGTGACAATGATGAGCTACTAAAAATATCTCTGTGGATGACGACCAACAAACTCACTTTCATAATAGAGAAAACCTACATGTTGTTTGGAAAAAAGAGCTTTAAATATCCAACTTAACATACAGATCAATGGTTCCCCCATTACAGGAGACACTGAGGGCAATATTTTAGGTCTTCACCTTGACTGCAACCTGAAATTTCATATCCACATCCAACGCATCAGTGTTCTATACTAATGTCCGTTATCATCCTATAGTTAGATAGTGGTCATGAGAGTGAACAAAATAATGGAAAACAAAGTGAAAATAACAATGGCTTCTAAAGCAAGTGGTGAAGACAAAGAAAACAGGGATGGAATAAACAGGGGTGGCACACAAATAATGGACATCTACTAAAGTCTGTTACCATCATGTATGTAGAAGGATTGTGAAGGTCATGAGAGTGGACAAAATAATGGAGGCAAAGGACATCACGCCGATCATTCAAGGATGGAACATTCGCCTCTGCATGTAGGCTCTCGACAGGGGAGGAGCCAAAAGCACCCAGACATAAACCTGTACCCCATTAGTGACACAATATGAAAACTATGGCCAAGTTTTCTAGTGACTAATTTGAATGAAATGTTTTTTCATTTTTTAAATAAAAAACTATCAAAGTTGTAGGTAAATGATAAACACGTATACTGTAGGTTTATATATTTCTTGGCATTACATACAACCTTGCATTAAAGGCAAAAATCACCAAGTACAAAACCAGTTGGTAAGGTTGAGTTACTAGAATTAACACATGTGACAATTCCATTGGAATCTTAAGGTCTACAATTCAACACTGGATTTTATGTCTGCACAGTACAAGAGTATCATCTACTCAAAAAGAAAATCTCTCAACTTCTCCATATTTATAACTAAACCGTGTATGTACGTATATACCAGCAGAATAATGGAGTAGCTGCTAAATATACTGAAACATAATGGATATAGTGACAAGTCTAAGTAAACATTTGAATATGTTACTGCTTAATTCAATGATCTACAAAATCATCTATGACTCATATTCAAGTTATGATTTTACAATATCTATTGCTAAGACAATATCCCAAACCGAATATCTGCCTTACCTATAATATTACTAGAATATTGTAGCCAAAATGACCAAAGTGGCATGATTCAGCATCTATGAAATGTTATTAGAAACCAATATACCAATACTAGACTATCTGAACTATTCCAGCATTTCTAGACATTGAAATCTCATTTTGTGGCCATATGAAACTTTTTCGTTGCAAATTATGACACACTGTCTGACATGACTTTTAGATTATGATCTCTCACAATAATGGTCTTGTAATGATTCAAGAATAACAAAAATACTTGGCTTTTAAAACAAACATCACGTATTATTCAGTGTTGTGTAATTGAACACCAACAAATATTAGAATGGTTCCAAAACACAGTATTATCTTAGTGTACATCCTAGTATTATCTTAGCATACATGATTGATTTTGAGTTTTTCTTTTATACTTTACCAGCCCAGCCTATGCTCAATCTTCATTTTCGAGTGCCTGTTCAACCAGACTGCTGCTGTTAGCAGTCACTGGTATACATGGTTGTCACAGCCTGGTTGATCTGAGACTGGGCAGAGGTAGTGATCCAGTTTCCTCTTGAAGACATCTACACGTGTTTCAGCAATAGTTGTGATATCTGCTGGTAATAGGCTAAGTCTTAAGCTACAGAGGTTGACACAGTGTTCTCCTTTGCCTATGGTGCCCCTGCTTTTCACTGGATATGTTTTATACTTCCTCCCATACCTTTCACTCCAGCAGGTTATGGTAATGTTTATATTTTGGGCCTTATCCTCCAATATCTTTGAGGTGTATATTATCAGTTACACTTAGTACTTTGAGTACATTTAACGTACTCAGAGGCATACCCAGCAATTTATATGCTTTAGTGACTATATGGGCAGTAAACTATCTACATTTTCCAGCTCTCTCTCTTTTGCCTTGAACAATGCTGTGAGCACAGAACAATATTCTAGACATGAGAGCACACATGATTTGGACAGTAACATTGTTGGTGTCACTTCCCTTGTTTTTAGTTCTCATTATCCAATATGTATATGTGTGTGTACACACGCACACGTATGTATGCACGTGCACACACACACTCATATCTCCAAGATTGTCATTAATATGAATAAATTACACTAGCATGCAAGCATCAAAGCATTGCCCTGTAGTTCTTATGACTATTTTTTAACAATAACAATAATACAAATATAACCTTCAGCATGACAAAATAATGCTTAGTAGTAAATTAAAAGTTAATGCATCGTTTAAAGTAGCAAGTGTCTTGCAAGAAAAAATTGAACAGGATAATTTTTAATAAACGAATGCCTAGCTTTTAAAATACATAAAAATATAACTAAGCAACAAAAATACTATTGAGAGTATACAGTGGAACATCAAAAAGTTTGGAATTCAATTTCATGGAACCTTTATTTCGGTACTCCAGAAATGAGAGGCTCTTGAAGGGATGAAACATGTTTTAAGAAAATATTTAACCTTAAATTTACTTGCATATCTATTAGAAAAAACATACAAGACTAGGCAAACAGCAATCCATACACATATTATTCAATACATATTAGATTAGCATGCTGAAAGTCATGACCCCCTAAACCTTGAGGGGCCATATAGTACACCAGATGAGTGTGGGGGAAATATGATAAGACTACATAACAGCAAATGGTGAGCAGCAGTCAGGTGTTCATCTTACCTTTTAAAGCTTTAAAGAAAACTAAATTTCATCAATGTATTACATCAGTGGTGTTGTAATCCTGTTCTCCATAATCCAGTAAAATAGAATGTTGCCTATACTCAGCATGAAAGGAATCTGTGTGGGAGCTAGGTACAGTAGCAAAAGATGCTGAGTGGCTACCTTTCCTTCCAACTTTACCTTCAATACAAAAGTCACAATTATCATTTTCTGATGCTTGTAGACAGCTTTTTCAACATATAAAATGCTGCAGTCTTGGCATTTAAAAAAAATAAGTGTACTAACTGCTACCAAAGCTTACCTGCAAAACATCATCTAGGCTGTTGTGAAAAAATTAGTAAAAGGGCAAGGGTAAAAAGGCAGAGAAAAGGGTAAGGAAGAGAACAAGAAGGAAAAGGTGAGGAGGAAGAATGTGATGAGCAAGAGCACAATGAGGAGGAAGATGGGTAGAGGGCAAGGAAGATGGAAGGTGGGGAGGAAACCGCAAGAAAGAGGGCGAGCCAACCCAAAAATTCACAGGTACACCACAATATTATGCTTTTAAAGGACTGCAAGAATTAAGATAAACACAGTAATTAAAACATTATTTTTCTTACATTTTGTAAGAAAGCATTAAAGTTAATCCATTTTTGTGGAAGTGGCACCATCCGTCAGCCACTAGCAGGGGCAAAATGCAAATGGCACCATTAATCTAGTGGTTCTTGCTTGTATTTTATTGTTCTTCATTCAATTAACAGTATAAAGTATAATTATGAGTATACTTGAACAAAGAATTGATCTAAAATATGATCATTCTTTGAGGAATTTTGGTTTAGTGCAACTATATTACCTCACAATGTTACCTAATATGAGTTACATGTTATATACATTTCACAAAATAAGGAAAACAAGCATTAATGAATGCCATTTCATATTTGTACTTAATTTTTTGCCTTATAAATTTTCCCTTAGATTTTCATGTCCTGTTGTTGGACAAACCCCAACTTCAGAATGATTCTGGCCCAGATTTAGTCAAACTTTGTGTTCCACTGTACTAATAAGAGGAAAGCTACCTACTTTATACCTAAAAAGTCTGGTAATACAGTATTAATAGCCAACGTATTATTCCATTCCATAAGACATCACAATCTATACTAAAGGATACATAATTAAATGCAATGCTAAATAACCATCAATGAATTTCATGTTTACATGAAAATTCATAACAATTACTAGGTGACATACTGTGAGCATGTCCTATATGGAGGAATGACAAATATATATATATATATGTAAGCCCACCACAAGACCCATATTATCTCTAGCTTTAATGAACTAGAATGTGAATCGGTAACTAAGTGGCACCACTCCCTTGCAACTCGTGTCAACAAAATATTTTAAAAATAAATGCTTTTCTCTATACATTTTCTGTAACTCAAATCCATTTCCTGTGTACATATTCAATTTAATTTGGATATTTATTATGTTTCTGTTATTCCCGCTACGTACTAGGATTGCCCTCGACAAAATCATCCATTTTAAACATTAATTTAAAGAACCTTTCTTTGTAAGTAATAAAACATTTTAATAATTAACTATCATTTAATTCTAGTTAAAGGGAGTTCTATTTATGAATTATTTGCATTGGTGAGCAAGGCAGTTGAGATAATGCAATGTAATTATGTATTTAAGTTCATGTGGAAAATTGTAAAATGCACCATTAATATGAATATTCTAAACCTAATGCAGTGATAAAAGGTCATACACTTCTATAATAATTTTGTCAAATTAATGTCCTAATTTTTAAAAGTATTTTTATGCATGAAAAAATCAAATGTTTTCTAGCCTTGCAGGACCTTACAATACGTTACATTACCAGTACCTTTCCTGCACAATGACTATTACTTAAGATGAATACTATAGTAATCCAGATTATCAACAAATTACATTTAATTTCCAAACAAAGGTTACACATACAGAAAGTGCTTCAAAACAACTGTGGAATACCAGTATAGTGGTCATAAAGAATGCAAATTCACTTAGGATTTTTTTGTATCTGCTACTGTGAACAGCAAGTCCTAAGAATTTAAAATTTTAATGCTATATTAATATGGAGATGCAACCCTGAAAAGTCATGAAGATGATGTACATTAAAATATATAGATTAAATACTGATTATACAACTTGACTTTTTGTTTCTCTTGCATAAGCGACTGTTGTACAGGTGTTTAACTCCATACAATGCACTACATTTGACATTAGTGGCAATGTTTGAGCTTTCTAGGCTGGAGGCAAACACTTCGTAATGAACTTCTTAATATCAGCCATTTCCTGAAAAGAAACAGCAATATTTACTTCTTTGCTGAAACAAACTAATGATACAATAAACCCTCAATTTAACAGACCCTGATTTTATCAGACTGAATACACAATCAAAAAATATAGTAATCCTCACCTCTTCACAAGAAGAATGCATCATCCCTCTGTATGTCTTGAACTCAATATTGCCAGCAAACTTCTTGATTATTTGACTTGTTATCTGGCCAAATTTATATGGTACTATAGGGTCACAATCGCCGTGACACTGCAAGATCGGCGAGCCAGTGTTGCTAATAGCAGCCTGAAAAAGTACAAGAAAATCATCTAAAAAATTACATTCTTTCCCTTATGCAAATACTACAATAGTCACTCACCACATTTGATACAAAGTTAGTGACAGATGAAGTGGTGTATGCATGTCATGCCAAAGTTCAATTTTTTTACCTAAAAAATTAAGGGAGTGGTAGGGCTGTTATGTCGAATGGTCACTATCCCTTGCTTGTCCTTTCCCAAAGACTCGAGTACAACAAAAGAAGCATCAGAAATATAGATCACAATTGCAAGTGCCACCATATGTAAAATCTGTAAAATACACTGACAGCCAATCACCACCTTTCCGTCATGTGTTTAAAATCAACATGAAGTGTGATTTTCTACCAACAAGTTACACAGCTATGTGAAAGAACAATTACAGGATACAACATAGAATTATAAACACTAGTAACCATTGGCAGTTTTTCTGACATGGCTTTTCCAGGTACAGGCACACCTAACCAGTCTGAACAACAGCATCAATGATGATGATAATGTAATTGAAAATCGATTTAGTGATGTGCATCAATCAAAGATTCCACCTCCAAATTTTTGCTAGCAGAGGCGCCTTATTAACAGTTCAATTGTCCCCCTTGTTGCAACTGTGTGGGGGTTATAAAGGACTGGTTAGAATGGTTGGAGTGTACACAGGAGGGATTAGAGCAGTTGGGATGAGTGGGGGTTTGGCGTGGGAGTGGGAGACTGAGGGAGGAGGGGATGCAGGAGCTGGAGATTGGTGTTAGGTGGAGGAGGATGCTAGGCAGTGGAGGGGTGTGGGGAGGGTGTGTGGGGAGGGGGTGTGGGGAGGCTGGAAGTAATGAGGTAGTGTGATGGTGTGGTTGGCAGTACCAGTGGCCTGGTGTGGATGATGGGTGACTGGGTGGGTGAGTATGCAGTTAGTGGTATAGGTGGTTATAAGGGTAGTGGGTGATTAGTGATTAGGTGGGTTAAGGTGAAAGGTTGAGTAAAGTGTGGGCACAAGGTCTTGGAAAAGTAGTGTGGGTGGGGACATGGGGCTGGGATGTGAGTGAATGGTGTAAGTGTAAGCAAGTGGCTATGGGAGGGGAAGGGGGGGAGAATTGCATGGGCGGGTTGTTTGGGTGGAGGTTGATGGCTGGGATTGTGTGGATGAAAGTAAATGGCCATGGGGGAGTTGTGTGGGTAGATGTTGCTTGGTGAGCGGTAGGGAATCAGTGGAGGCATAGGTTCACTAAGAGACGGGTAGGGGGGAGGGACCGTCCCATGCCCCAATTTCCCATACATGCACTCCACCATGGTAACTGTCTACTGTACTACAAAAATCGTTTAGAAAAGTAACATGTTCAAAAATGACTAAACAAATAAATTTTAATTAAGATTTATAAACTTGTGGGTCTAGACACAACTTACTCATTGGTGATCTCACCCACTTTGAGTCCTATTTTAAGCCAAATTCCATTTCTCAATTTGACACAATTCCTAGCTATTTTGCTAGTATGCCTTCCATTCTATTGAGCACAAGAAACTGCCCATTCAACTATCAGCACTACCCTATAAAATGCACATATGTCAGTAATTTGACCAATCTTGCACAACATTCAACAGATTCTAATTTAAAAACAGTCAAAAATAAATATAGTAGGTATTCCAGCCACAAAAAAAAAAAAAAACTTTCCCCTATTCATTAATCACACCACCAGGCCTTCCCAATTACTCTCCATTTTGAATCCCTCATTATTTCTCAGATTAATAAAATATAACCAAGAATGACTGGGCTAGGGTGTCCCAATAATTCAAGCAGACCTAGTAAAAACCCACAAAACAGACTGGAGAATATACCTTTGATGAGTTCCGAGTTTTTATAGTTCCAGAGCCTGGCCTTGGGCCAGGTTTGAAGGGCCTACCCTTTCCCAGGAAAATCTACAAAAATATATTATTTCCACCACTTTGAGGCCTATTTCACTATAATGTCTTCCAATTCTACCAAATGAAACCATGAAACAGCCAAGAAACTACATGGTCAGAGGTTTGCTTTTCCCATCATACACTGCATTGGGGCTAACTGGTCATCCAGCAATAGTGTCTATTGGTCCCCTAGTAATACAGTGTTTACAGGTCACCCAGTATTGCAGTGTACACTAGTGTTACTGGTCATCCAGTACTGCAGTGTATACTAGTGTTACTGGTCACCCAGTATTGCAGTATAGTATACTGGTATTACCAGTCACCCAATATTGCAGTGCATACTGGTGCTACTGGTAAGCCAGTAAGTAAATTTTGCCACCCTGTGCTTAATAAAATTAACAGTTTTAAAATACAATCATAATCGATCTTACTTGCCTGAGGAAATTCTTCCCTGAGTGGCAGCCAACATGATAGACCAACAACCCCAGCAAGTGTCCTGGTGTGAGTGAAGGTAGAATAGAAGGCCAAAGCACCGCCCTGGCTGAAGCCTCCCAACACAATACGTTCATGTGGGATGCCATTCTTCACCTCCTCTTCAATTAAGTGATGAATTCCATCTCTCGCTTTCTTAATGCCATCCCCATCTTCAGGACCATCCACATCAAGAGATTTCAAGTCAAACCTGAAAAACAACATTAAGTTAAAATTTTAGACAATCTTCATTATCAAAATCTGCTACTAGCAACTTATCTTTCAATTGGGTCATAAACTAAAGTTTAATCAGCATCGAGAGAGAAAATACACAAGGCACTATATTTTTAATAGTTATTTCTAAATAAATTTGTCAGTATTTATTGAGTAGCTATCAAAGATCTACCTTATTGATGCCAGGGGTCCCTCAAGCAGATCTAAGTTTTGAACACAACTCCCTCAGATAAACTGTGAGCAGTAAATTTTGGCCTAGATATGAAAGAATGGGTCTGTGCAGTGAAAGTGCACAGTGTATAAAAAAAAAATCCTGTCCCACGCGATGCATGATGGGAAAAGCAAAACTCTGACCTTGTGTTTGGTTTAACATCTTCACTGTCCAGAACCCCAAAATTAAAATTGCTCTCACTGTCCCAAAATTTAAAAAATATATTTGTTCTAAAAGATTAAAAGAATATATTTTCTAGTGGTAATGAGGCTGACAGTTGATGACAGGCTGACGGCAACTGCTTTGTACTCCATTTTTTTTTATTTAAAATTTTGTACTTTTTTCTGGGGTTTTATAATTTTTTACATTTTCCAGTAACTTTTAGACCCATATAATGCACAATTTACATACATGTATATCCACCCCCTGTATGCAACACAATATCTGCACTAATAGTGTCATCAGTACACTGTTTACAAAATTTGCTTACACAAACAAATGTTTCATATTACATACTACTGTTCTAATATTTACATACATATATACAGGCACTGGGTATGTCCCTAGAACTGCTGCAGTCTGTGGAACTCTTCGAAACATGGCTTCTTACACAGCAGTGTTTTACACTCCTCACGCATACAAGTTCTGTGCTTTTCTGGGCGTCTTGTGTGTGCACAGGCATAACATCTCTTCTGAGCCTCTTTTTTCTTGTTTGTAGCAGGAATTATCATTAGGAAGTGATCACCATGCCTCAAACAAGAGGGTAGTTGGTGATCAGCTCAGGGATGCAGGTGTACTGCTGGTGTTGTGATCTGGTATTTGCACATTTGCCTGATAAATAATAATAATAATAATAATAATAATATCTTAATTTACTACAAGTACATGTACAAGGTATACAGGCCTAGCTGACATCAATGACATACTACTATACAGGAAGCCGCTTGTTATGCATAGCATTTTGGGCAAATTAGGTCAGTTTTGTCCCAGGATGCGACCCACACCAGTCGACTAACACCCAGGTACCCATTTTACTGATGGTTGAACATAGACAACCCATGTAAAGACACACGCCCAATGTTTCTACCCTTGCCGGGAATCAAACCCAGACCCTCGCCATGTGAAGCGAGAGCTTTAGCCACCAGGCCATGGGGCAAACAGACAAACAGAAGTGGGCACATGGTTGTCTGTTGCTGGTCATATGGTATATATTATATGCAATGAGCATTGAAATGTCCATGAGATGGAAGAAGTTTCATGTACCACTTATAACTCTTGCGAACACAGTCAGCAAACCCAATCTGCATGCCACAGATGTCCACCAAACGCGTATTTATGGTGTAATCAATGACAGTCGCAGGTTTCAAAATGGGTTCATGGGTGTGTCTATTCACCCTTTCAGTGTCTCATTTTGTTGTAGTGAATCAATGTCAACAATGTCACATCTCGTATGTCATGCCACCATAATGCCAGGATGTCATTCATAAAACACCTGCAACTCACCGGTACCAGTGCCTGTGTTGAACCTAGGCATATGTTTACGTGTTCTACGCACTGTACCTGCTATCCATGTACAGTGGACCCCCGGAAATCAGACATAATTCGTTCCAGAATGCTATTCCAGTGCCGTTACAGAACGAATTTGTTCCCATAAGGACAAATGTAAATTAGATTAGTCCATTTCAGACCCCTAAAAATACACTTACAAAAGCACTTTCAAAAATACACTAACATAATTGTTTGAGTTGGGAGCAGTACGATTTCCTGAGGTCCATTGTATATGGTTCCATCATTGTTCTCACTACATCACCTGAGATACCCAATAACCTCCTGGTATCTTTCAGTTTTGCTTCCTGTGTACACAATTAAATTCAATACCATGGCCATTCTTTCCTGGTTATATTGTATTATCTGAGAAATAGAATAAATCTTCTATTTTTTGTGTGAACAAGAATTCAAAATGGAAGGCAAGAGTAATATAGGAGAGGTCTGGGGACATAACTAATGAACAGAGTTAATGTTTTAGTGCCAGGAATGTCTACATTGATTAAGGAATATTTTCAAATTGGCATTTTTTTAATTGTGTACAATTGGTCAAATTACTGACTTGTGCACTTTACAGGGTACTAGTTGAAATAATAGAATGGGCAGTCAGAAGGCATACTAGTGAAATAGTTAAGAATTTGGTTGAATGGAACAATTTAATTGGCTTAATATAGGACTCAAATTGAGTGAAAACACTGATGTGTAAATTGCACCGCATTCGCTAACTTTGCTTCTGCAAAATTCCATACATTTGGTGTCATTACCTTCAGAAAAAGATTCTCTATCATTTTAGATTTTTTTTTTTAAGAAGTAAACACTGAGAGCAATATTAATTTCAGAGGTCCGGAAAGGATTAACAGAAATAGTATACAGTCCTAGTAGTATTTTATATTTCATTCTTTTCCCCTTGATGGTGAGGGACTCTTGATCCAAACAACTGGACTTATCTTCCTCTTGCTTGAATTGAATTTGAATACCTCCCATTCCACAGATGCTATATGATCCCTACAGGTTGAGCACTTTCCTCTGATTAAGTGTAACAATTGTGAACACATTACTTGTCAATGGCCGATGCATGGTATGAAATGGATGGATTGTTTTATGGGTTTAGGCTGTGTAAGCACAAATTTTGTTGGATTCTGTGCAATAAATGGAAAATGCATCTTGTGGTCAGCTTTAAACTTTTAGTGCTGATGTGTTTTCCTCAAGGGGGAATTATCTCTTGATGTTAGTTTGTGTAAGTTATCATGTGCCATTTTTATTAATGAAATTGGTTTCTGTGAATCTCTTCTGAATAGAAATAGGTCACAGTGTCTGACTATTTGGCCATCCTAGGTTAAATAAACCCAATGTTCTTTAATGTGCCTATAACATGCACCTCAAGACCATTCTTAAACACTTGGACATTATGTACACTCTTACGGAAGAGTTTGGATAAATTTTATCCTAGGAGAACCCAAATCGCTTTTTTGGAATAAATTTAAAAAATTTAAATGTTGCTTTTCGTGATAATTTCTGAGTGCCACATCTGATTAGCTTCATGTCTTCTATGCTCATAAATGTGTGAATGCAATTTCTAAGTGGCTTAATGTGCTTGTTTATTTTAAGAAACTGCTCTCTCTGGTCTGAGTGTCTTCAATTAGACTGTGGTTTGTCTTCAAATAGACAGTGGTCCGAGTGTCTTCAATCAGACTGTGGTCCAAGTGTCTTTAATTAGACTGAGTATGCATAACAACATTATGATTCAATCTATGTAGTGCCAACATAAACCCCTTATCTCTTAGATGGATCAACTAACCACCGGTTTTAATTGAATTTGTTTGTCTCAGGAATTCACTGGAATTTTTTTTATATTCTTCCTTCAACCTGTGCTAAATAAAAATAATATTTACTGCCATCAACAAATATTCTATTTGCAAGTTTAAAATGTCTGGCATAAAACACTGGAGTAACTGGTAAAGAACAGGTAAATACAAGAACAAAGATATTAAACATACTACATGCCAGGTGCACTACAGGTCAGGTGTGCTACACAACAGATGTACCACATGTTAGGTAAAAGGACACAAGGTCACATAGTTGAACTTGTGTCCTTTTACCTAACATATTGTCGATAATTCTGCCAACATTAATACAAGGTGTACCACAGGCCAGGTTTGCTACAAACTGTGTGTATCACCAGCTGTAATAACAACTAAATTACTGTTTAGGTGACGGTTATACTCACCATGAAGGCATTCTGAAGCCGGCATTGAGTGATACTGGAATCACTTGCCTGCAAAGAAAAGATTTAAAATGACATTTGACTTGCACTATATTGCTTATGCATGAGGAAGAAAATGATGAGGAAAAAAGATAGTTACAGTACCAAATTATGTTAATGCTTAACTTTTAACACACATGGCCTAGTTCCTCTAATTCAACAGCATTGGGTTCAGGACCCTCTCGAAATATATACAGGAGGTCCCTGCTTTACAGCACTTCACTTTACAGTCTTTCGCTAACACAAAAAGGTTTTCAATTTTACCCATTCTTCATTTATTCAGACTTACTAAAATAAATATATTCACCACTCACTGTAAACTGAAAATATTTTAAGGTAAGTAATGTGTTTACTGTATATGCATTTCTGAGGCCTAGCTCTATTACTCATTTAATATGACAGTGTAAACATGTTATCAGGTTTTTATATGCATTTGAAAGTGAAGAAAGGTTATGTTTCACTTTACAGAGATTTTCGCTTTACAGTAGTATCCCGGAACCTAACCTGCTGTATGAGCAGGGCCCTCTTATATTGAATTATAGTTGCAAACTGATACTGAATTAAAAAAATTCCCAAACTATGCAGCATGAATGGCTGCCAGAACCACTTTCACTGTAGTAAGCCCCTTACATCATCTCTGCTCAGTTTTAGTGTGTTTAGTGGCAATATATTTTTTCATGTTGACCATTCAACTACCTCCATTACATTTAGTTTCAATTTAAAAATATAATTAAAGAAAAATATTAAATTTGTATTCAAGAAAGGTTGAATGCATTCTCCTTGTGTATTTATGGACAAGCACCAGAATCCAGCCCAAGGCTGGGCTCTGGGAGTAGAAAAACTCTTGGAACTCATCAAAGGTATATCAAACAGTAGACAGATTGATAGATCGAGTACTTAAACTTAAGTACAGTGGAACCCCGGTTAACGAAAAAAATTCATTGCAGAAGCCTGCTCAAGTGCCATTACCGAACGAATTTACTTCCTTAAGAAAAAATGTCATTTAGGTTAGTCTATTTCAGACCCCCAAAAATACACTTCCACAAGCACTTACAATATTATACTTACATATACAGTGGAACCGGGGTTCCACTGTATATGGTTGTTACACACAGTTCTGTACATCCTCTTAGCACTGACAACAACTATAATTAACTACTGCACTAAATTATAAATAGTATTTATGAATGTTCATTTGTGTGCATGTACATACAGTGCTTCTTTATCATGTATAAACTGGCAATGTATATAAAAAATCCAGGAATGCCTATACAATTACATATAATACCATAAGGGAGAGTCATGGGAAAAATACAATTCATTATTAAACAGGATTAGTAGTACACACAATTCTGTTCTTTTATCATATAAGGCTCTAAACTTTTCCAATTATTTTTTCCGGCGTTATGAATTAAAAATGCCAAGAAAATGCCTTTTAGCATTTTATGAAATTCATAACAAACCAAGCACCGTACAATACTTACGCAGTAGGACAAATGAACTTTATGTGTGGTGAGCCAATAGCAGCCATTGCGCTTGCCCATCCATGACTGAAAAAAAAAAAAAAAAAATTACAGTACATGAAAACATGGTAAACTAAGCCACATAGTGACATTCAATACACACACAACCCGCACATATAAAAGAGAGGAGCTTACGACGACGTTTCGGCCCGACTTGGACCAAGTCGGGCCGAAACGTCGTCGTAAGCTCCTCTCTTTTATATGTGCGGGTTGTGTGTGTATTGTTCCAGTCACGGTATTGTGTCTTTTTGTTATTTAGTGACATTCAAGATATAAACCAATGTTTGTAACTTTATAATTGGAAGTTATTTCCATTCTTTGTACTTATCACTATCACTAACCCCAATCTCTGAAGTACCATATACACTATCATCAAATCACTCACACTTTTCCCAGACATCCTCAAAATATCAACCTTAATTCCTTTGATATATACTTTTGAAGTCTTTCAAAATTTCTTTTATTCCTGCAGCCTGGTCCTGGGCAAGGTTAGTCTGGTGCTTGCCTGATCAACCAGGCTGTTACTTTCAGTGACCCACATTTACAGTCTGATTATCTGGCACTTAGTGGAGGTACATGTCTAATTTCCTCTCCAAGACTTTTACACTTATTCTGGCAGTATTTACAAACAGTGGAACCTCGGTTTTCGTATGCCCTAGTTTGTAAGTAAAACTATAGTTATTCTCTATAAAATGTATTTTTTGTTAATATTTCCCAAAAGAAATAATGTAAATCCAATTAATCCGTTCCAGACACCCAAAAATATTAACAAAAAATACATTTTATAGAGAATAACTATAGTTTTACATACAAACTAGGGTATATGAAAACTGAGGTTCCACTGTATATAGAGGTACAGTATGTGGATCAAGATAAGTGTTGGTGTAGAAGAAAGGTACTTTGGTATATTATCAAGAAAGAGATAACTGCAAAAAAGGCGAGAAAGTTGTTTACAATTGTGTTACAACAATTATGCAAGTCTAGAAAGAGAAATTCTGAATTTACTTAAGAACAAAAATATACGTAATTCACTTACCCAGTGTCACCCAGACCATGAAGGAAGATTACCTAAAAAACAAAGATACAAAATTAATATCAATACAAAAATACAGAACAGCACTAGTATTAGCAAGTAATATTCCAGAACAGACATTATAATCTTTTGTAAGGCTATGTAGTTTTGCAAACTCTTGTTAACTACTATAGCTAGAAATTATATATATATTTTCATTGTTATATTTATTATGCATTACACCATATCTGATATAGGATAGTGCATCAGCAGGAGTGTCTGAATGATAGATGTTTTCTCTATGTGGAAGAACAATTCCAGATATTTTCTAAATGACCTGCCTCGGGTAATGATTAGTAGTGATACATCCATTTGAGATTTGTGCAGGATAGCCAGCCCTTCTTGGGAATTTCCCAACATTCATATGGTGTAAAATACTGCATATCAGTAACCGAGGCATTAGCTGGAATAAGGGAAACATCAGCATCCAAATTTCGGAAAAAAAAAAAAAATTAAAACCCTGTATATACAAAAATGTTTATAACTGAGAAAACAAATTTCTTTTAAATATTAAGGTATGGTTTGACACATAGTAAATAACATTTTAAGGCAATTTGAACTAAAGTTCAGATGTTGCCATTATCCTATACAACAAGAAGTTGAATGAAGTCAAAAGTTAGCATGGGAAGGGAATAAGAGTTTAATAATGAAGCAGTTTGGGGAGGAAAGGTAAAAAGAGTTTAGAGTGGAAAAGGCTGTGCAGTACATTACCATAAAAAGTGTCACACTCCAAAGTGTTCCTGTTTGCAGATGATGTGAAGTTGATGAGAAGAATTCAATCGGACGAGGACCAGGCAGAACTACAAAGGGATCTGGACAGGCTGCAAGCCTGGTCCAGCAACTGGCTCCTGAAGTTCAACCCCACCAAGTGCAAAGTCATGAAGATTGGGGAAGGGCAAAGAAGACCGCAGACGGAGTACAGCCTAGGGGGCCAGAGACTGCAAACCTCAATCAAGGAAAAAGATCTTGGGGTGAGTATAACACCAGGAACATCTCCTGAGGCGCACATCAACCAAATAACTTGCTGCAGCATATGGGCGCCTAGCAAACCTAAGAACAGCATTCCGACATCTTAATAAAGAATCGTTCAGGACCCTGTACACTGTGTACGTTAGGCCCATACTGGAGTATGCAGCACCAGTTTGGAACCCACACCTAGCCAAGCATGTGAAGAAGCTCGAGAAAGTGCAAAGGTTTACAACAAGACTAGTCCCGGAGCTAAGGGGTATGTCCTACGCGGGGAGGTTAAGAGAAATCGACCTGACGACACTGGAGGACAGGAGAGAGAGGGGGGACATGATAACAACATATAAGATACTGAGAGGAATTGACAAAGTGGACAGAGACAGAATGTTCCAGAGATGGGACACAACAACAAGGGGACACAGTTGGAAGTTGAAGACTCAGATGACTCACAGAGATGTTAGGAAGTATTTCTTCAGTCACAGAGTTGTCGGGAAGTGGAATAGTTTAGGAAGCGATGTAGTGGAGGCAGGCTCTATACATAGCTTTAAGCAGAGGTATGATAAAGCTAATGGCGCAGGGAGAGTGACCCAGTAGTGGCCAGTGAAGAGGCGGGGCCAGGAGCTTTGAATCGACCCCTGCAGCCACAACTAGGTGAGTACACTAACCATTTACTTGTTAGCCAAGACTACACAGTTCTCCTGAATTACACTTTACGAGGCCTGGTCTCAAATCAGGCCGTGGGGGTGTTGATTCCTGAAACCCTCTCCAGGTATACCCTCCCTGCTAAGCAACACTTCCCCTAAACTACATTACACTCTGCACTTAGAACTATTACACACACACACATGCAAAATTATTGTTACCTGCACAAACTTGGTTAGGACAGTTAAGATGTACAGAAGATAAACATTATGAGAAGCTGCACAGTGGCATCAGCATATACAAACAGGCTGCACAGTGGAACACCACACACACACAAGATGTGGAGTGGCATCACAACATACACCCAAGTGTCCTGTGGCTTGGTTGTCAACACTTTTGCCTAACACACAGTGTCCGTGGTTCAATCCCAGGATGGGTAGAAATGTTGAGGATGTTTCTTTACTTACTGTCCTTGTTCACCTAGCAGTAAGTAGGTACTTGGGTGTTAGTCGACTGATGTGGGTTGCATCCTAGGGGACAAGAATTGAAGGACCACTAATGCACCAACTTTCTTGGGTTATTCTGGATGGCTAACACTCCAGGTTAGAAATCTGAACAAATCTTATCTTTTCACTCTGAACTCATGATCTTGCATATTATTCTCAGTGACAATTCTTGTTGGAAAAGGAAGGCCAAACACTCAAGACTTGCCAAACTCAACTCTGTTTGTTAATACATGTAATCTGGGCTTCTAATTTCATGGTGTCCCATGGCTCAGTTGGTAGCCCACTAAGCTCACATACTAAGGGGTCCATGGTTTGATCACCTGCTACCCCTGTTATAGCCTAGCAGTAAATACCTTGGTGTTAGTCGACTCTTGTGGGTCACATCCCACAGGGTGGTAATACACCTTAGAGGGCTGGGCTTTTAAATAAACCAAGGAAGGATAACTCTTAGCCTGTAAAAATGAGGTGTAAAAAAAATGGTATGCACTCTAGGAAGTCAACTAGGCAGAGCTCTGTTAGAGAGCATGCAATATAGCAGTCTTCTCAGTTCTCACTTGTTCATTATAATTATCACACAGTGTAATGTGTGTGAATTATGTAGGCTATCCCAAAAGAGTCAGTCAAAGTGACTTATTACAAGGACCTCAATGGAAATATCTTAATATTTAAAGTCTAGCTGTAAGTTACATTTAAAAATCTGTCCTGATTATAATCTTGAAAATTAAAACACCTAAGTAACTCAAATGTGTTAAAATCAGTTACACTTAAAGGAGATACAACAGGAATAAAGTGAATTGAGAAGATCAGCTTACAATAATAGGTACACAAATGTTAACTATACAAGAAATTACTCTCCTCCCTTTCTGTAGCTTCATTCATAAGGTACCTTTTAGCCCTCTTCCTGAACTGGCTCATGCTAGGACAGGTTTGACATGTGCAAGCAATCCATTCCAGTCTTTTATTGCTGTATAGTAAAAGGTGTTTGAGGCCTGACCACCTACTGTAGGTACTACAAAATTGTGTTCACTCTCCCTAGTACCAAACTAGTTTTGGTTCCTAATCTTGACAAACTTTGCAGCAAGATATTCTGGTCACTGCTTGTGAGCAATTTTATAAACATGACTTAACTTTAGTGGCTTTACTCTGTCTTCAACATTCAGCATATCCAGTTGTTGTAATTCATCCTGGTCTACATGCTCTCTCTTGGACACAGGATGAAATCTCACTATTTTGTTCTGGGTCATTCACTTAGCAATGTACTCATTTACCGACGCCTCGGACTTACAACAGGCTCTCTGACCAGTATGCATGCCTAAATAATGTATATTAGAGCTGATTTCCTCTATTCTGTTTATTACAATATACGTACAGTAGAACCCCGAGTAACGATCTGTCCGAATAACATTTTTTTTGTGTAAAGGTTGCTTTTTAAGGTCAATATTTTTCTCGTGTAGCGGTCGGTACCAGACCTGTCCGCCTGCCTGCGCTTGCGCGCCTCGCCGCGCAGGACGCCAGTCTAGCGTTGTTTACACTTGAGTGAACAATACCCAGCGCACTCTTTCAAACATTCACAATACAGTGGACCCTCGGTTAACGAATACCCCGGAAATCGTGCAATTATGTAAGTATAATTTTGTAAGTTCTTGTGGAAGTGTATTTTTGGGGGTCTGAAATAGACTAACCTACGTGAAATTTTTCCTTAAGGGAGTAAATTCGTTCGGTAATGGCACTTGAGCAGACTTCAGGAGTGAAGTTTTTACGAAACTCGGGGGTCCACTGTACATTTGTTGTGTTTATTGGTGGTTTAGTGATTGTCACTGTGAAATAAGTCACTATGGGTTCAAAGAAGCTTCCTAGTGGCACCCCTGTGGTAAAGAGTGAGGAACACCATCGAACTGAAGAAAGAGATTGTTGAAAAATATGAGAGTGGCATACATGTGAGTGAGCTTCCCAGGATGTACGGAAAAAAACAATATACTATCACCACTATCCTGGCAAAGAGAAAAGAAATTAAGGACGCTAATGTTGCAAAAGGGGTTGATATGTTAACGAAAAATAGATCGAAAACAGTGGATGAGGTTGAGAAGTTGTTGGGGGTGTGGATCAATGAAAAACAGATAGCGGGTGATAGTATTTCCATGGCGATAATTTGTGAAAAGGCAAGGCAGTTGCACGCAGATCTTGTCAAGACAATGCCTGTATTACAAATAAAGAAGCATTTGTAACAAACGACTGTTTGGGATACTAAGTAAAATATCGTATTTCAGATTTTTATTATATTAAATATATATTATTAATATAAAAGCATATAATCTGAATAAAAACATATAATCTAATAATCTGTGTAAAAACCTATTTACACAAAACCACAGTACAAGATAAAAGTCACAAGTAAAATCGAGTATTCGGTGTAGTGTCAAGTCGCTACCATCTTCTAGTGTCACGCAGGACACTACCACACCTTGTCATGATACTTCTTTGTCTTATGGCACGCCTTCTCACGGGGTCCCATGACACCCGTTCTCTGTGTCACATGACACGCCCCCGGTGTCACCCGACACGCCTTCTCTTCTGTGTCACACGACACCCTTCTCTCTGTGCCCATAAGACACCTTCCTTGCATCATGAACCCATCTCTAATAAAACCTTTTCACCGCGTTATGACACACCCCAAATACACGACTCAACCTGTGTCGTGCCATCGTCACAAACTCTGACTGACTACACCACTAAATACCTGACACCACATAGTGTCACACAAGACACCACCTGTTACCAGTGTCACACAAGACACCACCTGTTACCAGTGTCACACAAGACACCACCTGTTACCAGTGTCACACAAGACACCACCTGTTACCAGTGTCACACAAGACACCACCTGTTACCAGTGTCACACAAGACACCACCTGTTACCAGTGTCACACAAGACACCACCTGTTACCAGTGTCACACAAGACACCACCTGTTACCAGTGTCACACAAGACACCACCTGTTACCAGTGTCACACAAGACACCACCTGTTACCAGTGTCACACAAGACACCACCTGTTACCAGTGTCACACACTTTCAGGTACATAAGTTCAGGTACAACAGTCCATTTTCAGGTACATAGTCTCAGGAACACAGTCGGTACGGTGAATAAGCCAGTAGATAGTCTAAGGCCGTCACCAGCATGAAGAGTCAATCTCCAGGTCTGTCTGTTGAACACTCCCAGGTGTATCAGGGAGCTAGTGAACTCTCCAGTGTTGTATAGGGGAGAGTCTCGCTGACACTCTCCAGCAGTGTATATGGGAGAGTCTCGTACACTCCCTAGGTGTATCAGGGAGCTGGTGAACTCTCCAGTGTTGTATATGGGAGAGTCTCGTTAGCACTCTCCAGTGTTGACTAGGGGAGAGTCTCGATGACACTGTCAGTCACGCCTGCCAGGCAGTCAAACATCAGGTCTGATGACGTAACCCCTTGACTGCCGGCCGGTGAGGTAATTACCTAACTACCATTGTTAGATAGGGGGCCGTAACAGCCTGCAACCAGTGCTGAGGAGAGTGATTTTAAAGCCAGCAGAGGCTGGTTTGAGAGGTTTAAGAAACATAGTTGCATACACAGTGTTGTGAGGCATGGTGAGGAAGCCAGCTCAGACAAACGTGCAGCTGAAAAGTTTGAGTGAATTTAAGGGGTTCGTAGAGGCTGAAGAATTCCTCCCCCAACAAGTGATTAATTGTGATGAAACAGGCCTGTTTTGGAAGAAAATGCCCAACAGGACCTTCATTACTCAGGAGGAAAAGGCACTGCCAGGACACAAGCCTATGAAAGACAGGCTAACTCTTATGTTTTGTGCCAATGCCAATGGTGATTTCAAAGTGAAGCCTTTACTGGTGTATCACGCAGAAAATCCCAGGGCCTTCAAGAAACACAATGTTAACAGGAATAATTTGTGTGTGTATTGGAAGGCTAACACTAATGCATGGGTCACTAAGGACTTTTTCGAGGAATGGTTGACTGGAGTGTTTGGCCCTAGTGTGAAGAAATACCTCCTGGAAAAGAAATTGGGACTCAAGTGCCTCCTGGTACTGGACAATGCTCCTGCTCATCCTCACAACTTGGAAGACTATTTGTCCGAGAACTTCAGTTTCATCACAGTGACGTTCTTGCCTCCTAACACCACTCCTCTCATCCAGCCCATGGACCAGCAGGTCATTGCAAACTTCAAGAAACTGTACACCAAAGCAATGTTTCAAAGGTGCTTTGACATAACTTCAGTCTCTGCATTGACCCTAAGAGAGTTCTGGAAAGATCACTTCAATATCGTCCATTGCATAGGCCTTATAGGTAAGGCTTGGGAGGGAGTGACTTCCAGGACTTCCACAGTGGTCTCTGCTTGGAGACCACTGTGGCCGGATTGTGTTGAAAAGAGGGATTTTGAAGGATTTGAGGCTGACGACCCTGTGCCTGTTGTGGACTCTATTGTGGAATTGGGCAAGTCCCTGGGGTTGGAGGTGAGTGGTGAGGATGTGGAAGAGTTGGTGGAGAACCACAAGGTAGACCTAACCACTGAAGAACTGAAAGAGCTTCATCAGGAACAGCATCAGACGACATTTAGGGAAACTGATTCACAGGAGGAGGATGGACAGGGTGAGGTGCCTTCTTCACGGATTAAGGAAATTTGTTCGAAGTGGAACGATGTGCAAAGTTTTGTTGAACAATTTCACCCCGAGCAAGCTGAAATGAGCCATCTGTGCAACCAGTTCAGTGACAGAGCCATGTTGCACTTCAGGAAAATGTTAAACAGACGCCAGAAACAGAGGACTGTGGACAGTTATTTTCTGCGACAGGGTTCTAGTGACTCTCAAGCTGGTCCTAGTGGGATTAAAAGACCAAGAAGGGAAGTAACCCCAGAAAGGGACTTGTTATCTGAAGTCCTTTTGGTGGGAGATTCCCCTTCCAAACACTAACACCTCCCCCTGTCCTCCTCCCTATCTTCCAGATGCCAGCAACTCTCTTCAATAAAGGTAAGTAAATGTTATTTTAAATGTTTAATTATAAATTTAATACATATTATATACTATACTACTTTATATATAGTATTTATAATTGTTTTGTGAATGTAAAAGTATAGTTAATCTTTACAAAATAATTTTTTTGTGAATATTTTTGGATGTCTGGTACGGATTAATTGTATTTACATTATTTCTTATGGGAAATAAGGTTTCGAGTTACGAATTTTTCGTGTTGAGGTCTAGCTCCTGGACCGGATTAAGATCGTTAGTCGAGGGACCACTGTACGTACTACTGTATAAACATTTAAAAATATACCAGAAATGTTATAAATGGTGCAAAGGTGACATTAAAACAATATCAAAGATAGTTGACACAAACCCACTACCATTATAGCATGCTCTTCACTTAGCAACGAATTCGTTTACCAATGTGGTCTTAGGAACAGAACTCCATCGTTAAGTAAGGAGAGGCTGTACTGTTCTCTATCAATTCTCCTGACATGCTTGGGTCAAAGGGAATTCTCAGAAGATGCTGAAGATATTAAAGTGATGGGTTCCCCATTACAATGGATATTAAAAGTATTTACCGTTTTCAGTTTACTTTTCGTGCTAAAGAGTACAGCTAATGTTTTTCCGAGGTGTAGCGATAGTTTGCTGTCTATAACCATTTGCTGCAGGATTCTAGTTCTAGTGACAGTACATTAGTTATATCTTGTGGGTCTTAATCTGAGACTAGCAGAACACTGTCATCTGCATACAACAGGCAAAAGGCTGGTGGGAGGGGTGGCAAAAATTTAGTCTAAGAGGGGGGAGGGAGAAAAAGATTGGTGAAGAGGCGGGGGCAAAAGTTTGATGGGGAGGGGGAAGGGGAAAGGTCAAAGTCTGGTTGAGAATAAAGTTGGGCAGGGAATAAAATCAGGTGCAAAACTTTTGTGATGGAGAAAATTTAGTGGGGGAGAAAGTTTAGTGGGACAAAGCTCATTGGGGGAGAAGATTTTGCAAGCAGAATGAGCTTGGTGGGGAAAGCAAGATCACTAACCACATGGATTCACAACAATTGCATAATCAGGGCAGAATGGATTTAGAGTAGGTTGCTTCTGCTTCTCACAACTACTAGATGCACTTGCAAAATGTGGATATAATATACACAGGCTTCGCTAGAGAATTCAACAAATGCGATCATGGCATAATAGCAAAAAAAATGAATGCAAAAGGAATTACTGGAAAAAAATGGGCAGGTGGATATTTTACTTTCTTACAAATAAAACACAAAAAGAAAGAGAAAACAAAGTTAAGTCATAGGTTGCCACAGTGAAAAGCTCTGCTCCTGAAGACATAATATTTGCCCCTATCCTTTTCCTCATCCTCATATGAAACAGACAGGGACATAAATCATGGAACTATCATTCTTTATAGATGGTAAATAACAAAAAGGCACAATACCCCTATGTGCAGGTTGTGTGTGTTTTATAGATGGTACTACAATTTCTATGAGAATAGAGGACACTACATGTCTGAAAGCAGATGAAAATGAGGTCACCTTTTATTATACAGCAATAAAGAAGTGGAATTCATTGCAACATGTTAAAGCCTGTCCTAGCAAGAGCCAGTTCAAGAAAAGAGTTAAAAGGTACCTAATATTCATGTAACTATTATTGTAAGATGATCCTCTCTTTTTAATTTTCATGTAAATAACTCAGTTCACTGAATTCTTATTGTATCCCCTTTTACTGTAACTGATTTTCAAACAAAGTTACTTAGCAGTTTTAATTTTTAAGGCTATCATCATGACTGATTTCTACTGCACTTTACAGCTAGGATTTAAATAAAATATTTACAATGATGAAAATAAAAATAAGTCACTTTGTCTGGCATTTTTGTGGTTATCCTAGGTAATTTGCACATGCTACTATGTTTGATAATTATAGTCACTTAAATTTGTATAACTGTACCTAAATAAACTTACTTCCGGTGGCCCACAAAAAACAATGTTACAGAAAAATTGAGGAAAAATAATAACTAGAATGAAGCATATGACTAACTCCACTTAATCTATTATAATAGTAAAAAAACTAATGTTAAGGACCTGAGAATGTTAATGTCAGAGGATCTCGCTTGTCCCAACCATGAGGAAAATAAGATGGATAACTAGAACTTTCAAAACATGATAAGCCATGCCAGTGATGGTCCTCTTTTAGTCACTTGTTCTCTCTAGGCTAGAATATTTCTGTACTCAAGTCACTTTTAAGACAGCTGAAACTGCAGATCCAGAGAATGTAGAGAGAACTTTCATGCATGTATAAATTAAGTCCCACATAAATTGCTGGGAACATTTGAAGTCCTTCAAACTATATATACTCCTTAGAATGCAGGTGAGAAAGACTTATCATCTGCACTGGAAACTCCTAGAGGGGCTGATCCCGAATCTACACACCGAAATCAATTCCTAAGAAACTAAGTCTCACCATACAGTGCAAAATACCCCAATAAAAAGCAGGAGTGAAATGAGTACATTAACACATTAAGTGCAATGGGCCCAATACTCAGCAATACCATTCTTACATAATGGAGACGACCAACAGGTAGTGATTAGTTCTAGGTAATGTGATTAGATACAGTTGGGAGGGACTTATTCTCAGCTGTCGTATCTGAGCTCCTCTGCAAAGACAGTGATTATGTATGAGTGAGGTGAAAGTGTTGAATGATGATGAAAGTATTTTCCTTTTGGGGATTTTCTTTCTTTTTGGGTCACCCTGCTTCGGTGGGAGACGGCAGACTTGTTGAAGAAGAAAAATGTTACTGTGTTAATTCTCTTTCTTTTAGAGTACTGTGACTAGTACAGTAACAATTACTGTGATCTGCTACTCGTTGGGAATAGTTATCCACTGTGATAATTATTATATAGTATACACTGGGTGCTAGTGGCTATATTGGTAGTGGCCTCAGCTCACACACTGAAGGACAAGTCCACCCCATCTCCACAAGATGGGGTGGATATGTTCCCTTACACCTGCTGCCTCTGTTCACCTAGCAGCAAGCAGGTGCCTGTGTGTTAGTGACTTATGGGGTCGCATCCCAGTGGAGAGGGATGTACCCACAGTCAGTAGTCAGGCTTCAAACACATTTTATTGTACAGCTCATGCTATGATTGCCTATCATAGCATGAGCCAGTTCAAATAAAATGCCAAAAGGTACATAATGAATGTCACTACTGAAAGGGAGGAGAGTGATTTCTTGTATAGTTAAACTACATGTACCTATTACTGTGATCTGATCCTCTCTTTAATGTTAATGTAAATAACTCAGTTTACATTATTCATAGTATATCTCCTTTTATTGTAACTGATTTTTTTACATAGTTAATTACTTGTTTTAACTTTTAAGGTTTAAATAAGTTATTACAAGGACCCCAATGGAAAAAAGTCACTTTGACTTTTTTGGGTTATCCTAGGTTCTCTACACATATGCTGCTATGTATGATAATCTATGTAAGTGTATTTGTGTATACCTGAATAAACTTACTTAATTTGTGTGTACCTGTACCTGGATGAACTTACTTAAAGGATCAAAGAACCCCAATGGAAATAAGCCAGTGTGGTGATAAGTGATTTTATTGAGTTATCCTGAGTTACTAACCCTCCAGGTTAAAAATATAATAATCTTTGTACTTATCGGGACTAGTTACACGTTTCTGACTATTAAAAAACTGATTAAACGTAGATGTTAAAATTGATTAGCAACACTGATTAGTTACAGGTAACATTAGTTACAGGCGTGATTAGTTAGAGGTGTTAAAAGTTAAACATTGACATTAGTTACAAGTATAATTAGTCAAATACCGAGATCAAATCTCGAAGATTAAAAGATTTTTTGATGTTTTGTTGTTGTTTATGAAGATGTCTGCTTGAGCCGCTTTCCATGCCACCCACACACCGCCTCTGTAACTCTCAAGTCTCCCAGTCACTCCACCCTCCCGCTGGTTAATTAGGGGTAGACATCTTTCCCAAGGTGCTAGGTGACTGCTGGGAGGGTGGTTGTACTCACGGTTGCTGTGTGCTTGGCCGTCGCGTTCACTACTACAGGAGCCGCCATCTTCGATGTGTTGCCACCCATACACTGGCGCCACCGTCGCCACCGCCGCCGCCGCCGCCGCCGTCCTCGCCGCCCTCTCCGCCGCCGCCGCTACCACAGGGTCGCCCTCGCCGCCTAGATCACACGCTCTACCAGCATATATGAGGCGACCAGCAATGTGACGGTCGCCGCCGCTACAGACGACACGGTGCGGCGCGGCCAACCTGCGCACACCTCCTGCGCCGCACACTGCGGAGTCTAGGGGCCCGGGGGCTTGGCGGGGGTCCGGGACCGGGTTGGCCTATCCTCAGGGCGGGGGGTCCCGGGCCCAGAGAGATGCTAGGTGCCGGAGAGCCGTGGGGCGATGACCCGGGGAGTCCTGGAGTTTACCTGGAGAGAGTTCTGGGATAGTACATCATTATAGGTGAATTACACAACTTTTATTCACATACTTCAGCTAGGATAACAATAATATCACGTATCTACCTGGAGGGTGTTCCTGGGGTCACCGCCCCCACAGCCCAGTCCTTGATCAGGCCTCAAACGTTCGCAGTAATTAAGATGCTTTACTGAACTTATATGCGCATTGAAGGTTCTCTATATTTTCTAGAGCTGTAATTTCATTTTCCTTGAAAGGGGCTGTTAGTGTACCACAACAGTATACCAGCCTGGAGAGAACAAGTGACTTAAAGAGGATCATCAATGGAATGGCATCCCTTGTTTTGAAACTTTTCATTATCCATCCTAGTATTTTCCTCGCAGATGTGATAGTAACACTACTGTGATCCTTCAAGTGAGATCCTCTGACATTATCAAGTCACTTTGTCTGACTTTTTTGGGTTATTCTAGGTTTTCTACACATATGCTGCTATGTATGATAATCTATGTAACTATATTTGTGTATACCTGAATAAACTTACTAAATCACTCCCAAATCCTTTACATTAGTTTTTTGCTCCATTGTGTGGTTAGTTTGTAGTATACTCCATTCTTGGTATTATTTCCTCAAACTTTCCATAAGAGTAACTGAAATTTATCCCCAATGAACATCACATTATTTTCTATGGCCCATTGGAAAACTTGATTTATATCAGCTTAGAGATTTACTGTATACCGAATGGATGACTCTCATGCAGATTCTAGTATCATCTACAAAAGAAGACACGGTGCTATTTACTATTATCCTTTGTGTTCTGTTGGTTAGAAAGTTGAAGATCCAGTTATTCCTTTAGCATGCATTTTGTGTGTGCACATGTCGAAAGCTTTTGCAAAGTCTTCTTTATGTTTGTCCTCTAGTGCATCCAAGACCATGTCATAGTGGTCCAGAAAAGCCAAGAGGCAGGAGCAATGCATACTATACCTTAAATGGACATGTTTGATGTGCCCTCGCTTCCCACCAAGAAGTGAGGTTGACAACCAAGCAGGGTGTTTGCCCAGAACAAACTCTTATTTTAAGACATTCTAAATAGGATAGCAAATAAGTCCTTTGCCTAATGATACAACTAGTGGGATGAATTTAGTTAAGAACATCTCTTAGTCAAGGATTTTGATTCTTTGACATAAGGACATAACCAAGTTGGTATCATTGCAAGAAGGTACAGTCAGCACATTTTTTTCTGTGCCCTGAGGTGGCCAGCATCTGCCCAAGGGGCAGGCAGTTGCAGACAGGAGTTTACCAGGACAAGGTCACAGTGCTGAAATGTTAATATGCATGGAAATAGCCTTAATGGCAGTATCCATTGGTATTAACTCTACTCTGTGGTCTTATTATTATTATAATCAAAAGAAGCGCTAAACCACAAGGGTCTGTGGTCTTATATAATCACAGACGACAATAGTGGTACTGATTCAACCATGTGAAAATGGTAATTAATTAAGGAGAGGACTGAGGCAGTGGTCACACCACATTGACATGCAAACTCCATCACCCTTATGAGTGATTGTAGTGTTTGGCAGAAAACAATAGTCTTTCTGTTTGAGAGTCAGCAGCGGGTCACAAATTTTGTTAGAATGCTTTGACACAACCCAAAAGAAATTCCCACAACACTTGCAATGTCATAGATACTCTGATGATGAACTTTGTGAATAGCCTTCCTCATTTTTTCAACATTGGCATCTGTTTTTGACGTTGATAGATGACTAGGACATTCATCATCCTCAATTGATCTTCATCCTGCTTTGAATTAAGAAAACCATTCAAAACACTGTCTGACCATTGCTTCATTGGCAAATGCTTGCTGAAGCATTTTGTGAGTTTCACTAGCTGTTTTACCGAGCTTAAAACAGAATTTGACACACACACATGCTGTTCGTTCTTTTAAAGAATCCAATGTGATAAATGGTTTTGAAAACCGACAAGTTGAAGTCACTATGTGGCGAAACGTTTCTTCAATAAAGATTCCCATATGTTGCATAAGTGTCTCAATTCTTCAAAGAATCCATTGTTTCACAAAAAATTGCAACAATGAAAACTGACATGACAAAAAATGCCCAGGTAACCTTGATGGAATCACTGACCGCACAAACTCACAACACTACTTCACTAAGGAGTGTACTATACAGCGCAATCTATGCCACCACCAGTTTTCACCCAGGAAGCGCACAAAAACTTTAATCTGGGAACTTCTTGATAGCACCTCATATAGGAAAAGTATTGAATTTGTGTGCTATGATGGGTTCAAAATGGAGGGCAAATGTTATACGTATAGGAAAGGCCTGGGAATGTAATCAATAAACTGAGGAAAGGTTACATTAGTGGCTGGAAAGCTAGTGTTTGTACTTTTTTAAAATTGGAATTTGTTGAATGAGGTTAACCATAGAATTGATGAAGGAAAAAAGGTGAGTGGTGCATTGAGGTATCTGTGGAGACAAAAAACGTTATCCATGGAGGCAAAGAAGGGAATGTACGAAAGTATAGTGGTACCAACACTCTTATATGGGTGTGAAGCATGGGTTGCAAATGCTGCAGCGAGGAGGAGGCTGGAGGCAGTGGAGATGTCCTGTCTAAGGGCAATGTGTGGTGTAAATATTATGCAAAAAATTCGGAATGTGGAAATTAGGAGAAGGTGTGGAGTTACTAAAAGTATTTGTCAGAGGGCTGAAGAGGGGTTGTTGAGGTGGTTTGGTCATTTAGAGAGAATGGATCAAAGTAGAATGACTTGGAGAGCGTATAAATCTGTAGGGGAAGGAAGGCGGGGTAGGGGTCGTCCTAGAAAAGGTTGGAGGGAAGGGGTAAAGGAGGTTTTGTGGGCGAGGGGCTTGGACTTCCAGCAAGCATGTGTGAGCGTGTTAGATAGGAGTGAATGGAGACGAATGGTTTTTGGGACATGACGATCTGTTGGAGTGTGAGCAGGGTAACATTTTGTGAAGGGATTCAGGGAAACCAGTTAATTGATTTAGTTGGACTTGAGTCCTGGAAATGGGAAGTACAATGCCTGCACTTTAAAGGAGGGGTCTGAGATAGTGACAGCTCTGGGAGGGACTTTTCTCAGCTGTCGTATCTGAGCTCCTCTGCAAAGACAGTGATTATGTATGAGTGTGGTGAAAGTGTTGAATGATGATGAAAGTATTTTCTTTTTTGGGGATTTTCTTTCTTTTTGGGTCACCCTGCCTCGGTGGGAGACGGCCGACTTGTTGAAAAAAAAAAAAAAGTAAAATCATTAATTACCAAATTCTGGTTGCCAAATAGAGTAGTTCTGATGATTGAATAGGCAGCTTGTGATCAATGGAAGGCACACTAGTGAAAAATATGGGAATTAGATTGGTTTGAGCACTGGAAATGGCTGAAAATACGCATCATATTTTATGAATTTGCTGCTTCCTAAGTGCTCCCAACCTCCAACTGTGCACCTGTGTAATTCCATAAGTTTACATACAATTTTGCATTTCTGGTGTTATTACTTTTAACAAAAATTTTCTACTATTTTTTTTTTGTTTCGTCGGGTCACCATCTGGAAAAGATCCGGGCCGGGACATGTACCGGCGAATCATTCAATGCTGTTACTTCCTTGGCCCTACTAGCCAAATATACCAAATCATCAGACAGTGGAGAGCGATGATTCAGTTGACTGATTCAGCGAGGCCAGCACTGAATATCCCATTTAACCTCTCCTCACCAAAGAAACATGATGGCCACCAAGGGGCTGCAGCTTTACAGGCAGGCTCAACAACCAGGAAGGTGAAAACAAGTAGTACACAGGTCACCGTAGATGACAAACACACAGGGTGATGCTTAGTTTAGCATCCACATGTGATGGCCACTCCAAGGGAGCTTAAGCCAACCTAGGATAGCCACGAAGGAGACTCGAGATAACTTGGCTGCAGGAACCTCCACAACTGCCAAGAGCAAAATGATGAGTACTGCATCTCTTTAGTCTATGAAAGTAATGTTACTTATCCAATAAATGGTATTTTTTATTTCACTGAAGCAGCCATGCTACCTCTAACATCTTTCACCAAGGCATTATTACCACATAGTATTACTACTACAGTCAAAGAAGTTAAGCTAAACCCATATGGGTCATACAGCCTGGGGAATGAGAGGCAATTAGGATCAATCCAAGGAAAGGGAACTCAGGTCTAATTTCTTGGACTAAGAGCTCTTCATTTGCATCAAGGAACCTCCCTTGAGAGGTACACTGAGGCATTCATGCCACTTTCCACACTTCAAATGTTATTTATGGTTTTACCAGTTAAGTGTGCTTAGAAATATTTTGCCTGGTATGTAAATACAGTGGTACCTCGACTTACGATATTAATCCATCAGAGAGGGCATATCTTAAGGCGAAACAATCGTTACTCAAATCAATTTTCCCCATAAGAAATAATGGAAATAAATTTAATCCGTCCAAGACTTCCAAAAGTAGTTAAATAAAATATTTTTTAGAACTTTTTGACATTAAATAATAAAGAATTTAATAAAGAATACCTAAATACACATGTAAATATTGAACAATAACATGTCACTTACATTTATTGAAGAGTTGTTGATGTGTGGAGGACGGGAGGAGGGGAGAAGGTGGAGTAGTATGCTAGTGTTTGGAAGGGGAATCCCTTCAATTAACACTGCAGGTACCAAGTTCTTTCTGGGGTTACTGGCCTTTTCTTTGAATGCTACACTCCCTGCATGAATGCTACACTCCCTGCATGAATGCTACACTCCCTGCATGAATGCTACACTCCTGCATGAATGCTACACTCCCTGCATGAATGCTACACTCCCTGCATGAATGCTACACTCCCTGCATGAATGCTACACTCCCTCTGCATGAATGCTACACTCCCTGCATGCCTACTACACTCCCTGCATCCTTGCTACACTCCCTGCATCCTTGCTACACTCCCTGCATCCTTGCTACACTCCCTGCATCCTTGCTACACTCCCTGCATCCCTCCCTGCATCCCTGCTACACTCCCTGCATCTTTGCTACACTCCCTGCATCCCTGCTACACTCCCTGCATCCCTGCTACACTCCCTGCATCTTTGCTACACTCCCTGCATCCCTGCTACACTCCCTGCATCCCTGCTACACTCCCTGCATTCTTGCTACACTCCCTGCATCCCTGCTACACTCCCTGCATCCCTGCTACACTCCCTGCATCTTTGCTACACTCTCTGCATGCCTGCTACACTCCCTGCATGCCTGCTACACTCCCTGCATCCCTGATACACTCTCTGCATCTTTGCTACACTCCCTGCATGCCTGCTACACTCCCTGCATCCTTGCTACACTCCCTGCATCTTTGCTACACTCCCTGCATCCCTGCTACACTCCCTGCATCCTTGCTACACTCCCTGCATCCCTGCTACACTCCCTGCATCCCTGCTACACTCCCTGCATCTTTGCTACACTCCCTGCATGTCTGCTACACTCCCTGCATGCCTGCTACACTCCCTGCATCCCTGCTACACTCTCTGCATCTTTGCTACACTCCCTGCATGCCTGCTACACTCTCTGCATCTTTGCTACACTCCCTGCATGCCTGCTACACTCACTGCATGCCTGCTACACTCCCTGCATAAATGCTACACTCCCTGCATAAATGCTTCACTCCCTGCACATTCTTTACCACAGGCTTAGCACTAGGAGCTTTCCTTGGACCCATGGTAGCTTATTTAGCAGTTGCAAGCACTAAAAACAGTGGAATAATGAGAATATACTGGTATGAATGCGTGGGTGTGGGTGGGTGGTCGCTCTCGCTTGTAAACAATAGCACACTGACGCTCCCTGGAGTGCGCGCTCAGCTGGGCGCCAAGCGGACACGTCCGGTACGAATGTCGTTAGACGAAGCAAACATCGTAAGTTGCATTCAAATTTCTTACGTTATAAATATCGGGTATCGAAAATAACGTAAGATGATAACATCGTAAGTCGAGGTACCACTGTATGTATGATTTAGGTAATTGATTTTCTTTTATATTTACAATAGCTAAAAATCTATTCTCTCTTTATTTGGCATCAATGGTGACAGAGTTATAATGCTAGATGAATATTTCTCTCTCAATGAATGCATCACAGATATCCTGTGCTAGTGAATATTTCTCTCAATGAATCACTCCTGGGTATCATGTGGCCAACAAGACATACCCATCTCTAAATTTACCTCCAACCTAATAATACAGTATGTACCACTCAATACACTAATATAAAAAGCATATATGATATTCTACAATAATTTAGCTATTATACTGATATAACTGCTGCTTACTTCTTGTACTGTACTATAAGAAATAATATGCATCAAGAGACTGTGCAATACTTCATCAAACATAAAAGGCAGATAAGAGAAGTGTAGCAAGTGACAAGTGGTCAACAAGTACCATGCTTTAGTAAAGTCTGACAAGTGAAACTAACAGTTGTACATGAAGACTGCCACACTTCCTTTCATCTGTACGTCATATGTTCTCATAAAATGAAGTTTTGCAGTGAATTTAATCACAAAACAAGAGGTTGAAATTTTTGCTTTGTTGTACATCAAACATTCACAAAATTATACTGTAGCATATCATCTACAATATTTTTACTAAAATGTGTACATATATAAAATGCAGAATAAGACAAAGTAAAACATTCAAACTACATTACACTTCTTTGTATGCCCTTAAAGAATATTTATCATACAAGGAATGAATTTTTTCAAACATGAATTTAAAAAAAAACAGGAGATCATCATATTCATTGGCATACTCTGACTTGAGAACATTTGTGTGTACATCAACCAAAAAGTAATATACAGCCTCAATGGTGGCTAGGTAGGTGTGGGGCTTTCCACGCTGGTAACGCCAGAATAACGTCTCTCTATTGGTTAACTCAACACACTGGAGACCTAAAAAAGTAAAAAAGAAAGTAATACCATTAACATGCATGTACAAAGTACTGTGCACATATTTCTGTCTTCAGACTGCATGAACCATTAGTAATAATAATAACCTGTTGGGATAACCTTTAGCCCTTAACATGTGTCTGACGTACCAATATTTTAAGACTCAGCTGAACTATTATCATCTACTATTTCTTCACACCTACCATTTCTGTCTATTCCTTGGTAGCACATGAAACTACAGCAACCAGGACCTGTTGTACCACCACCAGTTTCCTTACCAGCAAACAGGGTATGCAACTGGCAGTAAAATGCCGTACTTGTTCCAGATTTCTTATAATTTTATGATATAAACTATGTAATTCAGTCAAAAAGCACACTACGTAGATTTAACTTAGGATAACTGAATAAAGGTAAATAACTGTGCCTTAGTTCCATAATTTGAGGAATATTACACCTTGGAAAACAAACAAAACACACACACATGCGTGCACACACGTGCACACACGTGCACACACACGCACACACAGGAGAAACTTTAATTCCAGGTATGACACCATTTTAGGGGTTAATCTTATCACAGTACTTGTAGCGTTACTCGCGTTACTCTCATATATAGTACATACTTCATGTTACCTGTACTAATCCATATATTTATACAGACTTGTCTCTTATAATAATATACCTACGTATATACTATATACTTTTATGATAAACTTGTAATTTAAGCCTTCCAGAAGTGCTACGAACTAGTATTAAAAACAAGTTTAATAATCTGTAATACTTTTGTACATCTTTTGGAAATTATAATTATTATTATTATTTTTTTTTTCCAACACAATGACCATCTCCCAAGGCAGGGTAACCTGAAAAAGAAGACAATGTAATGCTTTTTCTTCTTTTTACATTTAGTAATTTATACAGAAGGAGTTACTAGCCCCTTTCTCCCAGAATTTTAGTCGCCTCTTATGACATGAATGGCTTACAGAGGAAGGATTCTTCTCCACTTCCCCACTGAAATTCTTATTATTATTATATTCTTCATCTTCTTTCAACTAATCAGCCGTATCCCACTGAGGCAGGGTGGGCCCCCCCCCCCCAAAAAAAAAAGTTTCTTTTTAACTTTAGTAATGCATACAGGAGAAGGGGTTACTAGCCCCTTGCTTCCGGCATGTTAGTTGCTATATTATTTAAAATGGAGTTATACTGTCAGATCATATTTTGCCTAGCAAATTATCTGCTAACATTCTCCTCAGCACCTGTTGTTTCTTTGCTGACTTACATCACAAACCTTCAGATCCATTTGATTATCAGCATCTGTTTGATAAAAGACCTCTCAACAACATGGAGATCATTAATTGTTTATGTGGCCAATCACTTTGCTACTCCATGCTAGATGACAATGATCAACATTGCTCTTACTTGGCACATAATGTTCAAGCACGATGGCTGAACCTACAATGGATTTATGTGGGGATTGCCAATCTTACAACACTTCTAGTATTGTTGATGATTTGGTGTTCTCAAATTTACCAGTATATTTACCTGGAAATACTATTTCCATTCTTTCATCTTTATCACACACTTCTCGGCAATTTGCAGACGATACCCGTCTGCCAGTTTTGCTGCCTAGTAACAGTTCTAACTTGATGCTAGGTACCCAACCACAAGCCATCACCGACACTCTCCCCTGCTTTATCTGAGCTACAGAATTTGTCAAACAATATACTGTATGACTAATCAGTGTTGCACCAGATTGTACCAATGAACAAAATCCAAATGATAGTACCTCTGGTACTGAACCTTTAAGGTTTCAGAAATTATTAACATCCACTAGACATACCCTTCATTTATCTTCATTTAAGAAATTAAGGACATTTCCAGCAAGGTTTGACTTTCTAGAAACAGTTGCTGAAGATTAATTCTTGCTCATTCCCAGAGTTTCTCTCACCCAGTTCAAAGTGACTTGGCCCCCTCCCTGGTTTGGTCTACCCGCACATGAAAAAATAGAAGTTAAACTTTTTTCTAATTATTTTAGAAGGAAACTAGTGTCCACTCTTGATTATTTGTTTGCTGGGAATGTAAAGTTCAACATTTATATTAATGCTTCTTGCATGAAATAAGACATTCTACTATGCTTTGTCACTGAGGATGCATTGATGAATTATTGGATTGTATTCCTGAGACAAGAAACCTTCATCATTGCTGATGTTTCTAGTGCCAGCACAGAAGGTTATGTTGAACACCCTTGTTCTCTGCCTAGGGATAACTACAGCATAGCTAATCAATGAACTGATGTTTGCATGAGTGTTCTTTCATTTACAGTGCCCCAACACTTTTACTAATCTCTTCAGTTAATTTCATTATGATAACAAGGTACTTTCAAAGGTTTTTTAACGTTTATATTTTTTATAGCACTGAATTTATAAGCTAAGGACTTATCTTACCTCAGCTCTGCTAACTAAACAGAGGCAACACGTATAAGACTTATCCATACATTTCACTGCACCTGTTACCGAATGCAAGGTCTTTTGTTGTGATCTGATGGCATCACAAGAGAGACTACAAGCTTCCTTGATTTTCATCTCCTCCTTGACCATTTAAGCCTCTACATTCCTATTCCACCCCATGTAGGAATCCCTGTCCTTCTATTGTGTTATATCAACATACTGGAATCAGTGAAGCAGTCTAGGGGTTCCATAGCTTACTCAGGTGTTGTTCTCTCTTCGAGAAGCCCAAGTTTAGAGGCTAAAGACACTTTGATCATCTTGAATAGCACTTGCTGTCAATTATACAAGTGTGTCTCAAGTTATTTTTCATAGGAGCCTTACCCCTATTGTCTTGCCTCTCCTCTAGAGATCCTCTCATACTCTATAACCTATTGTGTAAGGTCTCCTCTGAGTGGACATCCTATATAGGGTACACAACACTTCATAAATTCTTCTCCATCAAAACAACCTCATTTATCTTTAACTGCATTAGTTGCCCTTCAGCCAAGAAATGGAGGATCCAGGGTTTGTCCTTCATTTATCTTGATAACATCCTGGTGGTGAACTCTACTTCACCTTCAACATCCACTAACCTAAATCAAGTCATCCTGACATTTTGGCCTACAGAATTCCATATTAGTCTCTGATAATACACACTCATTCTAACTCCTTCATTACCTTAGTTATGTGTATGGTTCAACTTCACAAGAAATCGGGAAAAAATAATAAATCAAGAGCAAAAATGTATATAATGAAAAAGTTACAATAGTATGGTTAATTAATCAGGTGTTTAGTATTTTATATGCTAAGTTATAGTATTATTTAGTACATGTATTATGTATTTTATTCAACAAATGAGGCACATGCCCATTGCATTAACGCAAGTCAATAAATATGTCTTGATTTGACTGTAATTTCATAGTACGATCCAAGAGTATATTTTCAGGAGACAAAAGCCATATGAATGTTGACTTTCCAGTATGAGCTTACAAACATATATGATGTGGAAATAGGCTTATTTTATTATTTGTTATAATTGGTCAGGGGGTTGCTCACAAAAAAATTATGTAATTAAGACCACCTGCCCTGTAAAAATATCCTTATATCATTGTAAAGTTGACCATTTTCCTTTGTAAGCAAATCCTGGGCTTAGTCTGTGCACAAAATTTAATGCAGTAGCACAAAATAATGCAAAAAATTTTTGCTTAAACAAAATATCTTTCTACAAGGACCTCAGTGTGCCACTACTCTGTTCAGTCACTCACAGGTAGTGACATTTTAGTTGATAGTGTGCTAAGACAGTAGATTAAAACTATCAAGAAGTAGCTGGATCAAATACTTAACATGAAAAAAAATTAAGAGAAAACCTTGAAATAATCACAACATATGCAAAAATCATTACAAATAATAATTTTAACAAGTGATATATTTCACACCTCTGCTATTGTTACTGTTTATAGAGAAGTGTGTGTGTGAGCTTGAGCTTTCTGACCAGAGCTTTGGTAAGATGGGTAAGGAAGAAGGATGGGTAAGGATGGAAATATGGGAAATGGTTGGGAGGGGGAAGGGGGAGGTTGGGGTTATAAAGGTGTGATGCTTCACATACACTGCTGTTAGTTGTCATACACAGTACGTACAGAGAAGCCACACACAATATACTCTACTGACTTACCAACACAAAACATCTACATCCACAATACCTCTTATTCTTTCATCATTGTAGAGTTTCCTGGTTTGATTCCAAGTACAGTCAATAAATACTGCTTTGGTAAATGGAATCTGTGGTCTGCTGCGTTTTATCTGAGGTTCTTCAGGACGTCTTTTGTTCTCTCTATCAAGATGTGACCACAGATCTTCAATGCATATAGCATCTTTATCCGGAAAAATGAGAAGGATCTGTGGAAATTTAAATTTTGTTACTAATATTAAAGGTATTTCTTTAAAGATTAAATATGCAAACAAGTTAGAGGGTTAAATGCAATTGCCCAAAAATATCATAACTCAATAACAATGCAGAACACTGCTTGATGACACACATACTTTAAACCAGGGCTACTCAATTGGTGGCCCGCGGTCCGAATCCGGACCTCCTGAGTGTTCTAGTTGGACCGCGGGCTTCAGGAGAAAGCTTAGTTAAATAACAGCTGTTACCACGTTCAGGATCAGGTAGTACACAAGAGCAGGATTAATACATTATTCTATCTGAATGGAATGCATACAATGAATGGAATACAGTATTCTAGCATAGCTCGGATTTGTTGTTGCATGTAAAAAATGTGTCCAGACATTTGCATACATTGGTACTTGTCCAAGTGGACCTTTGCTCATAGTAGTTGAGTAGCCCTGCTTTAAACCAAAAGGTACTAAACTAAAGCACTATTAAGACATGCACTGCATGTCTGGCAATTTCAGTTTTGAATATTAACCCTTAAACGGTCCAAACATATACAGTGGTACCTCGACTTACGATGGTCCCCAAACACACCCTTTTATGTAAGTTTATTTTTTTAAATGCTTTTGTAAGTGTAATTTTGGGGGTCTAAACGGACTAGTCTATTTTACATCATTTCTTAAGGAGATAAATTCGTTTGGTAATGGCACTTGAACAGCATTCTGGAATGAAAAAATATCGTAAGTCGAGGTACCACTGTATATACGTTAGTACTGCTACTGCCCCAAACGTATATTTACGTTTTATTTTTCCTGCCTCCAAATTTGGCACGATTGGCCTGAGATGCCTGGTCAGCATAGAATGGGTCTTAACACTCGGTGTGCACCATATTAAAAAATCTGGGACCACTTAGTACCTTGTGGGAGCACCAGTTAAATTGAGCGCCGGCTAGAGCAAACACTGCGGCAAACACCAAGGATTCACTGATGTCATGTCATATTAACACTTCCCTTTGAAGTGGAAAGTGATGTCGGCAGGCTGGCAGGCCAGCTGGCTGCCTGCCTGCCTGGCCACCTGGCTGGCAAACAGCTGGTTGGCCACCTGGCTGGCAAGCAGCTGGTTGGCCACCTGGCTGGCAAGCAGCTGGTTGGCCACCTGGCTGGCAAGCAGCTGGTTGGCCACCTAGCTGGCCAGCAGCTGGCTGGTCAGCTGGGTACCTGATTGGCTGTCTATCTCTGTCTGTCTGTCTGTCTGTATCTATCTGTCTCTGTCTCTATCTCACAGGAACACATACGTAAATACAATTATACCTAGTGTAAATTACCTAGGATAACTAAAAAAATCCAGACAAAGTGTTATACTGTGCTTGTGATCTGCGTAATACCATTTGGTTCATGAGCTACTCTCTGAGATAAGCAGACAGAAAGGAGACGACACACAGACAGACAGACAGAAAGACAGACAGACAGGTTTGCGAACAAATAAAGGGAAGCAGTGTAAGCTTGTCAAATGTCATCACTGTAATTACTGGACTGATAAGAAGAGATAAGACTACCCTCACCCCTCATCAAATGTCACCAGTTATCATTACAGTGGACCCTCGGTTTTCGTTGAAAATTCTTTCCAGAAGGCTGTTTGAGTGCCATTACCAAACGAATTTGTTCCCATAAGGACAAATGTAAATTAGATTAGTCATTTCAGACCCCCCAAAAGTACACTTACAAAAGCACTTATGAAAATACACTTACATAATTGTTCGAGTTTGGAGGTGCACGAAAACCGAGGGTCCACTGTAGTGGAGATCAAATGAGATAAGGCAGCAATACAAATCTTACATAATGCTTCAAGGGAACTTTATTATTATTATTATTATTATTATTATTATTATTATTATACACTATCATTATTATTATTATTATTTTTTTTTTTCAACGTCGGCCGTCTCCCACCGAGGCAGGGTGACCCAAAAAGAAAGAAAATCCCAAAAAAGAAAATACTTTCATCATCATTCAACACTTTCACCACACTCATACATAATCACTGTCTTTGCAGAGGCGCTCAGATACGACAGCTGAGAATAGTCCCTCCCAGCTGTCACTATCCTAGACCCCTCCTTTAAAGTGCAGGCATTGTACTTCCCATTTCCAGGACTCAAGTCCAACTAAATCAATTAACTGGTTTCCCTGAATCCCTTCACAAAATGTTACCCTGCTCACACCCCAACAGCTCGTCAGGTCCCAAAAACCATTCGTCTCCATTCACTCCTATCTAACATCTAATCATCTCTATTTCAGTAATATGTCTTCCATTCCATCAAAAGAGACCAAGAAACAGAAAATAAAACTATAAAAAATCATCGAAAAAAACATCTCAAATTTGCTATTTTAAACCTAACACAAGGTCAGAGATTTGCTTTTCCCATCATGTACTGCATGGGGCAGGATTTTTTTTTATACTGATTTATGGAAGCAAACTAGAACTATAATTGTATGCATTATTTATGGAAGCAGAACCTAGAGCTCTCACTGTTTACACTATGGAAGCTGAGACTAGCACTTCCATTGTCTACACTATTAACAAAGATTTATTATTTTCTGTTGCAATTCTTACTTTATTAATTTTAGCTTTCTTCAAAATAATTCAAAGAATTTAAAAATATGATCTCTTCAAGCAGTATACGTATATACAGTGGACCCCCAGAAATCGTACTATGTGCTCCCAACTCGAACAATTATGTAAGTGTATTTTTGTAAGTGCTTTTGTAAGTGTATTTTTGGGAGTCTGAATTGGACTAATCTAATTTTTACATTTGTCCTTATGGAAACAAATTTGTTCGGTAACGGCACTAGAACAGTATTCTGGAATGAATTATGTCCGATTTCCGGGGATCCACTGTACAGTGGTACCTTGAGTTACGAGCTTAATTCGTTCCAGACGGCTATTCAAGTGCCGATATTGAAGGAATTTTTTCCCATAAGAAATAATGAAAATTAGATTAATCCATTTCAGACCCCCAAAAATACACTTACAAAAGCACCTACAAAAATACACTTACATAATTGTTCGAGTTGGGAGCTGCTTGTAAGTAGAGGTACCACTGTAGTATATAAATTAAAATCTCTGAGGGACTTGCAAAGGTTGTTTTTTTTTTTTTTTGCTGTTGTGCCAAAGTTTTTAACAGTAGGCTTTACTTACAAGAATTAAAAGGGAAAAAATAATATTAAATGTCAAACATATTTTTATCAATGAGCAGACATTATCATGCACTGCCCATAATAATAACTGTACTCCAGGGTTGGACTACTAACATTTTCTTGAGTGGAGTAGTCTGGCAGGTTTGGGTAGGTGTATATGGCTACATCGTCAGGTGCAATCACTGCTGCATGCACGGCTGTGCTCTTGCCATCAATCTCTTTAGGGTGCTTGATGATGTCAATCTTACAGGGAAGCTGTTGATTAAATTGTGTGTTATTACAGAACTCTAAAAGTGATTGGTCATCAGGTAAAGGCAAATCCTTCCATCACAGAACAGGAAGTGAATCATTATAGTACATTATATAGGTATCCTGCCTAGGAGGAGAGGGTAAAGGAGGTTTTGTGGGCGAGGGGCTTGGGCTTCCAGCAAGTGTGAATGAGCATGTTAGATAGGAGCAAATGAAAAAGAATGGTTTTTGGGACCTGACGAACTGTTGGAGTGTGAGCAGGGTAATATTTTGTGAAGGGATTCAGGGAAACCAGTTAGCCGGACTTGAGTCCTGGAAATGGGAAGTATAATGCCTGCACTTTAAAGGAGGGGTCTGGGATATTGGCAGTTTGGAGGGACATCTAAACTGTCATATCTGAGTGCCTCTGCAAAGACAGTGATTATGAATGAGTGATGGTGAAAGTGTTGAATGATGAAGAACGTTTCTTTCTTTTTGGGTTTTTCTTCCTTTTTGGATCACCCTGCCTCGGTGGGAAACGGCCAACGTGTTAATTTTTTTTTTTTTCAACAAGTCGGCCGTCTCCCACCGAGGCAGGGTGACCCAAAAGGAAAGAAAATCTCCAAAAAGAAAAATACTTTCATCATCATTCAACACTTTCACCTCACTCATACATAATCACTGTCTTTGCAGAGGAGCTCAGATACGACAGTTTAGAAGTCCCTCCAAACCCCTCCCAAACCCCTCCTTTAAAGTGCAGGCATTGTACTTCCCATTTCCAGGACTCAAGTCCAACTAAATCAATTAGCTGGTTTCCCTGAATCCCTTCACACAATATTACCCTGCTCACACTCCAACAGCTCGTCAGGTCCCAAAAACCATTTGTCTCCATTCACTCCTATCTAACACGCTCACACATGCTTGCTGGAAGTCCAAGCCCCTTGCCCACAAAACATTTACCCCCTCCCTCCAACCTTTTCGAGGATGACCCCTACCCCGCCTTCCTTCCCCTACAGATTTATACGCTCTCCAAGTCATATGTATATATAGTATAGTATATATAGTATATGTATATACAGTGGTACCTCGAGTTATGATGGTCCCCAAAATCGCCCTTTTATGTAAGTTTATTTTTTTAAATGCTTTTGTAAGTATATTTTTGGGGGTGTAAAAGGACTAGTCTATTTTACATTATTCCTTATGGGGATAAATTCGTTTGGTAATGGCACTTGAACAGCATTCTCGAACGAAAAAATATCGTAACTCGAGGTACCACTGTATATACATGTATATTGTAGCATGTAAGTTGCACTTTTTTTTTTTTTTAAATTTGACACTCAAAATCATCTTGCATCCTACATAGTGAAAATCAGGCTTGGTGTCCAGCTTGGGATGTTGGTATCCCCCTAGTTAAACAATCCAAACAACTTCAGAATAAATATATATGGTATATTACATGAATAATTCCATTTAGTAAAGAGAACAATTAAAATAATAATAAATAAACAAGGAATATTCAGTAAATGACTGATAATTCTTTAAGCTTCCAGCACTGATCAGGCAAATCACTCAATGTCATAGGAATTTAGACAGTTCCCACCAATAACCAGTGCTATCAGTATATTTCCTGCAACAACGTGTAACAGTGCCTTATAAAATAAAACATTCATTCACTGAAGCACAAAATGCTTTAATTACCATCTAATACAGTGGACCCTCGGTTTTCATTATTAATCCGGTTTAGATTAATGACGACGAAAACCAAGGGATTAACGAAAACAGAGATGATATTTTGACAAAAAACGTCGGCAATAAACGAAAATGACAAAAATAGAGGGTAATGAAAACCAAGGGTCCACTGTACTTAATAAACAACAGAATAATTGTCTGATCATTGTAAACACCTGGCAGCCATTTATTTATTTTGGTAGTATCAAGTGAGTCTGACACTGACATACCACATGCCATAATATAAAAAAAACATTAACAAATAAATATATAAAAACAATCAAAGATGAATGGTAAATATCAGTACAAAAAAATAATATGAACCATGGAGATGAGGCCATGGTGATTTTTATTTTACCACCACATTTCATGCTAAATTTAAGGTACTTAGTACATGCTGGTGCATCATATGTGCCACAAAATATGCTATATTATATTCTGGAAGTATCTCTGTACAGTAGTTGCAACCTACCTTCACTTTCGGAATTTTGTCAGCAATGTCAGGCACAGGAATGTAACACGTATAGCAGAAATACTTTCTAGATTTCCCACATTGTACACATGAGCTCCTTCCATCTAAATTATTCAGGAAACTAGAATCACTGATTTTCATATTAGCAAATGGACTTTCCAAATTCCTTGAAGGCTTCATAAGTTTTATTTGCTCACTATTATACTTTCTAAGATCAACAGGTTTTTCCTTGTTGATCTTTTCTTTGTTCTTTATTTCTTTCTCCAGAAGTGTTTCTTTATTATCTGTTAACATGGTGCAAGATATCTTCTCTCAGCTCCTAGGTTTGGTTTGAATGAATGACGATATTGTTGTCACTCTCAAGCACTGCCCAAACTGGAGTGAACTCTTGTAAGGTAGTTATTATCTTCCTGCAGAAATAGAAACTATCACTAATTCCATTTTAATATGGATTCAACTGACGTAAAGAAAAAATATGTTGGTGTACATATACATATATATGTACTATAGCTGCAAGCACACTATGTATACATGTATACTACAGAACATACACAATGCACTATAGTATGTGGATTATTAACCTAGGGGAATAGTAAAACAAAATAATACAATAAAGCCACTCTGGCTTACTTCCACTGATATTCTTTGATCCTCTACCAATGATGCAACACACAACAGTTGGCTAATACCCAGATATCTATACAGTGCTAGGTGAACATATAAATTAACTCCTAATACTGAAAAGACCTATTACGTATACAGTGGTCCCTCGGTTTTCGGTCATCTCCAAACTCGAACATTTATGTAAGTGTATTTTCGTAAGTGCTTTTGCAAGTGTATTTTTGGGGGTCTGAAATAGACTAACCTACGTGACATTATTTCTTAAGGAAGTAAATTCGTTCGGTAATGGCATTTGAGCAGCATTCTGGAAAGAATTTTCGGCGAAAACCGAGGGTCCACTGTATAGTGTTTGGGAATAAAGCTAAAAATGTTCAACTAACTATGTGAACATAAACAATTCACATTGAGAGACAGGAAGAGGAGAAATTTCTGAGAATCCACATAGACTGCAAACCTAAGTTATCACACAGACCACATTTCTAAGTTTCCAAAACTGTATGCATTCTTTCCAGTTTTAGTTTAATTTCTTTATTATGCACCTCATACCCATTCTGTGGGCAGTAGTCAAAACAGATACAGTGGTACCTCGACTTACGATGGTCCCCAAACTCACCCTTTTATGTAATAATATTGGTAGAATTACCGACAATATGTTAAGTAAAAGGACACAAATGCAACTAATGTGACATTTTATTGTGGCAACGTTTCGCTCTCCAGGAGCTTTCTCAAGCCTTTACAAGCGTTACATGGACACAGTGGGCTTATATATACTCTTAAAGTGAGGTGAAATACTAGTGGTGGTCGAAGTAGTAGTGATATAAGTAGTAGTAGTAGTAGTAGTAGTAGTAGTAATAATACAATAAGGTAGAACAATTAATATGCACATGAGTAAAAGGTAATAAAACAAATACTTGGGTAGTATAACAATGGGTTAGACAAATATTTCTGCTGGAGGTTGAAATATAGAAGGCCTGTAGGAGTATTCCACATCTACGATGTGCTTGTGATGAATTAGCAGGAGAGACTATGTGATGGTAGGGTTAACTGTTTTCAGGAGGATTCTTGCTAAGACTTCAGAGATGGTGAAGCTGCCTTTGTTTTGTTTAATTGTGTTAGAAACAGAGATAAGTGCTGATTCAAGGCATTTGCGTCTACGGAATTAGTTTCTTTGATTACTAGTCGGCGTCTTTGAATTTCATGAGATGATTGTTGGAATTTCGGTGTTTACGCAGGCGTTGTTCAGGTTATCGTTTCTGCATGCATTAATGTGTTCATTGATGCGTGTTTCGAGGTTTCTTGCTGTTTCTCCTACATAAATTCTGTCGCAGCCTCCACAGGGTATAGTGTAGACCCTGCGTTGACTGGTTCATGGTGCTTGGATTTAGTCCTGGTTAGATCCTTAATAGAAGTACTGGAGCGATGGCGATTCTAGTGTTAGCTTGTGCAAATACTTTAGAAATGTTGGATGCAACCTGGCTGTTGGGAAGAATTATAACTTTGTTTGGAGTGGTGTTGATGCGTGGAGAATTAATGATCTGAAGAGCTCTTTTCTTGCAATCTTTGATGAAAAAGGAAGGAAAATATAACTCAGTGAAGGTTTGGTGAATGTATGTACATTCCTCGTCAAGAAACTCAGGACTACAAATTCGGTAAGCTCTTAGGAAGAATCCGATGATGATGCCTCTTTTGGTCTTAGTATCTTGACTATTCCAGTCAAGATACTAAGACCAAAAGAGGCATCATCATCGGATTCTTCCTAAGAGCTTACTTTTGGTCTTAGTATCTTGACTATTCCAGTCAAGATACTAAGACCAAAAGAGGCATCATCATCGGATTCTTCCTAAGAGCTTACCGAATTTGTAGTCCTGAGTTTCTTGACGAGGAATGTACATACATTCACCAAACCTTCACTGAGTTACATTTCCTTCCTTTTCATCAAAGATTGCAAGAAAAGAGCTCTTCAGATCATTAATTCTCCACGCATCAACACCACTCCAAACAGTTATAATTCTTCCCAACAGCCAGGTTGCATCCAACATTTCTAAAGTATTTGCACAAGCTAACACTAGAATCGCCATCGCTTCAGTACTTCTATTAGGATCTAACCAGGACTAAATCCAAGCACCATGAACCAGTCAACGCAGGGTCTAACTATACCCTGTGGAGGTTGGACAGAATTTATGTAGGAGAAACAGCAAGAAACTCGAAACACGCATCAATGAACACATTAATGCATGCAGAAACGATAACCTGAACAACGCCTGCGTACACACCGAAATTCCAACAATCATCTCATGAAATTCAAAGCGCCCGACTAGTAATCAAAGAAACTAATTTCCGTAGACGCAAATGCCTGAATCAGCACTTATCTCTGTTTCTAACACAATTAAACAAGGCAAAGGCAGCTCACCATCTCTGAAGTCTTAGCAGAATCCTCCTGAAAACAGTTAACCTACCATCACATAGCTCTCCTGCTAATTCATCACAAGCACATCGTAGATGTGGAATCTCCTACAGGCCTTCTATATTTCAACCTCCAGCAGAAATATTTGTCTAACCCATTGTTATACTACCCAAGTATTTGTTTTATTACCTTTTACTCATGTGCATATTGATTGTTCTACCTTATTGTCTTATTACTACTACTACTACTTTTATCACTACTACTTCGACCACCACTAGTATTTCACCTCACTTTAAGAGTATATATAAGCCCACTGTGTCCATGTAACGCTTGTAAAGGCTTGAGAAAGATCCTGGAGAGCGAAACGTTGCCACAATAAAATGTCACATTAGTTGCATTTGTGTCCTTTTACTCACCCTTTTATGTAAGTTTATTTTTTTAAATGCTTTTGTAAGTGTAATTTTGGGGGTCTAAAAGGACTAGTCTATTTTACATCATTCCTTATGGGGATAAATTCATTTGGTAATGGCACTTGAACAGCATTCTGGAATGAAAAAATATCGTAAGTCGAGGTACCACTGTATATATAATGGGTCAAGGGACTGGGCCCCAAAGTTCTGATAACTTAGCAAGTTACAGTGATAATGAACTATATTTACAAATTATTGACGTAGTAACAATTTTTGCATAGGGTGAGACAGACACGAGGGATGTCCAAGAAAGTTTTGTGCCATGTGTTATGCGTGTGTGTCCTGTACACTTAGCGGTATGTAGGTAGTTAAATGTTAGACAACTGTGTCTCGTGGCTTGGTTGGCAATGCTCTCGCCTCACACACTGAATGTCTGTGGTTCAATCCCTGACACGGGTACCTAGCAGTAAGTAGGTACCTGGGTGCTAGTCGACTGGTGTATTTCTGGAGTGTACCTGGTGTGGGTGTCATCCTGGGGGACAAGACTGATAGACCACAATGGAAATAAGAAAAACATTCCTCAATGACACATTGACTTTTTGGGGTTATCCTGGGTAGCTAACTCTTCCCCGGGTTAAGTAAATCCAAACAAATCTTAATCTTAGTAAGTCGCATCCTGGGTAAGAGTATCGAAACACTTCAGTTAAGAATCCAGAGTGGCTACACTGGATAAGACTATGCAAGAAAATTGTAATTATTTGAAACTTGTGTAACTATCTAAGTAAACATATTTATTTACTTACTAATCCTGGATTACAAACACTCCAGGTTAGTAATATACCATCAAATCTTTCAAGGTAAAAAAAAAAAAAAAAGTACATTTCCACCATTTTCATGCTATATGACGGAACTCAATATATAATGAATGAGAAATCTGAATAAAAATGCCTTATATGTGCAGTAATACCTAAGTTGAATACTGACAAAGAAATAAACAAAGACAAAAATGAAGAGAACAGATCAGCGTCTTCTTGTTAGGGGTTTTAAGGGCCGCTGACAGCTACACAGTATCATACTCTCCTTCCTGGACGACGGGAAATTTTGCTTGAAGCTAACAATAAAAATAAAAAGGAATAAGAAGTACTCTTTGCGTATAACAACGGGAACAAAAAAAGTTCCCAATTAGGTCAAGTAGATCTATTTCTCTAAGCCTGGTGGCAAATTCTCTTGCTTCACACGGTGAGGGTCCGGGTTCGATTCCCGGCGAAGGGGTGGAAACATCGGACGTGTTTCCTTACAACGGTTGTCTATGTTCACCCATCAGTAAAATGGGTACCTGGGTGTTAATCGACTAGTGTGGGTCGCATCCTGGGATGAAACTGACCTAATTTTCCCGAAATGCTCTGCATAGCAAGCGGCTTTCTATATAGTAGTATGTCATTGATGTCAGCTAGGCCTGAATACCATGTACATGTACTTGTAGTAAATAAAGATATTATTATTATTATTATTATTATAAATTCCTCTATAGACAGGGACAGTGTCTACTTACTGAAACTCGCAGGCCCGTGGTATGATAGCAAAAGCTCTCGCTTCACATGGTGATGTCCGAGTTCGATTCGCAGCGAGGGTTGAAACATTGGTTGTGTTCCCTTACATCGGTTGTCTATGTTTAAACATCAGTAAAAAAAAAAAAAGGGTACCTGGGTGTTAGTCGACTGGTGTGGGTCACATCCCGGGACAAAACTGACCTAATTTGCCCGAAATCCTCTGTATAACAATGGGCTTTCTAAATCGTAATGACACGATTGCAAATAAACCACATACCACGGGTGGGGTTCTGAGACACTCTGACCGCGGGTTCGAACCCCACCCGTGGTATGTGGTTTAATGGGCTTTCTATATAGTAGTATGTCATTGATATCAGCTAGGCCTGTATACCATGTACATGTACTTGTAGAAATAAAGATATTATTATTATTATTATTATTATTATTATTATTATTATTATTATTATTATTATTATTATTAGGTGATCTGTACTTAGCTCAGAGGTGATCTGTACTTAGCTCAGTGAGGATGTGTCTAGGGTTCTTTGTGGACTGAACCACTTTTGCTCTGTGAAGTGAACCAAGATGCTATCCATTGAGCAACTTTACCAGCAGCTTAAAGAGGAATTGAGGGTAGCGAAGCTTGAGATTCGGCGATTGACGGAGGAAAACAAGAGGATTCGTAGTAGTCCTCCTGTTGTGAGTCCTCAGGTCAAGAAGGGAACCTGGGCAGTGACCGGACTTCATGGAACGAAGTTGAAGATCAAGAAAACGAATGGAGAGGTAGAAACGATGAAGAAGAAAGAGACTTGTGGAAACATCGAACGCCTTCTCCGTGTTACTCGATGAATGTGAGTCGACTACTGGGAACGTCACGACGAACTGGGAGGGAGGGGAAGAGAAAAGTTTAATTGATTGTGTTATGTACAGTATGCAAAGCCAACACAATAAGTGTCAGGGGCCCAAGACTGATCAACTACAATTACCTAACCTTAATATCAGTATAATCATTGTGTCACTATTGAGTAAGACCTATCATAAGACTGCCTGAAAAGCCTAGGCATACCTAGGCATATTATTGGCCATCTTGTAATATCTACTTCATAAAATGTATAAATAATATAAGTACACCCCACTTTGTAATACTATTACCAGAAGTAAAGTTGAACTGCCTCCCAGCATACATCAGGGGGATTACCAATAGACCCCTGGCTGTCTTCAAGCAGGCACTGGACAGGCACCTAAAGTCAGTACCTGACCAGCCGGGCTGTGATTCATACGTTGGATTGCGTGCGGCTAGCAGTAACAGCCTGGTTGATCAGGCCCTGATCCACCATGAGGCCTGGTCTCAGACCGGGCCGCGGGGTCGTTGACCCCCGAAACCCTCTCCAGGTATACCACTGTGGATAAAATACTTTGACTTTTCTTGAACATTTTTGAGTGAGTTTATTTCATCTGGCAATGTTTACATTCAGTTTGGTCTACAGCATTTAATGGTGGTGATTTAACCTCACAGATATACTGGTAACCTAGCCAGAGCCAGAGCTGTTTAATTTGTTGGATACACCATAGACATGTGGATTCTCATGCATGATATAATGACAGATGAACTGAATGGTGTCAGTCTCCCTCAGTCCCAAGTCAATGAAGTTCAGTTTAAAGTTTTTTTTCGTATTACTATTCTCAAACTGCTAATTGATAGCCCAAAATTGTAATCTACTCCCTCTTTCAAGGTTGATGAGTTTGCCAATTCATCATTTCTATCATGTATCTGAAGACCAATGTGAGATGGAATCCACAGGTGTACCCTGACTCCACAATCGTACCGTACCTGTGGCTGGATTCTGATACAATCATGTCACAACTGATACTTAAGAACATTTATGGATGATAAAGAATCAGCTAAAATTAAATTGTCAACCTTCGATACATAATGTAAAATTGGACCTAAATAAATTTGCGTAGTTAATGAAGCTTAAAACTATCGAGTACACAAGTACCCTGTAGACCGCACAATAACTTCTCCAAAAAACAAGAATACTTAAATCCCTAAAATGGGGATAAAAGTAAACTTTTTAAAAATTGTGTAACTTTTACCTAAATAAACTTATACACGTACGTGAAATTAATATTTATATATTATTTTTAAGTTTTATATTTTTATTATACCTATAAAAGTATGTAATTTATTTTTATTTTTTTCTTCTTTTACATTTTTGTTTATTCTGTTAAGTTTATTAATATTACCCAATAATTTTCTTAAAATTTCTTTTATATTACTTTTATAATTACTTAACACTTACACATTTCTGATTAGGAACGTTGAATATAAAAAAAAATATCACATGGATAACTAAAGTAGTTTGTTTCGGATGTATTTTTAATAGGTTTCCCGAAGATTGCTTAACAAAGTATATCAATAATGATCTATTTACGTGCTTTTATCTCCTTACAATCGTAATGAGTTATTTTTGCAGACATAAATTTAGTCACAAAAAATATTTCCCAGTCCCTGGATCCATTATGATCACCTCTCACAGGACGGGCAAGGGGTGTAAAATACAGATATTAGGCTAGTTCTCTTTCTCTTTATTTATTGCTTGTTTAGCTAAGTTATCAACCTTCTGGAAGTAACGATAAACCCCCTCAAGGGAGGTTCCTTGATGCTGGTGAGGGACTTTTGATTTATATTCTAAGGAATTGGACCTGTGCTCAGAGTCCTTGAATGAGGTGGGGTACTCCTTGAAACATGGAGGTGGGCACAGTGTCATATCAAACAATTTACAGTAATATTGTTTATCTTTTTTGGTAGGGCAACTGGTGGTGTCAGAGTTGCTGAGGATGACACATGTAGTATTGGCAGTTTAGCTGGTGTCATGGGTGCTAATAATAATAATATTCTATTCTATTCTATGTGATTTGCCGGTATGGATCCCGGCCCGGGTCTCTTCCAATTTGGCGACCCGGCATCGGTTCCCCTGTAGGGAAGTGTCATGTATCGACGTTAAAGGTACATGTGTGGTATTCCTTTGGTGGGAAGAGGGGTCCTCTCCGAATCTATGGACAAACGAAGTCCCAAAAGGTAGTTGCTCCAATGGTAGTTGGTGCAGGGTGCAACGGAGGCCCTCAGCAGGCCTTCACAGTGACGTCAGCGGGGGGGCGGGTGACATGCAATGACTGGGAGTAAGGTCTCCAAATCTTCAACAGCCAAGTACACCAGATGTGCCGCCTCATCTTCCCGGGCCCGCCCCACCGGGGTCATCGGGAAGTGTCTGCGGCGAAGGGGCAATGTAGCTGGGCAGTCTAACAGGTAGTGCACCAGGGGAGTGGAAACCATCCGGTCACAGTGGGCACAGAGCTCCTCTCTTGCTTGTTCAATGATCTGTGCAGTGGTGGGATACCCTAAGCGCAGGCGGAATAATAATAATAATAATAATAATAATAATAATAATTTTTATTTTGACATGATAGTACTGTACATGGTTGTACAAAGGAATACATATACTAATAGTTGGCTGTACATGACAAAAGCCCCTTTGTATGCAGAACATTTCGGGCAAACTTTAAATTAACTTAAGACTAATAAGGCTATAACAGTTCATATGACCATTAGATGATTTACAATGAGTACAAGAGAATGGAGTATTATATTAGGTAATGCTATATGACTTTAATAAGTCTAGTAGAGCAGTTCAGTATAGAATAAGTACAGTTTTGATATACGTACGTAGTTTATAAAACGTACAGTATTACAAGTTAAAACAATTTGCAATATGAAGTATTACAATTTAGTATTACTATTATTATAATCATGGGGGAGCGCTAAACCCATAGGGATTATACAGCTCCTGTGGGGGGGGGGGTGTGGGGAATTAAGAGATTACCTGTCTGGGCTTCACCGCCACTTACAACAAATTATCTCCCGGGGAGTGGACCGACTAGTATAATTTTACCGCGGTTACCCCGTTGAGGCGTGTGAGAAAACTTGCCCCGCTCCTGGTCACATTTAAGGGGACCCTTCGATATTCTCACTCTAAATCCACATCTATCCTTGACCAGTTTATTAAGAATGAGTAACACCACTGATTACGGTATTGTTAAATTTTGTGGACTGTATGGGTTAAGGTCTGACTGATTGGGGAGAAGGAGGAAAGAGTACAACTTAATATCACTCACCCTTTATCCGTGCCATTGCTGCTCACTTGAAGATCCCGTCATTATCATTCCCACCTCAAACCCACATTGTCCCAACATACCTACTGGCCAGACGGTTGCTAAGACAATAAGAGTACTTACAGTGGGGAAGAAACAACATTCTTGTCGCTATTCTTCGACGGATCTCGTGGTCCTGCTCGGTAGATTATTCTTCCGGCAAGACGATGATGTTGGTGGTTGTCTCGATGAGTCAAGAGAAGATTGATCCCTTGAACTCTCTTACGCCCACGAGACCGGGCGTTGTTTAACGTGGTTGGTCGGGGTAGTGATTCATATCCTCTCACTAAACCCCTTCAGTAGAGTTTATACGCAACACTTTACACACTATTCACACGTCGGTTTAATGTTCCATTAATTTACTCTCGTTAGAAGTTAATCCATTAATAATCGCGTGCGATGAACGCTGATCGAAGCGACGCACATTTCCGCCATCAACACCGCCATGACGGCGTCACTCACTGTTTAACACATTATCACTCTATTATTATAGTTTCTTGGACTTAATGTCCCACATTATGCTCGGCGAATATTCACAACATTCACTATTGTGAAGAGAGACCATTAACCGCGATTTGGTCGTAGTAAACGCCGATTTCCATCTCCATTATATCCAGAGCCCACCCATCGTTCACCTCCATTCACCTTTATCTCACGAGCGCGAATAACCTCGTGTGACCCAGTCCCGCGTACCCAAGCCACCCATCGCGATGGTTCTTTCCTCATATCAAGAAAAATACGAACCAACAGCCACACATTAAGAATATTCACATTAGAAAGGCTATCGAGTATAACCTTTCGGGAAAATACCCAATATTTTCCACACTGCGGCCGGGCAGAGTTCGTTGTTAGACGATTCAAATCGAGTCAGTTTGCAACAGGATTTTCCCAGCCCGCCCGGGACTGAACAGCTGTCTTCCTGGTAGGCCGAACCACACTTTCTGTCTCTGGTATCCCCTGGTCTGTGTCGTCTTCAACATCACTCGTGTCACTTTCCCTTAGGGTTTCGTTCACAGTTGATAGAACTCCCTTTAATTCTAAGGGGATTAACTTATTAATGGTACGTAAACTCTCTTGGCCTCGACACAACACTTTGACATTCCTGACAACACCCTGAGCGTCTGGATACAATGTTACTACCTTACCAGAGGCCACAATGTTCGAGGTTGCTCAGTATCAATTAACACAATGTCACCCGGTTGAATATTCTGTCGATTAGCCGCTTCTGACGCACCATAAAAATGTTCACGTAGTGTAAGGAGATACTCTTTACGCCACACATTAGACCAGTGATTAATTACTTTATTTAACATCTTAAATTTATCACTTAATACTGTCACATTATTATAATCTTCATCAATTTCCTCAGGATTATCTCTATAGATAGGTGCAGCTTCTAGTTTCCGCCCACATATCAAGTGAGAAGGAGTCAGTACTTCTGCGTCGGGAGTATCAATTATGTACGAGAGAGGACGATTATTTATCCGATTCTCTGCCTCCACTAATACTGCCCGGAATTCCTCCAAGTTAATTCGTTTCCGGTGTAGTACTTTACGCAGACACCTCTTCACTGTACCTATCAGTCTTTCATACAATCCCCTTGCCAAGGGGCCCTGGAGCTATAAACTTCCAGCCACACCCTCGCTGATTTAACAGAGACTGTACTTCATTACTCTCATTTAATTCCCTCAAATGTTACGCTCCGCTACAAAGTTAGTGGCATTATCTGAAATCATTAGTCTCGGACAGGATCTCCTAGCTGCAAATTTACGAAACAGCTGTATGAACTGTTCTGCAGACAAATCTGTGCCACTTCCAAGTGTACTGCCCTTGTAGCGGTACAAGTGAATAGACACACATACACCTTTAAAGGAACACCATCTGCAGTACCCGTTAAAATGATGGGGCCACTGTAATCTACACCGGTTACATCAAATGGCTTTATTAACTGCACTCGTTCCTTGGGCAATGGTGGAGGTCCTGGATACATATAGGTTCTGGCATCCACTCGACGGCACACTACACATGTCTTGATGACTCGTTTCACACTCTGTCGTCCTTGAGGGATCCAGAAAGTTTCCTAATACAATTTAAGGTATCTTGTACTCCACCATGCATCACATTTTTATGGGCATTTAATACAATTAAAGTTGTCAGAGGATGAGTCTTGGGCAGCAAGATAGGGTGTTTAGTATATTCACCCAATTCAGCATTTTGCAATCTACCTCTGCACTTGATTACGTCATCCTCCAAGTATAGCCCCAATTTCTCTATTATTGAACCCTTCCCAAGTTTTCCATCCCTTAGCAATTTAATCTCCTCTCCATAGATTTCTCCTTGTACTCTCTGTACCCAGTATTTCAGGGGATGAGGAAAATCATACGGATATTCATCTTGTTTATGAATTTAAACACCAACTTCGTGACATTAATCAATTTTGGTAAGGATGAGTATCTATTTATATCAATGGCTAAGGAGGGACCGAGGACTGGAGCCGTGTTCACAGTAATTTCCACCGGAGCAATATGCGCCTTTTGAACAGGCCAGTTACTTTTATTCATCAACCAACTGGGTCCCTTAAACCATGATAAAGTCTTCACAAATTTTACATACGTCAACCCACGAGACAAGAAATCAGCTGGGTTCTCCGCCCCGGGAATATGGTTAAAAGTTAACTTATGTTGACCCAAACTGTCATATTTCTCTTGCATCTGGTTAATCTCTGCGACTCTATTTTGCACGAATATAATCTTGCTGGTTCCGTTGCGGATCCACTGCAAGGATACCTCATTATCAGACCAAATTATGGTGTCGCTAATATTTATCTCCGGCAATTTACTCCGTATATAATCAGCTAATTTGACACCCACATAAATGGCGGTTAATTCCAACTGAGGTAAGGTACGTAATTTAATTGGAGCCACTTTAGCTTTAGACATGACAAGAGAAATGTCTTTATTACATTGAAGATAAGCGACTGCTCCATACGCCAATTTAGAAGCATCGCAAAAGATGTGGAGTATATGATTCCCTTCTTGAACTGCCACCCGGCGCGGGAACTCCAACATTGGAATTTTCTCGTAATCACCAATTAATTCTTCCCACCTGTTAACGAATTCCTCAGGTAGGGTTTCATCCCAAGCACAATTCTGCTTCCATGCCTCTTGTACCAACAATTTCCCTCGGATTGTAAGAGGCGCCACTAAGCCTAGTGGATCGAAACATTTTGAAATTTCAGCAAGTAGGACTCTCTTAGTTAATTTATTGGGCATACTATAATTATTAGGCTTTAACGATATCAAGTCTCTCTTAGTATCCCAAGTCAGTCCCAATACATTGCTACACCCAGATACTCCATCTCCGGGATTGTCTTTATTTATTCGGTCCTTTAACCTGGACGAATTACTGTTCCACTCCCTGAGAGGCATATTTGCACCTTGCATTATGTCATTAGCCCCTTCATATATCTTCATTAGCTCCTCTTCAGTTGACGTCACCCCAGGAAATTGTCCACATAGAATTGTTTACTCATTATTTCACTCAGTGGACCACCTGTACGTTTAAGATGTGCATTTATCGTCGCCTGAAGTAAGAATGGACTAGAAGTAGCCCCGAATAAGACACTTCTGAATCTGAAGGTTTTCAGCGGACTAAGTGGATTGCTAGGATCCTCTGGCCACAGAAATCTTGTGTAATCCCGATCCGTTTCTTGCAATCCACTCTCAGGAAAGCTTTACTTATATCTGCCGTAAAGGCATAATTATTAACTCTGAAATTCAACAACACATCTCCCAATTTCTCCGTCAGCGACGGACCTGTCATTAAACAGTCATTCAAACTAGGTACATTTTTATTACCCCTGGCACTACAATTAAACACGATCCTCAAAGGAGTGGTTTTCGAATCCTTCTTCACTCCGTGATGAGGTAAGTAGTGGCCATGAATATTGGCTTGCTCAGGGGGTACCTCCTCTATGAACTGGTTAATTAACTGTTCATTAATGATCCCATTATAAGCAGTCAGCAATTCTGGTGTCTTACTCAATTCGTGGAGCTGGGCCTTTAACTGACCATACGCCATCCGGTAATTAATGGGTAGTTCCGGATGGTTTAGCTTCCATGGGAGTCGCACCCAGTATTGTCAGACTCGAATTTAACATCCTTCAGGTATTGTTCCTGAGTGAAGGAATCATCTGGACTTTCTTCATTTACATTAATCCCAATACTGTCCAGTTCCCACAATTTGTGCACTGGTTCAACAGCATTCTCTATTGAAGAATATGTACACTGGGGTGACGTTTCATGAGTAAGACACACAGTGACTGCATTTACGGCTTCCTCCAGTCATTCATTACTGCGAGGAAGCCTGCCATAAATTACATGGCCTGCACTAGTGTTGAGAAGAGTGACACCGCATCTCTTCGTCATACCCTTCACAAAGGCTGCATAATAGTCGCTGCCTATTAATACACCTATTGGTCCCACAGAGTCATTATTGACTACTGAGGGGGCCAGTTTCACATTATTCTGTGAGAGTCTCTGCTTGTTGGCATTAAGACCCACAGTGGAGATCTTCTCCGGTAGTCTATCCACGACTACTGCATTAACTTGAGGTCTTCTCTCTGCCCAGACCGACGTTTATATAAACCGTGTCATATGACTGGGCCCTTTTATCTGAGAGAAAACCCGACAATTTTAATGTGGTAGGATCCCCCCTTCGTACTTTCATCCCATTAAGGCAACTGCGCTTTATGAAGGTACGTTGTGATCCCTGATCTAACAACGCTGTTACAGTCTTGGATTTACGCCATTTATCTTTAACTGTCATGTTCAACACAGGTAGTGCTACTTCAGCTAAACCATTACGAACGTTAGCTGCAAGTTTTACGTGCGCCACTGTAGTGTCGGGGTGATTATCCTTACCATTATTAGGATTACACCCGCTCTTACACATCACTATGTGGTGCCTGCCATTATTGCATTGGTGACAAGTATTCAGTTTGGTCTGGCAATCCCTCACATTATGATTACCAAGACATCGAATACACCGGTCCAGCTCCTCCAATCTCTTCACTTTCGCCTCCCAAGAATTGTAGATAACGCAAAGTTTAGAGAGATGGGTTTCATTACAGAAGAGACAGTCTCTCTTCTCTTGGCTCGACAGCTTACCCCCCGGGTTACCCTTATTGGGGTGTTTATTCTTTCTGTCTTGTTGTGACGTACCACTATTACTGGTCCCGGTCACTTGATATGTGCCAACATAACCCTTTTTAGTGGTCGGGTTGTAACTATTACCATTGGAATAATTTTTCCCTTTGTGGAACTTAGTTGATGACTCGACGTCACTATGACCGGTATTCTTAAAGGTGGGGGGCTGGCTAGTTTGCAACTGAACAATTAATTCTTGCAAACCTATCCTTATTTCCTCCAACCCAAAGTAACCTTTATGATACTTGTTAGACAACCACTCTATCGTCTTATGGTTCAATTGAGGTTGTATCATCCACTCAATAACCAATCTGATGCCTCCAGATTATGTTTATTACTCAAGATTTTGAGGGTGCTCTCTAGTTTAATCCGAAATTGTTGCAAGCTTTTATAGTTGTGCTCTGGAGTTTTCAATTTAACCAGCGCAGTTATTAGATCCAGTCTACGCTGTTCCGTATTACCATAGGTACTCTTTAACAGACTAACAGCTTCTGTATAAGAGTCGTTTATATTGGGGAAGGCCTGAATGAGAATGAGGGCATCTCCCTCAATTGTCCTTTAAATAAATCAACTTATTAACAGGTTCAAGATCATTCCTATCATGTACCATTGCCTTAAAAATGGACCAAAATTCCTCCCAGCTGTCTCCTGGCTGGAACGACAGCAATTGTACCTCTGGGAGTTTGGGGAGGGACATCTTATTTACTGTGCGAGGCTGGCCCACTAAGTTATTTACACTCTTTGTACTGTGCAAAGCCCTAGTTTTACAGGACAGAATATGTTCCTCCACTTCATAATATTGCTCAAACAGTGTTTCTATTTCATCATTATCTGTACAATTCTCCATAAGGTCCTTTTCATATTCCTTAAACCACAACTTGTATGACTCATATTTACTATCTAAGGAGTCTAAATACAATTTTAATTCATCGGGGTCCACTGTATCTTGATCCATGAACTCCATGCACTTATTGAGTGCCTTTGTAACATGACCCTTACGAGCTTGTAACGAGGCTTTCTTTGCTTTAAGATCCCTGGGCTTGACACTCCCAGCAGTTTCATCGGGTCCAGCCATGGTTATAGGATAAATAACCACTGATGTCACAAATTAAATAAATTGTTTATAAAGGTGATTATCAAACCTTACTCTTGCACAAATCGTAGCCACGCCTGGGCTAGTAATTAATTGGACTAATTATTACAATTCACCCCACAATTAATTAATCTGTGTACTCTATACTCACTTTCTACAATCAGTCACTTAATTATTAAATAATTAATTCAATAATGATTAATTCACTAATCACCTCCGGTTCAGGAAGGACCAACGGGCGATGTGGGGAATTAAGAGATTACCTGTCTGGGCTTCACCGCCACTTACAACAAATTATCTCCCGGGGAGTGGACCGACTAGTATAATTTTACCGCGGTTACCCCCGTTGAGGCGTGTGAGAAAACTTGCCCGCTCCTGGTCACATTTAAGGGGACCCTTCGATATTCTCACTCTAAATCACATCTATCCTTGACCAGTTTATTAAGAATGAGTAACACCACTGATTACGGTATTGTTAAATTTTGTGGACTGTATGGGTTAAGGTCTGACTGATTGGGGAGAAGGAGGAAAGAGTACAACTTAATATCACTCACCCTTTATCCGTGCCATTGCTGCTCACTTGAAGATCCCGTCATTATCATTCCCACCTCAAACCCACATTGTCCCAACATACCTACTGGCCAGACGGTTGCTAAGACAATAAGAGTACTTACAGTGGGGAAGAAACAACATTCTTGTCGCTATTCTTCGACGGATCTCGTGGTCCTGCTCGGTAGATTATTCTTCCGGCAAGACGATGATGTTGGTGGTTGTCTCGATGAGTCAAGAGAAGATTGATCCCTTGAACTCTCTTACGCCCACGAGACCGGGCGTTGTTTAACGTGGTTGGTCGGGGTAGTGATTCATATCCTCTCACTAAACCCCTTCAGTAGAGTTTATACGCAACACTTTACACACTATTCACACGTCGGTTTAATGTTCCATTAATTTACTCTCGTTAGAAGTTAATCCATTAATAATCGCGTGCGATGAACGCTGATCGAAGCGACGCACATTTCCGCCATCAACACCGCCATGACGGCGTCACTCACTGTTTAACACATTATCACTCTATTATTATAGTTTCTTGGACTTAATGTCCCACATTATGCTCGGCGAATATTCACAACATTCACTATTGTGAAGAGAGACCATTAACCGCGATTTGGTCGTAGTAAACGCCGATTTCCATCTCCATTATATCCAGAGCCCACCCATCGTTCACCTCCATTCACCTTTATCTCACGAGCGCGAATAACCTCGTGTGACCCAGTCCCGCGTACCCAAGCCACCCATCGCGATGGTTCTTTCCTCATATCAAGAAAAATACGAACCAACAGCCACACATTAAGAATATTCACATTAGAAAGGCTATCGAGTATAACCTTTCGGGAAAATACCCAATATTTTCCACAGGGGGTAATGGAAGGTAATCAGACTCATTTCAAGGAACTGGTGCATAGATCCAATTCCCTATATCAAGAGCCCCTCACTAGCATGAAGGAACCTCCCTTGAGGGGATTACAATTTAGTACATTTTAAAACAATGAGATTGAATGTTACCATAATTTTTAAAGGGGGTGGACTGGTAAGCCAGCGGAAGGCCTCGGTCAGATGACCAAAAGCTCCGACGGCGGGTCATCATCTAAGACCCGCGTCAGGAAACACTTGTCCTGTTTCCTGACGAACCTTACCTAACCTAAACACTTATAAGTTTGAAGTTATGAGTAAAGGACCCCAATGGAAATAAGTCACTCTGACTTTTTTGGGTTATCTACACATATGCTGCTATGTATGATAATCTATGTACGTAACTGTATTTGTGTATACCTGAATAAACGTACTTACTTACTTAGCAATCATCAGTAATATACAATAATGAAACTGAAACAATTTTAAGTTCGAGGTAAATTATCAAAGTTAAGCAGTCTTAAATTATTTAGAAGTTTTATGTGGTGTTGGCAGAGCAGCTAGTGGTATCAGATGTGGTGTTGGCAGAGCAGCTAGTGGTATCACGTGTGGTGTTGGCAGAGCAGCTAGTGGTATCACGTGTGGTGTTGGCAGAGCAGCTAGTGGTATCACGTGTGGTGTTGGCAGAGCAGCTAGTGGTATCACATGTGGTGTTGGCAGAGCAGCTAGTTATATCACATGTGGTGTTGGCAGAGCAGCTAGTGGTATCACATGTGGTGTTGGCAGAGCAGCTAGTGGTATCACATGTGGTGTTGGCAGAGCAGCTAGTGGTATCACATGTGGTGTTGGCAGAGCAGCTAGTGGTATCACATGTGGTGTTGGCAGAGCAGCTAGTGGTATCACATGTGGTGTTGGCAGAGCAGCTAGTGGTATCACATGTGGTGTTGGCAGAGCAGCTAGTGGTATCACATGTGGTGTTGGCAGAGCAGCTAGTGGTATCACATGTGGTGTTGGCAGAGCAGCTAGTGGTATCACATGTGGTGTTGGCAGAGCAGCTAGTGGTATCACGTGTGGTGTTGGCAGAGCAGCTAGTAGTATCACATGTGGTGTTGGCAGAGCAGCTAGTGGTATCACATGTGGTGTTGGCAGAGCAGCTAGTGGTATCACATGTGGTGTTGGCAGAGCAGCTATAATAATAATAATAATTTATTTCTATGCATGTTACAAGTGTACAATGTTATTGGTAGTTACAATTATAAAACTGTAATGCAAGGAGAGCCACTGGCATGCCATGGCATTAGGGGCAGTTTATTCTAGAGACTTATTCACTAAGTACTTAATGCTAAAGAAATTGATTGATTTATTCTAGTTCTGTATTATTTAAATTATAATATGGTTATACATACTATTAAAAGACAATACAAGAGAAATTGGTTGAGTTTAATCTAGTTGTATAATTTATTTCAAGTTACAGTATGTTGATGCTATACGTACTAGTATAATAACAATACTAGAATTTTTTTTTTAGAGTTTCTTCTTGATATATATTTTATTTCAAATTAAGAAAATGATGATACTATAAGATTTTAAATGACAATATGATGATATGAAATTGCAACAAGTGTTAAGGAGGATGAACATATCAAATTGAGATCATCTTAAGTATCACATGTGGTGTTGGCAGAGCAGCTAGTGGTATCACATTACACACACAACCCGCACATATAAAAAAGAGAGGTTGTGTGTGTATTGTTCCAGTCACGGTATTGTGCCTTTTTGTTATTTATGGTATCACATGTGGTGTTGGCAGAGCAGCTAGTGGTATCACATGTGGTGTTGGCAGAACAGCTAGTGGTATCACATGTGGTGTTGGCAGAGCAGCTAGTGGTATCACATGTGGTGTTGGCATGGTAACTGGTGGTATTAGTGATGCCGCAATTGCTTTTGGTAGGGCATGAGGTGAAGTATACCTGAGAGGCTTTCGGGGATCCACACCCAGTCTGTGACCAGGCTTCATGGACGAATCAGATACTGATCAACCAGGCTGTTACTGTTGGCCCCGCACAACCCGACGTACGATCCATAGCCCGGCTGGTCAGGTACTGACTTTAGGTGTCTTTCCAGCGCCTTCTTGAAGACTGCCAGGGGTCTATTGGTAATCCCCCTTATGTATGCTGGGAGGCAGTTAAACAGTCTTGGGCCCCTGACACTTATTGTGTTGTCTCTTATCGTGCTAGTGGCACTCCTGCTTTTCATTGGGAAGATGTTGCATCGTCTGCCGAGTCTTTTGCTTTCACAGGGAGTAATTTTCGTGTGTAAGTTTGGTACTAATCCCTCTAGGAGTTTCATGTGATGTTGGCAGGGCAAATGATGTCTAGGGTACTGTTGGCAGCTAGAAGGGTAACATGTGATGTTGGCAGGGCAGCTGGTATCACATGCGGTGTTGTCCGGGTTACTGGTGTGCACTGTGTGGCATGTTCACATTTCATATTAGAATTATATTGGTCAGTCTCATGAATCAGCACTTTCTAGCCAGCCACTGTGAGAATAGTTTGTTTGATATCTTTATTATGCACCCCATACCCATCCTGTGGGCGGTAGTCAAAAGATTACAGAGGTACATAATGGGTCCATGGACTGGACCCCAAAGTTATGATAGCTGAGCAAGTTACAAAGGTAATGAACTAACAAGCTACAAAGATAATGAACTCACAAGTTACAAAGGTAATGAAACATGTAAGTAAATTTACTTACTTACGTTTATACATGGTTACAATCATGAACAAATTATAACGCAATGAACACTTCACTAGTCTACACCCAGTCACAACTGTAATGAGTTCTTGGTGCAAATTTTATTGTTGGGTCACACATACACACTTACATATACACATACACACACACACATACACACACATATATACATACACACACACGCACACACAACAGGCCCAGCCTTCAATCGACATGTGCACAGGACAAAAGGCAATCAACACGCAGCCGCACACACACACACACACACACACACACACACATACACACACACACACACACACACACACACACACACACATACACACGTAGCAATGCTTTATTTACAGGGAGCAAAGTCAGGTATTTTTCCAGAATGGTCTGTAATATACCACTGTGGATAAAATACTTTGACATATCTTGAACATTTCTGAGTGAGTTGTCTCTGAATTCATTAATTTTGTCGCACTCCAGTACATAATGACGCAGGGTGTGACAATAATCCAACTGACAAAGTTTACATTTTGTTTGGTCTACATCTGGTGGTTGTGATTTAACCTGCCAAAGATACTTGTAACCCAGCCGGAGGCGGGCGGTAGTGACATCCAAGAGTCTGCTTATTTTGTTGGATGCACCATAGACATGTGGCTCCTCCTGCATGATAGAATGAGAATAGCTGAGTAAATTTTATCCTTCCTTCTTTTTAATGACCCAGCAGCTAGTGACTTTTCTTTGGCTTGAGGAGGTGCTTGACAACCCAAATAAATATCCTGAGATCTAAAATTGTTATCAGCAAATTTGAAGGCAGGAAAAATCAGGCATACAGTGTATGGTGTACATCATACACAAACACTATGGCAGATGTCATGCACAGTTTGAGGGTTAAAGATGATGCCTCACAACTATACAGATGTGTTGGCACTACTGTACTAAGGTACATTCCCATTGGCAGCCATTGAAAAACTTCACATGCTTCATCACTCCATTTGCTGTTCTTTCAACATCTATTGCATCACTCTGTCTGACTTTTTTGGGTTATCCTAGGTTCTCTACACATATGCTGCTATGTATGATAATCTATGTAACTGTATTTGTGTATACCTGAATAAACTTACTTACTTATTCATATACTATACCCATTTGCTAACACATCAACTCTCAGCTATTCACTTCCTCTGTTCTCCCTCCTTCCTTTCACTGCTAGATTTAACTCGAATCACCTTCCTCTTTTCATTGGTTAATTTAAATTTCCTTCTTTTTACATATTCTGCACTAACCCAAAGTGGTTATACATACCCTGGGAAGTAGGAGGTACGTAATTAGGTTTGATCCAAAGGAGACTAGTTTTAATTTCTTAAATAAAGAGCACACTCTAAGTGGTGACTCCTCCAACTTTAACTTCTCTTCTGATTCACTGAAGAGTATTGCATTGTCAGTAGTACAGTACGTATAGGGCAACTGTGACAACTCCACTTTGTTGGTGTATAAAGACTGTAAATACGTTATTAATTTTAGCTTGATACCTTAATATTAATCAGATAGAAAGGAAAATAAAAGCAACCGTGTGATTACGCAAAATATCTTCCACGGTTCCTTTGATGGCTCGCTACTTCTGGGCATTGTACGTACTTCTGTTTTGAGGGATTATCTTAAAGAAGTTTAACCAAACATTGCAACCACCTTTATTAACAAAGGATATTACAAATAAATAAATGTAAATACATGACTCCATACTTTTGAGAGAGCCACTACACACCACCACCACAATATCACAGTACTTGTGCACACAATCTGAAACAAGTACAGTGGTACCTCGAGTTACGATGGTCCCCAAAATCGCCCTTTATGTAAGTTTATTTTTTAAATGCTTTTGCTATATTTTTGGGGTGTAAAAGGACTAGTCTATTTTACATTATTCCTTATGGGGATAAATTCGTTTGGTAATGGCACTTGAACAGCATTCTCGAACGAAAAATATCTAACTCGAGGTACCACTGTATCTTTTAAGCACATCTATTAAACAGAAAATTAAGAAAACTACTGTACACTACTTTACTTTTACTTTTTATTTATAGGTAATTTATTGTACTGTACTATATTGTATTTACAGTTTATTCATCGTACTGCATGTCAGACAGTGTTATCAAAGCAGCGTACTAAGTCACTAAGTCGAGTGCAAGGGAAATGTTTGTGTCTGGTAGTGTTATAGATGAAGCTGACCTAGTCCGCTACACCAGGCACTTCAGTGCAATGGATTTTTGTTTAAGTGGACACCCATGTTAGGAAGCATTTCTTCAGCCATAGAGTAGTCAGGAAGTGGAATAGTCTAGCGAACGATATAGTGGAGGCGGGAGCCATACATAGTTTTAAGACAAGGTATGATAAAGCTCATGGAGAAGGGAGAGCAGAGACCCAGTAGCGGACAGCGAAGAGGCGGGGGCCAGGAGCTGAGTCTCGACCCCTGCAACCACAATTAGGTGAGTACCTGTCCCATTAATAAATCTCCATTGTCACTAAAGACCCTTGTAGGTTTAGTGCTTGGTTGAGATTGTAATAATAATATTAATACAGTAATAATAATAATGGGAGCAAGGG